>JAINTL010000061.1:0-159244 GCA_019916065.1 Vitellaria paradoxa
ACTAAAAGATTAAGTGATAAAAGGTTGAGCAAGACAAGTTTAATACCAATCCGAATGAATTCCAAGTGCCAAGAGTTTATAAATTCCAAATCAATTTGTACTGATTTTTGAGAAAATTAATTTCAATTGAAACAACATGGATTAAACACATCAATGTGGCATACCTATTTTAGGACAATAGGAGTTCTAATTCAGACAACCCACATACAATAATTCATGAGAGGTTCTAAGTTAAGCAACACCTATGAACTCATCAATAGGATATACAAATTAGATTAATCGGTCTTGAATCAATGAGTTCTAAGACACCCAGCTGCAATTGACTTGATAACCAGAAGAACTCAAGAGAATTCATGAAGTTGCGGCCACTTGAGATTCATTGGAAGGGCAGTACCCTTGCCTTGGCCCAAGAAGACTTAGCCGAGCATGTTAAAAAGAAGAATAACAAGAAATGGAAATCTGATTGGAAGACATTACAATCTGAAAGTGAAAGTTAAATGGCTTTAGAACTGAAAATCTGATTACAGGAATTGAATGAATTCAAAAATGTAAATCTCAGAACTCCAATGCCGAATTAAAATTTCCAATGTAAAATTATGAACTCTCCATGAATTTCTCTCCAAAACTCTCTCTACATAAATCTGAATCTCTTCCCCCGATCTTCTCTGTTTTTTTTTGTGTCTCACTCCACTTCTCTCTTCTTTCCTCCCCTCTCTTTCTCTCTCCTCTAACCGAATGTAGTCCTTATGATGGCTCCTTCTCTCTCCTATATCTTTTTTACTGATTTGCCCTCCCTGGATTGCAGGTTACATCACATGGAGAAGTTGGGTCACATGGAATTCGTTGCTGTGAAGAAGCTTATATTCGAATACAGTAAAACCATATTCGAATATGATCCCCTGCTACAGAAATTCCAGAATAGTGATTCTGATCTCTTTGCATTGATTCAACTGAATTTTCTTCTTCTTCTGAAATAGCTTCAATCCTTTGATGTGTTGTGCAGCATGCTTCTTCTCAACACCCTCAATGTAGCTCAATTTCTTGTTTTTGTGATGGAAATCAACACATATTCCACTTTGGAGATATGGAGATGAAATCTGCACAAAACATAGATTTTATATCTTTTATGATGTGTGCAAGTGTAATTTGAATATATAAATATGTAACAATTGATGTCCAATCACACACCCCCAACTACAACATTACTAGTCCCTAGTAATGCTTCTAATAGAAGAAATAGGAGAGAAATCCAAAAGCATTAATTTCATTTCAATTTGAATGATATTTCAGCTATTCATATGGAATAGTCAACACCATAAGCAAAAATTTTCATAAGCAAAGTTTAAAATTTAAAATTTTATAAGAGATGTGAAACTTGCCAAATGTGTGAAAATGAATGTGAATGAATAACAGCTTTTAGCTTTATCAACTTAACATACATCTTTAGAACTTCATTTAATTCTGAACTTTGCATTCCATTTCATTCCCAAGTTTTGACTTCAAATCTCACCTTGGAATTCACTCCAAAGAAAATAGAGCACACAAGGTTTTCACTCAAGATGCCCCTTATTAAGAGTAAATGTTCATCAAATTCTAGAAGGTGGCATCAAAAAGGTCAAAAACGATGTATTCAAGAAAGAATTGGACTTGGCATAACTCCATGAATGAATGAGGTAGCAAAGTAATTTCAGAATGTTCACCATGATTCCCTAATTCTTAAATTTCACAATTGAATGAAAATTCTTCAAAGATCAATTAGGACTTGCAATGGTTGTAATGGGGCCATGAGGTTTAATAAGGTAATAGAAGGAAAGGATAAGGAATTCAAAAACTGATTTGAAATACTGAAATAAACTTTCTTCCACCCTTCTACAATTCTTTTTTTTTTTTTTTTTTTTGAAATTGAAAGTTACCTCAAGTGAATGTATTTCAAATTAAAACAGTTTCCACCTTTTGATTTCTTTTATCAACAATTTCCCTTAACATTTTTTTCTCATTCCATTCATTTTTCTTTCTTCTCACCTCCAAATCCCACAATTCAGCCCACCAACCTTCATTTCTATTCTTAGTGCATTCCAAAATACATAAGGAAGGCTAGAGAGCATTCATTTGGTTAAAAGGAATTATGTGGTAAAAATGAAGAAGTATGAATGCTCTAATAAGGCTCAAACTTGGCTACAATGGTCATGTTTATCAAAGAAAGGCATTCCAAGCTCAAATGTTAAGAAAAATGGCCTAATATCACTTCTATGATTTCATTCCATCCAACCATAAAAATTAAGAATAAGAAGTCTAGTTCCATTCTTCTATCACTTCACAAACTCCCAAAGCAAAATAGTATAAGTGGAGTTATTGAAGGAATTTGAAGTGCAAAAAGCTTGAGCTTTTGGAGAGCCCTTAGAGTAAATGAAGTCTCTCATGAACAAAGTTTAAAGCTCAAATATCTCACTTCAGGTTTTAAGTCTCCACTATATCTGGAAATCCATAAAACACATTATTCATTCATAAATTCATTCCTCAAGACAAATGTTAGATCAACATCCTCAAACTAAATCCATTCACAAACCTTTCAACTTAAAAACACATGGCAACCACAACAACTCTTAAAATTTCATGCTTCAACTCAGCTCAATCCAATTATGCAAATGAAATCACTAATTCCAAGAAAACAGAAATTTCATTCATTCCAAGTTGTAAGTTCAAAGTCATAGGTAGCAAAAATAAAACAAAACAACTTAAACCTAATCAAAAGAAACAAACAGCAGGAACATCAATCCAAATCCTATTGTTGACAAAACATATTTGAAATATTCTAAGATTTGCTGTCAAAAATCTGTTTCAAGGACAAAAGGGTCTGAATCATGGCTGAAATACTGAAATTAAGCATTTCTCCATTCTTGACCTCAATTCGAATATGCTCTCCACCATTCGAATAAGCTTTTGCTGCCCCTGTCTCAGTTCCTAACTTCCCTCATCAGTACTTCTTGATTTTGCTGGATTAATTTCAACTTCTCCTCTGTGCTCATGGGGGCTGCTTCAGTTTCCTCCTCCTCTGCTGGCTGCTGCTGGTTGTTCTCAACTGCAGGTGGAGCAGCCTTCTTCAATTGTCCTCGACTTCGATTCATAGATATCTTGTCTATCAAAGGAGCAGCTTTCACAATGGCCATTCCTGCCTCTTCCTCTATTCCCAAAAAGTGCTGAATTATCTCTGTAATTAAACCTCCAAAGGCAGCCCAGCAGTGGATTCTGATTTCTCTACCACATGAGAAATAACCAACCAAATGTGGTAAGGTAAATCCATGGGAATGCCTAACAACAACTTTCCCATAATCATGGCTTGTTCTAGAGTGATGGTTGACTTGTAGCATGAGGCAGAAATAAAGAACAGACTAGCATGTGAAGGACATTACTTTTGGGAGTAATTCCTGACTTGGACATCCTAGCAGTGGTCCATTGAGCTTGAGGGTTGGCTGTGAAGAGTCTAGCCAAATTCTCCTTATGCAATTGCTTCTCCCATTGTGCTTTTTGTTTAGGTGTGTCACCCTTTATCAGAAATTTTCCAAAGCTGTAAACCCTAGCTTCTTCAATCGCAGCTCTGTATCTGAATCTTCCTTTCAATGTCAACTCAAAATCACACTCAGATAATCTGAAAGTAAAAGACTGGAAAAAGATGTGGAATGGTGAAGGTTCCAGGGTTGTGGGCACCAGGGCTCGTATTCGAATAGAACAGGACCTTGAATGGGGCCACTCACGGGTATATACAGGATTTAAAACCGACATCATATTCGAATACCCAGACCCATATTCGAATACAGGTTATCAGCAATTTGCAATTCCAGTGTCCAGAAAACCAGAAATTCTTCCCCCACTTCTTAAGAATACTCAAATTAAGTTTGCCAACAGCTAGGATTCGAAAATTATTTCAAAAAAATTAACTAATTCAAGTTGCAATTTTTTCCAAATTTTCAAAATTTTTTTTTTCAACATATGTAAACTCAAACTGACATAAGCATGATCTTAATTCAATTCAAGCAATTCCAAATCATATTCAAAACATTCTGATCATATCCAATCACTCAATTCAGCAAATTGCAGTAAAAATACTATTCACATCCACAAACTCAGATTGTGTCCCCCCCAACTAAAATCATGCATTGTCCTCAATGTATTAAACCAGCAAGTTAAAGAAAGGTTGGTGAAGTAACATACCTGAAGATTGTGAATGAAAATTCAACTTATTACCAAGAAATGAAAGCTGATAGTCAGCTGCTGTGACCAATTCCCCACCAACTTGTCTCAAGCTCACATTTCAGCAGTGGCAAGGCATTTAGTCCAGCTACTGCATGATCACAGCTGCAGTTGCAATAGCAACTGATCACATCAGATTTGAATGGATTCTTTCATCAAGCAGATTCTTCACTTCCTCAGTTGAGTACTACTTGCAGCTGAAAACTGAAGGTTAGCAATAACCATCTATAACCCCTTTTTTTTTTTTTTTTTTTTTTTTTTTTTTTTTTTTTTTTTACAAAAACAAAAGAAAACAGAAACTCAAAAGTATAACAGAACCTACACTACTATGATACAAAATCAGAATTCTTCTTTCATTCAAACAGAATTTGGGGGATCTTCAAGATCCCAACTCTCTACTTCAGCAACAGAATTCTCATGATACTCTTTCAATCTCTGTCCATTCACTCTAAAAACATTCTTGGAGGTTGGATTTTGAATGTCAACAGCCCCAAACTCAGTGATGTTCTGAATCACATATGGACCATTCCATCTTGATTTCAACTTCCCAGGAAACAAGTGTAACCTTGAGTCATACAACAAGACCTTTTGACCCACAAACAACTCTCTTTTGAGGATATGTGTATCATGCCATTTCTTCACTCTATCCTTGGTGATCTTAGCATTCTCATATGCATCATTCCTAATCTCCTCAAGCTCATTTAGTTGCAATTTTCTTTGAAAATCAGATTCAGTGATGTTTTCATTAAAATGTCTCACTGCCCAAAAGGCCTTGTGTTCAAGTTCCACAGGAAGATGACAAGCTTTTCCATACACTAACCTATAAGGAGACATGCCTAGGATAGTCTTGTAGGCAGTCCTATAAGCCCAAAGTGCATCAACCAATTTCAAAGACCAATCCTTCCTTGTGGGATTCACTGTTTTTTCAATGATTCTTTTGATCTCTCTATTGGCTAATTCAGCTTGTCCACTTGTTTGGGGGTGGTAAGATCTTCCAACCTTGTGTAACACCCCATACTTCTTCATCAAAAGACCAACATGTCTATTGCAAAAAATGTGTTCCCCTATCACTTATCATGGCCTTTGGCATTCCAAATCTTGAAAACACATTTTCCTTCAAAAATTTTATCACTACCTTGTGGTCATTGGTCCTAGTTGGTATGGCTTCTACCCACTTTGAAACATAATCCACTGCCACTAAGATATACTCATTGCCAATGAATTCACAAATGGTCCCATAAAATCCATACCCCAACAATCAAAGATATCAAGCACATAAATGGGGTGAAGTGGCATCATGTTTCTCCTAGTGATCTTACCAAGCCTTTGACACCTATCACAAGCAACACAAAAGGCATGCACATCCCTAAACCTGGTAGGCCAAAACAATCCACTCTGTAAAATCTTTGCCACTGTCTTCCTAGCTGAAAAATGACCTCCACATGCAAGAGTATGACAAAAACTAATGACACTCTGGGCTTCACTCTCGGGTATGCATCTCCTTATGACTTGATCTGAGCAATACTTAAACAAATAAGGGTCATCCCAGAAAAAGTGTCTCACATTCCTAAAGAACTTCCTTCTATCCAGCATGGTCCAGTGAGAAGGCACAATACCTGAAGCTAGGTAGTTGGCTATATCTGCAAACCAAGGTACCTCAGAAGAGTCTATGTGTAACAACTGCTCATCAGGGAATGTCTCATTGATGGGGAGAATCAAAAGATACTAAATCCTGATGTGGGAGTCTAGAAAGGTGATCAGCAACTACATTTTCAACTCCCTTTTTGTCCTTGATTTCTAAATCAAATTCTTGAAGCAGAAGAATCCATCTAATAAGTCTAGGCTTAACATCAGGTTTGGTCAAGAGATACTTCAAAGCAGCATGGTCAGTGTATACTATGACATGGGAACCTACCAGGTATGATCTGAACTTGTCCAAGGCATATACTACTGCTAGCAACTCCTTCTCAGTAGTAGTGTAATTCCTTTGTGCTTCACTAAGGGTTTTGCTAGCATAGTACAACACATGTGGTCTCCTATCCCTCCTCTGTCCTAGCACTGCACCAATGGCACAATCACTAGCATCACACATGATTTCAAATGGTAAAGTCCAGTCTGGTGGCTGCATAATGGGAGCTGAGGTGAGCAAACTCTTAAGTCTATCAAATGAGGCCTGACACTCTGGTGTCCAATCAAAGGGAACATCCTGGGATAGAAGGTTGCACAAAGGTCTAGCAATGGCACTGAATGATGCAATGAACCTTCTATAAAACCCAGCATGGCCAAGAAATGATCTGATATCCTTAACACATCTAGGGGTAGGAAGTTTTTGAATAATTTCCACTTTGGCTTTGTCTACTTCTATCCCCCTAGAAGACACTATGTGGCCAAGGACAATTCCATGAGTTACCATAAAGTGGCATTTTTCCCAGTTCAAAACCAAGTTTTTCTCCTCACATCTAATCAAAACCTTCTCTAAGTTTCCCAAACATGTATCAAAGTCACTGCCATATACTGAAAAGTCATCCATAAAAACTTCAAGGAATCTCTCTACAAAATCACTAAACAGACTCATCATACATCTCTGAAATGTTGCAGGAGCATTGCAAAGACCAAAAGGCATACGCCTATATGCAAATGTGCCAAATGGGCAAGTGAATGTGGTCTTTTCCTGATCCTCCAATGCAATCTCAATCTGATTATACCCAGAGTAACCATCCAAGAAACAGTAAAATGCATGCCCTGCCACTCTTTCCAATACCTGATCTAGGAATGGAAGAGGGAAGTGATCTTTCCTTGTAACTGCAATCAACTTTCTATAATCTATGCACATGCGCCATCCTGTTTGGATGCGCATTGGAACTAATTCCTCTTTTTCATTCTTAATCACAGTCACTCCAGATTTCTTAGGCACTACCTGAGTTGGACTCACCCACTTAGAATCTGAGATGGGGTAGATAATTCCAGCATCCAAAAGCTTGATTACCTCCCCTCTAACAACCTCTTTCATGTTGGGGTTGAGTCTCCTTTGCATTTGCCTAATAGGCTTGGCCTCATCCTCCAAAAATATTCTATGAGTGCAAATCAATGGACTTATTCCCTGCAGATCTGCTATAGCCCAGCCCAAAGCTCCTCTATGCTTCCTCAAGACTTCCACAAGTCTATTTTCTTGGTCCAACCTCAGCTGAGATGAAATGACAGCTGGATAGGACTCTCCCTCACCCAAAAATACATACTTCAAGTCACTTGGCAAGGGTTTTCTCTCAGGTTTTGGTGGCTGGTCCAAAAATGACAGAGGCTTGGCTATGGGCAGCTCTAAAGACTCAACAGATGGTCTCCACTGATTCACCAATAGCATTGAATTTTTTATTTCCTCAAATTCTCCTCCCTCACAATTCTCCAAGTCACAATCAGCTAGGAAATCTACTTGCTCATTATTCACTAAGGCTTTCTCCAAAGGGTCATCAAAATACTCTCTATCAAAGTGATCTTGAGTGGTTGTTTGAATCCAATCAACTTCCTCTACCTCCTCATAATCACTCGGCTGTTTGGTAACCTTGAAGATGTTTTTCTCAATTGTCATGTTTCCAAAGGAGAACTTGATAACTCCGGTTCTACAATTGATCAAGGCATTTGAGGTGGCCAAAAATGGTCTTCCTAGGATAACAGGTACAGCTGGTTGGTTTCCTTGAATGGGCTGAGTATCTAGCACTATAAAGTCCACCGGAAAGTAAAAATGATCCACTTGAATCAAGACATCCTCAACCACACCCCTAGGGACTTTAACTGACCTATCAGCAAGTTGTAGTGTCACCCTAGTAGGTCTAAGTTCTCCCAACCCCAGCTGTTTGTAAACAGTGAATGGTAAGAGGTTGACACTTGCACCTAAATCTAGCAAAGCTTGATCTACCCTTTGATTCCCAATTAAGCAGGCTATGGTTGGGCAACCTGGATCTTTATATTTGGGAGGAGTTTTAAATTGCAAAATGGAGCTCACTTGTTCAGTCAAAAATGCTCTTTCTTTCACATTCATTTTCCTCTTAACAGTACACAAATCTTTCAAAAATTTCCATAGGATGGATTTTGTTTAATTGCATCAAGTAAGGGAATATTGATTTTGACTTGTTTGAACAATTCATAGATGTCAGAATTCAAATTCTCTTTCTTGGCTTTGTTCAATCTTTGTGGAAATGGAAGTTTTGGAACAAATTCAGATTTGTCCAACTTGGTTTTATTCAAAATCTCTTTATTTTCAAAATCTTTTCACTCTTTTCAAACTGATTTTCCTCAGAAATTTTTTTCTTATTGTCAGAAATTTCCTCTTTATTTTCAGAATTTACCTGCTCTATTCTCTGGATTCTGATTTGCTGCTTACTGCTATTCGAATGTTGCTTGCTGGTATTCGAATATTCCTTTGGCTACATCAGAATTTCCTGCCTTTCTTGGCTCAGATTCTGCTTTTCCTCAAGTTTTCTGCTGTCCAACTTGCTGTTCTCAATTAGTCTTTCATTTTGCTTCAATTCTTGCTCTTCATTCTGAAACATGATTTCTTTCTCAGAAGTGCTAAATTGCTGTTTCTGTTCACTTTCTGTTCTGCTGTCCAATTTCTGTTTCAGCTGCATTTCCTCTTCATTTTTCATTATTTCTTGCTCATTTTCTTCCTCAATTTCTTCAGCAGGTGGTTTGTAATCTGGCTTGACAATTTGCTTTCTACTTCTCAATGTTGAAACAGCTTGTACATGCTCCAGATTTTCATTTGCAGCAGATGAAGATGATTCACTGAAATGAACTTGGCTTGTAGGATTTGGTCTTGGCTGAGATGGAGGCTTTCCTGATTCTCTGATGGTTAAAGCTTGAGTTAGCTTTGACAATTGACTTCGGATGTCTTCTATGGCCCTGTTTGTCTGCTCTTGAAACTTGGAATTTTGATTGTTGGTTCCAATCTGCCCTTGCATAAATTGTTGCAAGGTGTCTTCCAAAGATCTTTTGTGAGGTGGCTGATAAAAATTTATATTCTGCTGAGGTTGAAAAGGCTGAGAAGGAAATGGTTGGGGTTGCACAGTTTGTTGAGGTTGGTATTGTTGGTTCTGTGCTTCTGCTTTCCAAGAAAGGTTTGGATGATTCCTGTAGCTAGGGTTGTAGTTATTCGAATATGGACTATGGCCTTGCGAATATGTGTTCATCCCCTGATTTTGATTGAAGGGTCTTGCAGCTTGTGTGGGATTTGCTTGACCATAGAGAACTTCCTTAAAAGCTGGAAGTGTTGGGCAATCATCAGTCCTATGGTCTGCGGTTTCACACATCACACACTTCACTTCACTCTCCTTCAATGTTTGCTTCTTTTGCTCCATCAATTCAATCTTTCTTGACAATGCAGCCAACCTAGCTCCAACATCATCTGCCCCATTGAGATGGAACTTTCCTCTATCATTTGATCTGTCAGAAAATTCAGAACAAGATGGGGAGACTACCTCCCACTATTTAGTGTTTTCAGCTAAAGCATCAAAGAAATGTAAAGCCTCTTCAGCAGTATTGTCATAGAATTCACCATTACACATGGTGGCAACCAACATTTTCAGATTTGGAGTTAATGCATTATGGAAAAAATTAACAATTCTCCAAGATTCAAAACCATGATGTGGACATGCTTGCAATAATTCCTTGAATCTTTCCCATGCTTGAGCAAATGTTTCATTGGATTTACACACAAAATTCATTATTTGCTGTTGAAGAATCACAGTTCTATTTGCAGGAAAATACTTCTTCAAAAATTTTGTTTGCATGTCTCTCCAAGTACCTATTGATCTAGGCTCAAGTGAATTTAACCACATTTTTGCCTTGTCTTTCAATGAAAATGGAAATAATTTAAGCCTAACCATGTCCTCATTAACATTCCTATCCATGCAAGTTCCACAAACATCTTCAAATTCTTTCATATGCATGTAAGGATTTTCTGAGTCCATGCCATGAAAAGTTGGTAAAAGCTGAATTGTTCCAGGTTTAAGATAAAAATTCTGATGTCCATTTGGAAGAACAATGCAAGATGGAGTGGTTTGTCTAGCTGGATAAAGATATTCCCGGAGAGGTCTAAGGATGTTTTGATCCATTTGATCATTCTCTCCTTGAACACTTCCTTCCGGCAGAACAGGTGGTGGTGGATCCATATGTGCAACAGAAAATTCAGATTGTGAATGTAGTGCAGCAAATTCAATCAATTCAGCAAGAGAAGATGGAGAGTGCAATTCAGATCTGTTTCCAACAAGTTTACCAGACCTTAAAAGCATAAATAGAAATTCAAACCGAAACAAAACTCCAATCTAAACTCCTAACATCACAATTTCATCTACTGATTCACAGAGAATTGCAACTACAGCTTACAGCAGAGAAATGCAGCAGTATTCGAATATCAGATGAAATAGTTTCAAATCAGAAATTCAGGATTCAGATGCAAACAATTCTAAAACTAAACTAACAACCAAGACTATAAAAGAAATAGAAATAGAAATGAAACAAAGTTACTCAACAAGTTAAGCAGCTCTGTTGTTGAAAATGGTGGTGAGATGTACTGCCAGTTAATGCTCCAAAGGCTCAAAACACCATTGCTTCTCAAAGATCCCCGGCAACGGCGCCATAAATTGTGCTTGTTCTTGTTTAATTACCTCACTCCAAAATAAAAGCTCAAATGAAAATTCAGATTATAAATTCAAATTTAAAGAAAATGTTAAGTGAGGTAAATCAAGACAAGTTTTCCCCCAAGTGCAAGGTGTGGTTGAAGCACAAAATAACTGGTAAGTCCCAGGTCATTTCCACAGGGATCTAGGGAGTAATGAAGTGAATGACTCTAATGGAGATTAATTTGGCAAAACACAACTCACAGAAAAATGTGAAATAGAAAATTAAAATCTGATTTGGTTGGTTGATGGTTTTGAACTAATTTTCCAAAAGCAAAGTGAATTTAAACTAAAAGATTAAGTGATAAAAGGTTGAGCAAGACAAGTTTAATACCAATCCGAATGAATTCCAAGTGCCAAGAGTTTATAAATTACCAAATCAATTTGTACTGATTTTTGAAAAAATTAATTTCAATTGAAACAAACCATGGATTAAACACTCAATGTGCATAATCTATTTTAAGGACAATAGGAGTTCTAATTCTGGCAACCCACATACAATAATGTCATGAGAGTTCTAAGTTAAGCAACACCTATGAACTCATCAATAGGATATACAAAGTTAGATTAATCGGGTCTTGAATCAATGAGTTCTAAGACACCCAGCTGCAAATTGACTTGATAACCATAAGAACTCAAAGTAAATTCATGAAGTTCGGCCACTTGAGATTCATTGGAAGGGCATTACCCTTGCCTTGGCCCAAGAAGACTTAGCCGAGCATGTTAAAAAGAAGAATAACAGAAATGGAAATCTGATTGGAAGACATTACAATCTAAAATTGAAAGTTAAATGGATTTAGAACTGAAAATCTGATTACAGGAATTGGAATGAATTCAAAAATGTAAATCTCAGAAACTCCAATGCCGAATTAAAATTTTGCAATGTAAAACTATGAACTCTCCATGAATTTCTCTCCAAAACTCTCTCTACAAAATCTGAATCTCTTCCCCCGAATCTTCTCTGTTTTTTTTTTCTGTGTCTCACTCCACTTCTCTCTTCTTTCTCTCCCATCTCTTTCTCTCTCCTCTAACCGAATGTAGTCCTCATGATGGCTCCTTCTCTCTCCTATATCTTTTTTACTGATTTGCCCTCCCTGGATTGCAGGTTACATCACATGGAGAAGTTGGGGTCACATGGAATTCGTTGCTGTGAAGAAGCTTATATTCGAATACAGTAAAACCATATTCGAATATGATCCCCTGCTGCAGAAATTTCCAGAATAGTGATTCTGATCTCTTTGCATTGATTTCAACTGAATTTTCTTCTTCTTCTGAAATAGCTTCAATCCTTTGATGTGTTGTGCAGCATGCTTTCTTCTCAACACCCTCAATGTAGCTCAATTTCTTGTTTTTGTGATGGAAATCAACACATATTCCACTTTGGAGATATGGAGATGAAATCTGCACAAAACATAGATTTTATATCTTTTTATGATGTGTGCAAGTGTAATTTGAATATATAAATATGTAACAATTGATGTCCAATCAACCACACATCAATATCATATTATGGGTTAAGTACTCTGTGGCCTCAGAACTAAACCCAAAATAAGTTCCCAAGCCTAAGCCGTGGGGTACAACTATTCTCGCAGTCCTACATGTACTCATCACATCCCCAGACTTCAATCATGGGGTACAATTGGTCCCATAGTCTTAAATGTACTCATCACATCCCCAGACTTCAATCATGGGGTACAATTGGTCCCATAGTCCTAAATGTACTCATCACATCCCCAAACTTTAGTCATAGGGTATAATTGGTCCCGCAGTTCCAAATGTACTCATTTACCTTAGTAGGCAAATCGGTTCCGCAGTCCCAGTACTAAATATATACTAAATTTAAGCCGTATATACATTTTGTAGGTTTCTAACCTACTAGTTATGCTAACCACCCTACACAAGTTTTAGGCTTTCAACCCTTAGGCTCTAGAACCCACTCTTTCTAGTACCCTTAATGACCCCAATAACCCAAAAATTAAATCTCAAGTAATTCCTTTAATTAATAGCACAACATACACAAGAGTTCTTCCTAATTTGGTTTTTCTTTTTTTTTGTTCATCATTTAAATCAATAAGTCTTATGAAGTTAATTCTCCTGGGCCTAGGTTTCATGTTGCCCATCTATCAATATCATTCTCATTTCAACAATTATCAAATAAATCTCATGCAACCACATTCAAGAATATATATACAACTAGCTTGATAAACAAAATTTTATATCTAGCATCTCAAGACAAAGAAGGATTCAAGACATAAATTTTGATAATTCATGAAAAATAGAAAATAAAATATTTTATGCTAATTCAAAAGCCTAAAATACTTATAATTAACTCTAGTTTCATAAAAACAAAATTTAAAATTTATTCATAAAGCCATATAATACAGATTTTAAGAATACTAAATAGGTATTTCTGTTAGAATCATACAGAATAGCTCACTTTCACAATTTTTTATAAAATCCATTTTAAATCCAAAAATTTTTAAATTTTTACAGAAAGCTCATTCATACATCTAGTTTAACATATAAAGATTTTAAAAATAATATCAACTTTTATTTATACCTTTTATACCAAATATCTGACTGTTGTCAGTACAGCAACGTAAACCAAGCAGCCAAGTTTTAATATTTTTATAAAATAAATATTAGTCAAAAAATTATAAATATTTTGGTGTAGAATCTATAACATGTCTAGTTTCATATATAAAATTTTTAGAAATAAATTTAATCTCTAGGTATCATTTTTATATCAAAAATCAAACTCCTATCAGCATAGCAATTTAAAACAAACAGTCAATTTTCACGATTTTTTTAAAATCCATTTTAACTCAAAAAAATATGAAACTTTTCCTGAATACTAGTTTGGATATGTACTCCCATATATAAAAATATCAAAAGTTAATTTGACCTCTAAGTATGAATTTCATATAAAAACATTGTGCTGATCCTGGCATAGAAATCCCAACCAAACAGTCAAGTTTGACTATTTTTAATAAAATCATTTCAACTCCAAAAAATATTAAATTTTTACAAGAAACTCATCTATATGTGTAATTTAACATATAAAAGTTTCAAGAATTAAATCAATCTCTAAGTATGATTTTTGTAGAAAAATATTATACTCATTTCAGTGTAGAAGTTCCAGAATTTCATATAACAAAAAAAAAAATTCATAGAATAAGATTTCAACTCTTGCACATATAAATATACATGACATGATAAAAAAATATATCAAATAAACACAATCCCACCTACCTCGCTATACACGTAGATGAACGGAGTATAAAGCAATCAACACCAACTCAAGTTGGCCTTAAACACGATCCGGTAATCCTCTTTGAAACAAAAATTATGTGTTTTCCAAAAATTTTTCAATGATCTTTACCAACGTACAACTGATAGCATGATCTCTCTCTCTCTCTCCCTCTTTCTTAAATTCGAAAAGCCAATATGAAAAATGCAGAATTTTCTTGATGGAATATCATAGATGGTGAAGATATTTTAGGTGAAGTAAAGTGCTATCTAGGTATATATATATTTTTGAAAAGAAATTTAAACAACTCAAGAGTCTCCCCTTTACCCACTCGTACAAGCACCTAGAATAAATCTCCCATTAATATCTTCCACACTCCAACACTAAATTCAATTTTAGTTGTAACACTTTGACCTACCTCATGCACAATAAATCCTTGCCACCCTTCTTGGCCAATAGAAGTTCCCCTCCCCCTTCAACCAATCACCATCCAAGCGCCTCTGTTCTCTTCCAATAAAAACTCACGTACTTATATATATAAATACTCCCCTAGCATTATACATATTCATGAAATTAAATAACACGCCACCCTAAAAAAAATTTAAATTAAATAAAAACATAAATGTAAATTAAACAAAAATCAGAATCAATAAAATTTTATGTCTAAATTTTCGGGTCTTTACACACAACACAACAAATTCCTTACTTATTAAAAAAAAAATTACAAGTTTAAAAATATGTATGCTCAAAGCAATGCAGCACAACAGAAAATGGAATTCGGGGTGAAAATCTTGCCGCTGCCATAGACACCCCAACCTTCACTTTTGATTTCAAAGTCATATAGGATTGGGTTGGATTTTTTTTTCGGTATTTAATTAAATTATATAGCATTTGTTGCCCAATTAAAAATAATTGTCTAAATACCGTTAATAAAAACGCTCTTTGAAACTGAGTTTTTTAAAATATAAAAAACACTATTTGAAATAGTATTTTCTTCTTACCATTTAACCCAACTTGAAAATGCTATTTGATTTGGCATTTTCCTTCAAATTCAATTTTGCACTGAAAACTCCATTTCATATAGAATTTTTTAGCCATGAAAATGCTATTTGATTTGGCATTTTCCTTCAAATTGAATTTTGCACTGAAAACTCTATTTCATATAGAGTTTTTTTTCCTAACACTCTCACCTGCGCTATTTGTTCCTCCTCTATACCCCATTAATTTGTAGAAGTTACTCAAAATACCAACATTCTACTGAATAACACATTTCAATGTATGAACACATAAACAAACTAAAACAATAACAACTTTTAAATAATATCACAAACATTAAATAAAATTTTTCATACACAATAACAAAATATATAAACTAACCTTTAAAATATAATATTAACATAAACATCATATATATACACAATAACAAAATATGATTTTCATAAACGAAGAAAGTTATGAAGAATATAAACCAACTTTTAAAACATAACATTATAAAATATCATAATGAAATAGAGTTTTCAGTGTAAAATTCAATTTGAAGGAAAATTCCAAATCAAATAGCATTTTCAGGTTGGGTTAAATGGTAAAAAAAAAAAACGCTGTTTCAAATAGTGTTTTTCATATTTTAAAAAACTCAGTTTCAAATAACGTTTTCATTAACGGTATTTTGACAATTATTTTTAACCGGATAACAGATGTCATATAATTTAATTAAATACCAGTAAAACAAAAAAAAAAATCCAATTGGGTCTATCTCATATATCCCCAAAAGTTAACTCATAGAATGAGACATTCCTCACATTTATATACTAACCACTAGCCCTCTTCTACAACTAATGTGGGACACCCTAATATAACATATAATATATTATTTATTTGGATGTTTAGGAGCTAAAAATAACCAAACCGGCCTAACCCAAAATCTGGACCAATCTAATCCAATTTAAGTTAACTTGAAAACCAAACTAATCCAATTTGATATTTTTTATTCAGCTCAGTTTAGTTCTAAGTTAAAATTAGTTTAGTTTCATGTTCAATTTTCAAGAAGTGAAAAAAATTAATTCCGTTCTGTGTTAAGTATAAACCCGAAATGAATTGACTCATGCACATTCTTACTTGACACAATTATGTGGCTTTGACCTTTTTTTTTTTTTTTAATTTCAAGTGGTTGTGTTGTTGTTCTTGTTCTTGTTGCCGATATGTATTTTTAATGATTTTATTTTTCTTATTTAATTTAAAAAAAAAATCTTGATAATGATTGTGTGCAAATCGTTGATAGCGGCCAAAAAGTAGTCACAATGGCTTTTCCAGAAAATGACCCTGATGACGAATAGCTTCTAAGGATAAGCAAATTGAAAGACTTGCGTTTATTGAAGTCTTCGTTATTTTAAGTTTATTGAAACCACCTGAGCTACATGCGTGATAGACGGAAAGGGCTTCCACTCTCATTCATGACTATTTGTCGTGTTACGCGGTTCTATTTTAAGCTTTGAAAAGAAAAAAAAAAAATAATTTTTTTATTACTGAGTACTAATTAGTTGTTAAAAAATTAATTTTTATTAAGAAATAAAAAAATTAACTTTTTACTAGTTAGTATTTTAAATTTTGTTAATTTAATATTTTTGCCTTTAATAATTTAAAAAATTAAAATTTAATAGGGTAAATTTGATCATTTTAAAAAAATTAAAAAATTAAGTAGTCAAAAATTGTAAAGAAAATTAACTTTTCATATGCAGACTAAGAGTCTTTTTATCTAAGGTAGCGATTTTTGTATTATATTTGGATTTATAATTTATGTTTTTTTGTTATCTATTCTTGTTTATATTTAAATATTTAACAATTTTTGTATTTATTTTTACTTACATTTAGATATATATATTAAAATTTAATAAATACATTAAGAAGTTAATTGAATTTAAAAAATGAACCTGTATTAATTTCAATTTATGTACTCATATCTGTCAAGTTTATGCTTAAATTTTATTCTCTATCTAGTGGGAGATAGGGAATCTTAAAATTAACTCACTTCTTAGTTGGTTGAAAAAAAGAAAAAAAAAATGTGGATAAATTTTATTCTCCAATTAGAGACAACCAATATTCCTCCCCTTGAGATTGCGTCTGAATCAATATAAGTTCAATTTTTGTATATGTAAAATTTATATTTATCACATTTTCACTCAAAATAAATAAAATATTGTCCCTCTTTATTCCCATTTATCTCTCACTTAATTCTCTCTATTTAAGGTATCATTTTGCTTCTAAGACATTGTTGCTTTTGTTGTCATGCAGGTCACTCTACTATATCAACCCCAGAACAATGCTATGTTTGTGTCTGTAAAAGAAGAAGAAGAAAACAAAAAAAAAAAAAAAAAAAAAGGAGAGAGAGAGAGAGAGAAATCTAGTTAAACAGTTTAGTTTTGTTATTGGGATGTCTTCTTCAAAGATCTATATTGAATACCCTATATTTGCATTTTGTTAGAAGAAAACTATCGACCACACTTAATTTTAAAAATTGACTTGCATGTTAATAAATGTATAAATATTTTATACATAGAGTAAAATTATAATATAGGTAATGTGAGATTTGAAATTTTACTCACAATCTCCATCATGCAAAGGATGAATTGAGGTGAGGATAAGAGATTATTGTCCCCCTAATTTCTCGTAAATCGATGCATTAGTTTATACATGCAATTCATAATCAAACATATAAATTATGTCCCTGATCAAAGACAATATTTCAATATCAATAGAACAAATAACCCTAATCAATTATTGTAAAAAAGAAATTAATTGATTTATTAGAAAAGAGAAAAAAATTACTAACAATTTTCTATATTCTATCTTCTCTTTCCTATTCTTGAATGAAACTTGCCTTGTGGGATACGATTTGTTTAATTAGCAGATTCCAAAAGTAGTAGAGATTAATTAACTGTCATGGAGAAAAAGGCCAATTGTTTTGAAGGAAACCCAAACAGCCCTACTTAATAATGCAACCATGTATTGTTTGGATTTAATAATTCAACGAAGGGGGCGGCTGCCTTTAGCTGCCACCAACTAATATAAACTCCGGCTGCCACGAGGGGTATGGGGAGGAAGACTTTGATTCTCCTTGACTTGACCCCATAAAGCAACTCCCTGGTAACTTGGGAACTTTCTTAAGAGGACTAATATGTATATAATTAATTAATAAAAAAAATATATATATATTTAAGTTTTATTTAAGTTGTAGATTGAACCGTATTTTATGATACTAAATTTTCAAAACTTTGAAACACTGCATTAATAGGTACTTAGTTTGCCCCCAAGAAAAAAAAAATTCGAAATTAATGTAAAAGTGACATATAACGAAATTTGATTGAAGAAAATTAAATAAAACTGATAAAAGTTGAATTTTTGTGTGTGTGTGTCTATGTGTTATTTGAGCATTCAAAAGAAATGTCATTCTAACGAAAAATAGATTAAAGAAAATTTTATAAAAAAAATGACATGATAGAAATAATTATAAGTATATTTATCTTTAAGAATATTTTATTTTAAAATGATAGATGCACATTTATTATTAGCATTCTAATAAAATTTTGTGATCTTATTTTTTATTGGGTCGTTAGGTACATTGTCCTTAATAATTAAACAATGATAAGCAAAAGAATTAGAAAAATGGCAGATACATAATTTCATTACTATGCTATAAGACATTCCTTGTAATTAAGTGAACATGCATATATGTAAGTCTAGTGATTATACTTTACTCCCCACCCTCTCTTAAAAAAAAAAAAAAAAAGCCTATACTCCAACTCTATATAAATAATGGCACCACATACACTCCACAAGGCATCTAATTCCTCTCTCTATCTTCCTCTCTCTGTCTCTCTCTCAACCATGAAACATTTCATATGCTTTTCAGTAATCATCCTCTCCTTTGTACCACTTCAATCCCTCAACGTTGAAGCCAAAATAAGTGGCTTTAGCGTTGACATTATCCATCACGACTCCAAACTCTCCCCATTCTACAACAGTTCCGTAACACCAAGAGAGCTCTCAAGGAATGCTGCTCTTCGTTCTATTGCCCGAGCCAACAGATTCCTTCCATCTAATTCCCTGGACGAAAGCAAACTCGAGTCCCCTGTAATCCCAAATGGAGGTGGTTATCTCACAAAGCTCTCTCTCGGAAGCCCACCATTCGAAATCTACGCCACAGCTGACACGGGAAGTGATCTCATTTGGACGCAATGTGAGCCTTGCAACGACCAAGATTGCTTCCCTCAAGACCTCGCGAAGTTCGATCCCAGGAAGTCTTCTACTTTCTCGGCGCTTCCTTGTGATTCAAACCCATGTCAAGCCTTACCAATAAGTGCTTGTGGAAGTACAAACAATGAATGTCAATACAGGTGTGTATGTATGTATATATATTTGCAAGGGGACTAACCCAAACTCGTTCCTGCTCGAATTAATTATAAATTTTATATTTCTAATATTTTATGCATTTATATACTATTCTTTACCATATTTTTATAAAAACAATTTTATTTTAGTAAAATATTTATTTTTATAATTTTTAGAATTATTTTTTATTCGAAATTGTAATTTAAAATATAACATAAATAAATTTTATTGAATCAACTTGAATTTCAAAATTTAGACAACTCAACCTGATGATTAATAAAATATTAATTAGCCCAGACTGAGCTCTTGGCCTATGTCCACCTCATTGCACAATCATTACCATAATTACCACAAATATTTTATATATTTGTAGTTAAAAAAATTAAATATGAGTATTTGGCTCCTCTATGCAAGTTCTCTGCAATTATTTTTTTAGCAAATTTATAATTAATGGTAGGGGTGTTTGGAAGCACAATTTTTAGTAACTTTTAGTATTTTTTGTCAAAATTACTAGTTTTAATTTTTGGCGTGTTTAGTGAAGTAAGTAATAATTTTTAGTAATTTTTTATAACTTTTGGATGTTTGGTAAAATTTTTGATAAATTTTGATAATTTTTAGTAACTTTTGACAACTTTTGATAACTTTTGAATAAAAAAATTATTATAATAGAATAGAAAAGTGATAAAAGTTGATAGTTTGTCAAATACAAAAAAAATGAAAAACTAAAAATTGGGCCTCCAAATGCACTTTAATCACATAAGTATTTTGCCTCCCATCTAACATTTTTGGTTTCATCCATTCACTCGGTAGAGTCAATTCCCTCACTGACCTAAAAAATTATGAAATGATGCTCTTGCACCAACAGGCTTATACTCTTCGTTACATTCGGCTAAAACGGCGTCATTTTGGCCCATAAAAAAATTCTAAACCAAATCCTCCTACGCATATAACCCAAATTGATTCTTACGATACAGATCCACGGCATTGGCGCAAACTGAATCAATGGGGACTAGGCGGATCGGCGCAAACTCGAGAGTACTACTCTGACTCATCCTCACAGTGGAGGAAAAACTTGGACTTACGGCGGAGGAAAAGCTTGGACCGGTTCAGTCCGATAAAGAAGACAGCCGCTGCAGTGGTGGCAGCAATCGATGAAATGAAAACTGTCTCAAACGCCAAAGTGTCACCGGCAACCATTAATTACTCTCACGGGACGAAAGTTTTGGTGGGTGACAGAAATTTGAGGGATTTAAACTCAAATTTATTGAGAGATGAATGTTCCGAGACCTTCGAATTGGGTTTTAGAGACAATGCTTTAGTGATTGGAATTAGAGACTGGTCTAAGCTTTTCCTTAGCCGTGAGAATGAATCAGAGTATTGCGCCGATCTGCCTGGCCCCCATTGATCCAATTGTGCCGATGCTGCGGGTCCATATGGTAGGAATCAATTTGGGTTCCATGTGTCGGAGGATCTGGTATCGAATTCTTTTTCTTTCTTTCTTTAAGGGACAAAACGATATCGTTTAGGCCGGGTATAACGAAGGGTGTAAGCCTGTGAGCGTAAGTGTAGCATTTTGCTAAAAAATTAGGCCAATTCGTCTAGAATTTTACCCTCACGTAAAAACTATATTTTTTACTCTAAATTTTGAATCTCCCTTGAAGCTACCACTATGCAAGCGCGTATACAAGTGGAACCCTGGCGCAAGACACCTTGACTTTCGGTTCCAGCGGTCAACCCGCCGCTTTTCCAAATTCAGTAATTGGTTGTGGATACAAAAATGGCGGGAGTTTCAACCGCCGCGACTCTGGAATTATCGGCCTCGGCGCTGGATCGCTGTCTCTGATATCTCAATTGAGCGCTGCTAAAATTGAGCCAATATTCTCCTACTGTTTTTTAACCGCGGTCCGCCAACTCACAGAGCAAACTAAAATTCGGAACCGACGCAGTTTTACCAGCGGGAGCAATCTCGACTCCATTACTATCCGGAAACCCGAATACGTTTTACTTTCTGAACCTGGAAGCCGTGAGCGTTGGGAACCGACGGATTACGAACAGTGATCAAGGGACTTCCCGTTCGGGGAATATCATAATCGATTCGGGAACGACGCTAACCATGCTGGGATCAACGCTTTACAATGAATTGGAACAGGCAGTTAAGGAGTCTATTAGTCTGACCCCAGCAGGTTCATATGACAGCTTCAACCTTTGTTACGATGCAAGTTCGATTGAGAGTCTTCCTGAGACGGCGGTGGTGTTCCACTTTTCGGGGGCTGATGTTTCCTTAAAAAAGGTGAACATGTTCGTAATGCTTGACTCTGTGGCTTGCTTGGCAATTCTCCCCACAGATGGAGTCAACATCTATGGAAACGTTGCTCAGGTCGATTTTGAAGTCCATTATAATCTCATCAATAAGCAAGTTTCTTTCGCTCCTGCAGACCCAGACTGTACCACTCAAAACTACACTCATCGGACCGAATGGATGTTATATTGCTATATTTAACCCTAAAATGATTGTAACATCATGGTATGGTTATGTTATGGTAATGGCATTTTTATAATTAAATTGTGAAGTACTAGTTGGAATGGAGCTATAAACAATTTGGCATCTTAGTACTTGATGCTTATAAAAAAATGGTGCAAATAAAATTAAAGAATATCCCATGACTAACATATATATGACTGAAAATAAATGGTCCGACAAGGGTGAACTTATTCTTTTGAATCTCTTGGATTATCCGCTCAAATGTTACTGAGGTTGTGTTTGGAAAGCAGATTTACTGAGGGAAAGGAAAGATGAAGGGAATTCAAAATTATTATTATTTTTTATTTAGTTGTGGTGGAAAATGGTGAGGAAAAAACATGGAATTTGAAAAATGGAAAAAAAAATAAAATATTCTATTTATTGAGAACGCATTGTATGTTTTATTTTTATATAATCTAACCAAATCAAATAAGCACATGGCAAATGAATCCCATTCAAAATTAATCCTTTTACTTTTTGGGGGGAAAAGTAAAATTAACCCTTTCTGTTCTTGCAGCTGCTCACATATGGCAGAAGAATCCCATTTGCAGAATTGTCTGCTAGGATTGATGCAGTAGATGCCAGCACCGTCAAACGTGTCGCTAACCGTTTTATATTTGATCAGGTAAAGGAATGCACATCCTGAACGATGCTAATTGCAATTCTAAGCTGTCTTTGGGCTCTCATGTTTGGTTGTGCCGGATGTTGCTCTCTCTGACATGGGGCCTATCCAGAGTTTACCTGACTACAACTGGCTCAGGCTCCGTTACTAGTTCCCCCCCCCCTTTTGTTGGGGGGGGGGGGGGAGGGGAAGTTTGTTCCTCAAAACCTTTTTGCCATCCTATGTGGTGTGGCTTGGAAAACATTCTGTTGTTTCGAATCACAACCAAATTCCTCCATCCTATGTGGTGTGGCTTGGAAAACATTCTGTTGTTTCGAATCACAACCAAATTCCTCCGTGAGAGCTTCGTCAATTAAGGGGCGGCCTCTCTATGTATCTTTTTATTTCCGGATTTCTCTCAGTATCATTTCTTTGTCCCAAAATAATTATGATATATTTAGTGATTTATAACCCTGGTTAACTTAACTGGTAAGAGATTAAATTTGTCCTTAAATGATCACTAATTTGAATTTTTTTAAGATCGCTGAAGAATTTATTCTATCGTTAACTTCAAGATTTTAAGAATTAGTTAAAGTGTACATAAGATCGTCCGGACACCCCATTTAAAAATATATATATATATATATTCAGTGATTTATGGTACAGAAAGCTCCAAATTTCATTTCGTCTGGTTTCCCCGTGGCCTGGCACTCGTGTTAATTAACTTATGTATTTTTCACAGTATTAACATGGCCAGATTTCATTTCGTCAAGTTTCCCCGTGGCCTGGAAATTGTGCTAATTAACTTATTTATTTTTCACAGTACTAACATGGCCAGATTTTTTTGGCTGTATTGCAACCTTCGACATCTGCGAATCTTTTGCCGCGTCACCTTCATATGGTCTTGGTGATGAGCAATACAATGAGACTTTAATTCATTAATAACCTCGAAATTCCCCCCCTCCCCGGGGGCTATAATTGTCGTACTTGCTTTTTCTATTCATACTTGCATTAAAGGGCTATTTTTTATTCTACAGATGTTCCGGAACATTATCAGGAAATGTTACGAAAAAAAAAATAATTTCAAAGAATATTGTTAATAAAAAAACATAGTTTCAAACCGCAGTTGTTGAGTTAAAATCACTATTCTAAATGGCAATTATTGTCAAGTGCTGGTTTGAAGAAACGCCATATGGAAATAACGAGTATTCAAATGGCAACTCTAGCTAACTCAACCGTGCTTTTATGCCGCGGTACTATGCTCTCAGCTCTCAAGCTCCATTATCTCTCTTGAGTTCAAGGAGACTATAGTGAAAAAATTCACTATAGGGGTTGTAGTGAAAAATAAACGATTAAGATTTCTTTACACTTAATCCAATAGTTCCTATTTATTTTAATTAAATTTATTTTCAAAATAAAAATAAAAATTTTAAAAATCTGATTGGAATACAATTAATACGAAATGTCAAAGATCACATGTCATTAAAGAGTAAAGAATTCTCAGCCGTTTATTTTTCCACTGTAGCCTCTGTAATGGATTTTTTCATTACAGCCCTTGTAGCGGATTTTTTCACTGCAGTCCCCTTCAACCCATCTCTATCGCCCTCAATCCAATGCAATAATGGTAGATGGAGAGTCCAAAGCATTTCTAAATCAATTATTTTAGACCAAAACCAATTTTTGGTAAGTGAAAGCCAAAATTTTAATTATAATATTTATTAAAAATAATTTAATAAAATAGATTTATATTTGTTAAATAATTTATTAAATTAAATTAAATTAAATTAATAAATTTTATTTTATTATTTAATAAAAATAATTTATTAAATTAAATTAAATTAATACATTTTATTTTATTATTTACAAAAAATAATTTAATGAGGACTAATTGTTTTAGACTAAAGCCAATTTTAGGCAACTGAATGTTAAGATCTTAATTATAATATTTATTAAAAATAATTTAATAAAATAAATGTAAATTAGTTAAATTATTTATTAAATTAAATTAAATTAATACATTTTATTTTATTATTTACTAAAAACAATTTAATGAGGATCAATTGTTTTAGACAAAAGCCAATTTTAGGCAATTGGATGCTAAGATTTTAATTATAATATTTATTGAAAATAATTTAAAAAAATAGATTTATATTAGTTAAATTATTCATTAAATAAAATTAAATTAATACATTTTATTTTATTATTTATTAAAAATAATTTAATGAGGATCAATTGTTTTAGACAAAAGCTAATTTTAGGCAACTGAATGCTAAGATTTTAATTATAATATTTATTAAAAATAATTTAGTAAAATAGATTTATATTAGTTAAATTATTTATTAAATTAAATTAAATTAATACATTTTATTTTATTATTTATTAAAAATAATTTAATGAGGATCAATTGTTTTAGACCAAAGCCAATTTTAGGCAAGTGAATGCTAAGATTTTAATTATAATATTTATTAAAAATAATTTAATAAAATATATTTATACTAGTTAAATTATTTATTAAATTAAATTAATATATTTTATTTTATTATTTATTAAAAATAATTTAGTGAGGATCAATTGTTTTAGACCAAAGCCAATTTTAGATAATTGAATACTAAGATTTTAATTATAATATTTATTTAAAATAATTTAATAAAATAGATTTATATTCGTTAAATTATTTATTAAATTAAATTAGATTAGTACATTTTATTTTATTATTTATTAAAAATAATTTAATGAGGATCAATTGTTTTAGACAAAAGCCAATTTTAGGCAAGTGAATGCTAAGATTTTAATTATAATATTTATTAAAAATATTTTAGTAAAATAGATTTATATTAGTTAAATTATCTATTAAATTAAATTAAAAATAATAATTAATTTAATTTAATAGATAATTTAACTAATATAAATCTATTTTACTAAATTATTTTTAATAAATATTATAATTAAAATCTTAGCATTCACTTGCCTAAAATTGGCTTTGTTCTAAAACAATTGATCCTCATTAAATTATTTTTAATAAATAATAAAATAAAATGTATTATTTTAATTTAATTTAGTTTAATAAATTATTTAACTAATATAAATATATTTTATTAAATTATTTTTAATAAATATTATAATTAAAAATTCAGCATTTAGTTGCCTAAAATTAGCTTTGATCTAAAATATTTGATCCTCATTAAATTATTTTTAATAAATAATAAAATAAAATGTATTAATTTAATTTAATAAATAATTTAACTAATATAAATCTATTTTTTTAAATTATTTTTAATAAAAATTATAATTAAAAACTTAGCATTCAGTTGCTTAAAATTGGCATTATTCTAAAACAATTGATCCTCATTAAATTATTTTTAATAAATAATAAAATAAAATGTATTATTTTATTTTAATTTAATAAATAGTTTAACTAATATAAATTTATTTTATTAAATTATTTTTAATAAATATTATAATAAAAATCTTAGCATTCAGTTGCTTAAAATTTTTTTTGGTCTAAATTAATTGATCCTCATTAAATTATTTTTAATAAATAATAAAATAAATTGTATTAATTTAATTTAATAAATAATTTAACTAATACAAATCTATTTTATTAAATTATTTTTAATAAATATTATAATTAAAATCTTAGCATTCAGTTGCCTAAAATTGGTTTTAATCTAAAACAATTGATCCAGAAATGCTTTGGAGTCTCCATCACCCCTTATTGCATTGGACTGAGTTGAAGAGAGACAGTGGGTGAGAGAGTGATTGACTCTGGGAGTTGGGTTAACGTCGAGCATAGAATCACGGCATGAAAGCGCGGTTCTTCAGTTTGTTATAGTCGCCATTTGAACACTCGCTATTTCATATAGCATTTTTTCGATCTAGCTCTCGATAATAATCACTATTTGGAATGACAATTTTAATTCAACAAGCACGGTTTGAAATTACATTTTTTTATTAATAGTATTCTTCGAAATTGTTTTCTTTCCGCAGCATTTCCTAATATAATGCGCGGAACATCTGTAGAAAAAAAAAAGTTGCATTAAAGCATTCATGTCAGGTGATTTGAGGTGGAGTTTGGAGTTTGAAAAAGTTTATAAAAAAAAATTAAAAGTTGGTATAAAAAGGTGATACTTGGTAAAATTTGATTGAAAAAAAATTGTAAATTTTAGAGTTTTTTTGAAAAGAAAAAAATTGAAGCTCCAATCGGAGCCAATTGGGATTTTTTTAGCACAATTTTTGTAAAAATACCTGTAATTTCTACTGTAGTTTTGCCTAGTATAATAATAATTATTATACTTTTATATTTTAATGCATGAATAGAGAGTTAAATAAAAGTCAAAAAGATAATATTTTAATGCTTTTGTGAATATGATAGATGAATTGGTGTGGAGCATTGTGGAATGGAGAATTTATAAAATATATGGAAGTTATTTTTTATTGTATTTTAAAAAATTACGTGTAAGAATGCTTTGTTATATTTTAAAAATTATGTGTAGAACAATTTATATGAATGTTGGTATGAAGATAGCCCACGACACATGACGCTTTCCCGAGCGATTAGGATAAGAGCTCAGGGAGACAGAGATGGCTAAAAGGAGATTAAAGCAAGGACCCACTTTGTTCATGAATCAGATAGGTTAAGTTCCAACTATAAATGCAAAATAGTCATAAATGAACTAACTTAATTGCTTAAAAGTTAATTTAGTTAGTTTCGCTCTTTACAAGTGATAAACAGAAGTGACATTTGGCGTATAAGGGATTATAATCAGTTAGCTCATACGCGCATTCAGCCCACACACATTAATGAGAGATAGGGACATTAAATGGGAAGAGAAAGGGCATTTTAATGAGACGAGGGATACAACACACAATAATACATATACATAGGATACATAATGATTACCATCAAAACATTAATTTGTTTATTTAATTAATTAATTATTTATGTAAATTATATAGTCTAAATATAAATAGGACACTTAGCCTCAAAAAAAAAAAAAATGAAAAAGGCCCATAACAAAATTCTCCCCAGAGTTGAAAGGTACCTTCAGTTTAAGAATCACTCAGCACAACGTTATTTTTCCTGTGTACAAAACATGCATCAGTAGTATTATATACAAGTGAATCCTCATTCATATGAACATCTTAGTAGCAATACAGAACCAGTGGATGGAACAATATTGTTCAAAATAATCTCTGTAACCATACCCTATTTACATGTAATGGACAAAATTTAGATCCGAAAAAGAATTGTCTTTCCAGTTTATACACAACACAACAAATTCCTTACCTATAAAAAATATATGTATACAAATTTACAAATATGCATGTATAAAGCAATGTAGCACAACAAAAAATGGAGTTCAGTGCGAATATATTGCTTCTGCCGTACACACCCTAACCTTCACGTTTGGATCCAAAGTTACTTGGGAATGGGTCCATCTCATATATCCCAAAAGCTAACTCGTAGGATTAGGTATTCCTCACACTTATATATTAATCACTAGCTTCCTTTCACAACTGGCGTGGGACACCCTAGCATAACATGTAACATATTATTTATTTGGATATTTAGGAATTGAAAATAAGCAAATCGGCCTAACCTAAAATCTGAACCAATCTGATCCAATTTAAGTTAAGCCAAAAACTTAACCAACCCAACCTAATATTTGTGATTCAATTCAATTTAGTTCTAAGTTAAAATCGGTTTAGTTTTATGTTCAATTTTCAAGAAATGAAAAAAATTAATTCTGTTCTGAGTTAAGTATAAATCCGAAGTGAATGGACTCATGCACACTCTTACCACAATTCTTAGCTCTCATAAGTTATGTGGCTTTAAATTTCTTTTTTTTTTTTTTATTTGAGGTGACTGTGTTGTTGTTGATGTTATGTATTTTTAATGATTTTATTTTTCTGATTTAATTTTTAAAAAAAATCTTAATAATGATTGTGTGCAAATCGTTGATAGCGGCTGAAAAGTAGTCACAATGGCTTTTCCAGAAAATAACCCTGATGACGAATAGCTTATAAGGAAAAGCAAATTGAAAGACTCATGCGTTTATTGAAGTCTTCGTTGGTTTAACTTTATTAACACCACCTGAGCTACAAGCGTGATAGGCGGAAAGGGCTTCCGCTCTCATTCATGACTATTTGTCGTGTTACGCGGTTCTATTTTAGGCTTTCTAAAGAAAAAAATAATAATAATTTCTTTTTATTGCTGAGTACTAATTAGTTATTAAAAAATAATTTTTTATTTAAAAATAAAAAATTATCTTTCTAGTAGTTAGTATTTTAACTTTTGTTAATTTTACATTTTTGCTTTTAATGATTTAAAAGAAATTTAAAATTTAATAAAATAAATTTAATTATTTTAAAAAAATTAAAAAATTAAGTAGTCAGAAATTGAAATAATAATTAACTTTTCATATGTAGTCTAAGTGTCTTTTATCTAGGGTAGCGATTCTTGTATTATGTTTGGATTTATAATTTATGTTTTTTGTTATCTATTTTTGTTTATATTTAAATATTTAACAATTTTTGTATTTATTTTTGCTTACATTTAGAAATATTAAAATTTAATAAATACGTTAAAAAGTTAATTTAATTTAAAAAACAAATCCGTATTAATTTCAACCTACGTATTCGTATCTGTCAAGTTTACGCTTAAATTTTATTCTCCGTCCAATGGGCCATAGAGAATCTTAAAATTAACTCACTTTTTAGTAGGTTGAAAAAGAAAAAAGGGATAAATTTTATTCTCCAATTAGAGATAACTAATACTCCATCCCTTGAGATTATGTCTGAATCAACATGAGTTCAATTTTGTATATGTAGAATTTATATTTATTAAATTTTTACTCAAAATAAGCAAAATATTGTCCCTCCTTATTCCCATTTATCCGTCACTTAATTCTCTCTATTCAATGCATCATTTTGCTTCTAGGATTGTCACGCTCCGGGTTTCACAACCTGAGTACGTGAACCAAAGAACGCACATTACATCATTTAATAACTTTTTCTATCCTACACCAGAGCTATACACACACACACACTATGGAGCAAGAAATAAAAAATATATAAAACTAACCTTTATATTTAAATAAATGCCACAGTTGAAATCTGCTTTGCAACAAAGTTCTAAAACTAAACCCAACCAATAAAAATAATAATAATAATAATAATATTAATTAACATTCACTTCAAAAACGGAGGTTTATCACGATCCACTAAATAAATAATTTTCTAGAGTCTACAATAATTACATAAAAATAATAAATAAAACTTTAATTCCTATGCTCAGAAGGTCCAACTCGTGACTCAAACTCATTACTTACATCGCAAGCTGTAAGGGGTTTAACACTAATACCACGTGTCACGCCCCGGATTTTCATAACCGAATGCCCGGGGGTGACTAGGGATTTATTTGTTGGGTCTAAAAATAAGATGACAATAACACGCTGTCACACCCTAAAATTTTCCTCCAAACTGGGGTTGACCCGCAAGAAAAATTTAAGATATTCAAAATCCCTTGTTTATCCCAAACCATATTTATAAGTCATTAGACTGAATCACTTGATGGGATTTCAACTACAGGGCACAAAATAAAGATAGAGAAAAATATTACTGAGCCATCTAAGTGTCACAACCACGCGATTAACATTACATACTAAATAAAAGCAAATTAGGTCTAAACTTAATAATTACAATCATCCAACAATTATTATTACATACCACAAAAATAAAGTCTTCCAGCTTTGTGCAGGAAAGAAAAAAAAAAGATAACTCTTCTGATGGAATATTTTAGAGAAATTAATCTCTTTCCAGCTCATCTTCAGTATCCATGTGCTTAATATCCTGAAAAAGATATTCTCACAAGGGGTGGGCTACTAAAGCCCAGTAATCAAAATCTCATAGGTGCCTATATGCAATGGTTGTAATGCTACACTATATTAAGTAACCCACTATAGTGAATGTGATTAGGTGGCATACTGTTTATGCAACAATTAATTCAATAGATCCCAACTGAATATGTAAATTATACTTACAACGGTTCGTTGAAACCGTCACCATAACTACTATTTTACTTACATGTAAAAATAGTTAACTATTGATGTGTGTAACACAATGAAGTCTGTGTCACAGTGGTAGGGATCTCAAGTTCAGATCTTCAAGGTCTCGAGATCAAACTCCGTAGCGATACAGGTTTCATATATATATATATATATATATATATATATTTATAAAATATTCATCAAGAGGAATTAAATATAATTAAATAATTCTAACACATCATTCATACATAAACAAGAGAGGTTGCTAGTCATAGTAAGATTTGGTAAAGGAGTTTAATCTAAATCCTCCTAAGATAATCATACTCCTATCCTCCTCTATCCACAGCCTTGGGAACCAGTGACTTTACGGGCTTAGCATCCAATGCATACTGACGGTGTCACCCACCAAAAACCTAGTCGTCGCGACCGGCTACCTGACTGGCCAGTTCAGAAGGGAGCATCTCCCAAATAAAATGCATATGTTCCCATCTTCATCTAAAAGGCCATTTCTACCCACCCATCACCCCATTGCCAAAAATAACTTTGGCACCGAGTGCCTTAAATTTTTTTCTCACCATTTTACGTTCCCAAGGGTAATAAGACATTTTTAATTATAACCGGCAATGTCCCCGGGCGATGAATCAAAAGTGGGATTATTCAGTCACATGCAGTATATTTTTAAGTACTTTATCTAAATCCATAATTCAATAATAATTATTAATAAATCAAAGATTTAACATAGTCACCAATATTATCATCACAAAGGTAGGTACTACATGTAAATTAACAAGTAGCAAGTAGCTAGAAATAATTTAGAATTCAAATTAGTATTTTAGTTAATTATTTTGACAAGTTTCCCGTACTACATTTGATAAGAATAAAATTATTTCTAACGATATATTAATTAAGCCGAGGTTAGCAACTTAGTGGGTGGGCGACCCTAATTACAATTTGAAATCGCGAGTTCGAACCTCATTGGCTACGATCTCGGTTTTTGACTTTTTTACCTTTTTATTTTATTTATTTGATGGAATATAAAGATAATAAATAGCTCTTTGGACTTATTAATTTTAGAAAAATTAATAAGTTTTATTTTATTCAAAATCATTTGAATAAATTTTCAATCATTATCTTATTTATAACCAAACCCTAATCATAGGTTTTCGGTTTCAAGATATTCACAAATGTCCATAGAATTATTCTAATGTTTAGGAAAGTATTAAATAAGTTTCATTAAATTCACTTAATCATAACAATATAGTTATATAACTTGCTAGGTTGACAAAACAATGCCTAAAAATCAATTAGAATAAGTCAAATTCATTTAAGGAAGACCAAATGAGGAAAGAATAAGTTCATTGTTTCATTTGGGTATTTTTATCAAATACTATAAGTGTTTTACTAGATTAGGCATTGTGAACAAAATCACACATAAATAAATTATTAACATAACTGTAACTAACAGAGGGTAATTGGGAATTTAAATAAATCTTTAAACATAAAATTCTAAAAAAATCCAAACAAACATCAATTAAAGGCTAAGCAGAGACAGCAGCTTAAAAGAAAATTCATATAAAATAGAGCAGAACTCCAATATCTGCTTTATATCTGTAGAAACTAGACTTTAAGACCTACGACTTTCATGTTTTACACTTTTTAAAATTCTAAGGTCTAAAGGTGCAAAAACAGCCTTGAATTCAGTTTGTTTAGAATATACAGTTTTACACGTGCTCAGTATTTTGGGCATAACTTTTGACTCACAAATCGGATTGATGCAAATCTTTTTTGGGTTGGAAAGAAAACTTAAAGGGCTACAACGTTTATATTTTAGCCGAAGCCTAATTCCACCGTTTTAGGGGTCAAGAACATATCAGAAGTTACAAATAGTGAGCTGTCAGCATACTTAGCTACATCAGCCAAAGTTTTGGCTTCCCTACCCCCAATATGTGGGTATTTATTTTTATCACAATCAAGTTTCATACTTCAAACCCAGAAAATACATTTTAGGAGGTTCGTCATCTTACCTCAATGAAGATATTGGTGACCAAGCCTGTGAAGGAAAAAAGAGTTGAGCTTTGAACACCACCCAATTGAAAAATTCTAAGCCTTTCTTCTTCCTCCAAACAACACCAAATGTCTAACCACACTTGATAAAAATATATTTTTCTCTCTTATTTTCTTTCTTCTCTTTGAAGGCACACAATTTATAAGAATCATGAGAGTGTAGAGAAAGTTATTGGTGGAGAAAATAATCATGCTTCAAATCAACTAAGGTAAGATCATGCATATACAATTGGTAGCATGATCAAAGAATCATGCTTACTTTTTGACTATCTAACCATATCATTTAAGAAAAGTATTGGAGAAGGTGTATGGAGGTGGCATGATCCGGGAATCATACTAGCTTTTTGACAAATTAAACAAAATTATTTAAAAGATGTTTTAAGTGTTTAAATCATGCTAGATAAGTAATTTGGAAGAATGCTTTAAAGTCATCAATGTAGGGTCCTATTTTTGATAAATTAGCCACCTAATTTGAGAGATTGTGAGAGATGTATGGAAGATGGAAAATGAAGTTGCAGGGAAATAATTTAGAGCTACTATTCATGAGTCAACTCAATGAGTGATAAAGTGAGTTGAAGTGAGTTAAGGTGAGTCAAAGAAAAGGGTTGATCCATGGGTTAATGGGCTTGGGTTGAACCAAATAGGAAATTAGGCTAGGAATTATTTGGATAAAAATTTAGAAATTCTACATTAAACTCCCACATAGAGTGGAATTAAATCCGAAAATCATTCCAACTAATTTTTATCATTCCAAAAATTTTCAAATGCTCAATTTTTCCAGATTTTTTTTACTATAATAAATATCACCACCACACTTAAACAAATTAATTAAGGAAAAAAATTCAAGTTAGTACACCATATGTGCTCGGAACCCTAATAATAATAATACTCAATGCAGTATGCCCTAACATACTACTAAGTGAAACAATTATGCACAAGTAGCAATTTCAAACAAAAACTTAAATTTATTTATTTACCTCTTTTCATTACCATTAATTTTATTGTTGTACCACATAACACATCAAAGAAAATCAATTTGATTTCAAGGTACTGCTGCTTGGTAGTCTCGTAGAAACAAGACCCAACCAATATACATCATTCATTGATGTCTGCTTTGTTGTCTCGTAGAAACAGGACCCAACCAATATACACCATCCTTCGGTGTCTGTTTCCTAGGCCGAAACCTTTGGAATATAATATGCCACCCTTAGGCATCTGCTCTGTAATGACCCGATTTTTTTTTTAATTAATATAATTTATATATATATTTGTGATTGTAATTTTTTAATTAAATTTAATAATTTATAAATTTTCTATTTAATTTTTGAGGTGTATAAAAAAAAAGGTTGTTTTTGGGTATATTTGAAAAGATTTTTAAATTTTAGGAGAATGGTGTAATTTTCCTAAACCTATGAGGAGTAGGAAATAAATTAGTTGACTGGGGTTAAAATTCTTCTTTTATAAATATATAAATCTGTTATTATTTTGATAAAAAAATAAAACCCTAAGAAAGAGGAAGAGAGACCGAGAGAGAGAGAGGAGAAGAAAGGGTTTGGGCGGCGGCATTGTGATCTTTTCTGTGGATTGTTTGACTTGCTTTTGTTTTTTTTCCGTTGCCAAATTACCAGAGGTAAGGGGGATGAACCTTTACTGTTTTGTGCATTTATATAGATATACCTATATGTAGAAATTGATTGGTTTCTGAATGTTTGGTAATGTGTTGAATATTTGATTAATGGGTGGCTTTATATATACGTATATTATATATATCATTATTTTGTCCTTTAGTGATCAATTCACTAAAGACGTACAATGGGTGATTGACGTATTGTTTATTTATTTTTTTTAATCAAATTCTTTTAATGTGAATGAGTAAACGTTCTGCTGGAATAAAGCTAAAGGAATTCTTTCGTCTTATATGTATTTCATCTTTATATGTAAAAGAATCACAATCTGGTACTTAAGTATGTATATGCACTATTGTGCGTGGATGTTTCTATTTTAGATGTATATTTGTTTGTTTAAAGTTAGTGTTTTGCTTTAATTTGCTGAACATTATTTTCATTCAATACGCGAAAGGTGAAGTTGACTGCTTAGTGAAATAAAATTTATTCTATTTTATGTATCGATGAATTGAGGATTAATAAGGTTTAAATTTTAAATTAAGATGAATTTATTAATGAGGATTTCAAGTGAAAATTGATTTTATGAGTTGTTTGGGTTGAGGGGTACTGAAAATATCGGCTACGTGAAAATTGATTTTATGAGTTGTTTGGGTTGAGGGGTACTGAAAATATCGGGTATACGTACCCAAGGGTTGAAAGTCCCGAAACCCGCGCGGGGGTGGTAATCGAGTCCAGTAGGCTAATAACCTACGAACGATGCAGATGCCTAAGGGTGGCGTATTATATTCCTAAGGTTTCGACCTAGGAAGCAGACACCAAAGGATGGTGTATATTGATTGGGTCCTTTTTCTACGGGACAACCAAGCAAACATCAAAGAATGATGTATATTAGTTGGGTCTTATTTTTACGAGACAACCAAGCAGCAGTACCTTGAAATTAAAAATATATTTTTTATGTGTAGCGTGATGCCGAAATGCAATTAAATTGTAATGAATATAAATTGATAAATTGATTTAATTTCTTGTTTGAAATTGCTACTTGTGCATAGTTGTTTCACTTAGTAGCATGCTAGGGCATACTGCATTTATTATATTATTATTAGGGTTCTGAGCACACGTGGTATTAGTGCTCATCCCCTTACAGCTTGTGGTGTAGGTAATGAATTTGAGTCATGTGCTAGACCTGCTCAATAAGAAAGTTAGAGTTTATTTATTTATTTTTATTTATTTAATTACTTTAGAAATTTTTTTAGAGAATTGTTTTCAGTGGATTGTAATAAGCCTTTGTTTGTGAGGTTATTATTAATTATTTTTATCTAGCTTTGAGAGATTGTTTGGATTAGTTTTTTGGAGCTTATTGCCTGGTTGACTTTGACTAAGGCTTTTATTTAAATTTAAAGTTTAGTTTTATTTACTTTTATTTTTATTGCTCCATGAAATGTGTGTATGGCTCTGATATGGAACAGGGAAGGTTATTAAATGTTGTTATTATGTGTTCTTCTGTTCACATGCTCGGGTTGTGAAACCCGGGGCGTGACATGCTCGTTCATAGGTTACTAGCCTACTGGAATCGATAACCAACCCCGCGCAGGTTTTGGGGCTTTCAACCCTTGGGTACGTATATCTGATATTTTCAGTACCCTTCAACCTAAACAAATCATAACATTAAATTTCACTTGAAATCCTCATTAAATAAATTCATCTTAATTTAAATTTTAAACCTTATTAACCATCAATCCACCAGTACATTAAATAATACAAACTTTAATTTTACCAAGTTTACTACATCTTCAATCAAACAACAGTGTATATGCAAACATACAAATGCCCAGTGTAAATATTCAAATGTACTCCCAATGTAAATAATCACCAATTCATGCCTTTGTCAGAGAACTAATCAATCAATTTCACGCAAGACGCTAAGTTGTACTATGCACACGTTAATACATATATAATATTAATAACCATAGTAAAATTATTTCACGCAACCATCTAACATTAATATATATATATATATATATAATTACCAAAAAAATAATATATATGTATATATAATTCAATCAATCAAACCCGTACCAATCAATCAAGTTAAGGGTTTAACAATTAAATAAATAAAAACAAATCTTACCAAACAACTAAATGCATATCCATAAATATTTAATATAACTTCATATATATATATACACACACATGAATCATGTGTTTCATCTTATTCATTAATTACTCCCAACTTCTGCTAGCTTTCAATGCCTCACATGTTGACCGAGACTGTAATAACCTGATTTTTTGTTCTTAATTAAATTGCTTAAGTGTGGTGGTGATATTTGTTATAGTAAAAATCTAGAAAATTAAGGATTTGAAAATTTTTGGAATAATAAAATTAGTTGGAAAGATTTTCGGATTGAATTTCACCCTATGTGGGAGTTTAATTTAGAATTTCTAAAATTTTTATCCAAACACTTCCTAGCCCAATTACTTATTTGGTTCAAACCAAGCCCATTAACCCATGGGTCAACCCTTTTCTTTGACTCACGTCAACTCACTTAAACTCACTTTATCACTCAATGAGTTGACTCATGAATAGTTGCTCTAAATTATTTCCTGACAACTTCATTTTCCATCATCCATACACTCTCACCATCTTTCAAAATTATTTGACTAATTAGACAAAGAGAAAACCCTACATTGATGACCTTAAAGAATCTTTTTTAAATTATTTAGCAAACAAGATTTAAAGCATTTTGTTTGAAAGCTAGCATGATTTAAAGCATTTTGTTAATTTTTCAAAAAGCTAGCATGATTGTTTAATTTGTCAAAAAGTTAGCATGATTCCCGGATCATGCCACCCATCCTCATCCATCCTCCAACACCTTTCTTAAATTATATGGTTAGATAGTCAAAAAGTAAGCATAATTCTTGGATCATGCTACCAATTGTATATGCATGATCTTACCTTAGTTGATTTGAAGCATGATTATTTTCTCCACCAATAACTTTCTCTACACTCCCATGATTCTTATAAATTGTGTGCCTTCAAAGAGAAGAAAAACAATAAGAAAGAAAAAAATATATATATTTTTATCAAGTGTTGTTGGACATTTGGTGTTGTTTGGAGGAAGAAGAAAGGCTTGAAATTTTTCAATTGGGTGGTGTTCAAAGCTCAACTCTTTTTTCTTTCACAGGCTTGGTCACCAATATCTTCATTGAGGTAGGATAATGAACCTCCTAAAATATATTTGATGCCTTTTTTGGTTTGAAGTATGAAACTTGATTGTGATAAAAATAAATACCTGTATATTGGGGGTAGGGAAGCCAAAATTTTGACTGATGTAACTCAGTATGCTGACAGCTCTCTATTTGTAACTTCTTATGTGCTTTTGACCTCTAAAACGGTGGAATTAAGCTTCGGCTAAAACATAAAAGTTGTAGCCCTTTCAATTTTTTTTCCAATCCAAAAAAAATTGCATCAATCCGATTTGTGAGTCAAAAGGTATGCCCAAAATACTGAGCACATGTAAAATTGTATTTTCTGAACAAACTGAATTCAAGGCTGTTTTTGCACCTTTAAACCTTAGAATTTTAAAAAGTATAAAACATGAAAGTTGAAGGTCTTGAAGTCTAGTTTCTACAGATATAAAGTTTATAGATATTGGAGTTCTGCTCTATTTTATCTAAATTTTCTTTCAAGCTGCTTTTTTTGCTTAGCCTTTAATTGGTGCTTGTTTGGATTTTTTTTAGAATATTATGTTTAAAAATTTATTTAAATTTCTAATTACCTTCTGTTAGTTATTGTCATGTTAATAATTTCTATTGATATAAAACTATTTTAAACTGGATATTATGTATTATTTGACACTCTAATATTGATGATAATTGACTTAGATAATCAGTTTCATCATGGAGAGTGGGATGACTTATTCAAACTAAAATGCTAAGTATTTGATAAAATGCCCAAAAGAAACAATGGACTTGTTCTTTTCTCATTTGGTCTTTCTTAAATGAATTTGATTTATTTTTAGGCATTGTTTTGTCAACCTAGCAAGTTATATAACTATATTTTTATGATTAAGTGAATTTAATGAAACTTATTTAATACATTTCTAAACATTGGAATAATTCTATGGACATTTGTGGATATATTGAAGCCGAAAACCTATGATAAGGGTTTGATTATAAAGAAGATGATGGTTGAAAATTTTATTCAAATTATTTTGAATAAAAAAAATAAAACTTATAAATTTTTCTAAAATTAAATATAAGTTCAAAGAGATATTTATTATTTTTATATTCCATAAAATAATAAAATAAAAGGTAAAAGAGGCAAAAAAATCGAGATTTGCAGCCAATGAGGTTTGAACTTGCGACTTTAAATCGCAATTAGGGTCACCCACCCACTAAGCTACCAACCTCGGCTTAATTAATATACCATTAGAAATAATTTTATTTTTATCAAATGTGGTACGGCAAACTTGTCAAAACAATTAACTAAAATACTAATTCGTATTCTAAATTTTTTACTTGCTACTTGTTAATTTGCATGTAGTAACTACCTTTGTGATAATGATATTGGTGACTATGTTAAATCTTTGATTTATTGAGAATTATTATTAAATTATGGATTTAGATAAAGTGCTTAAAAATATACTGCACGTGACTGAATAATCGCACGTTTGATTTATCACCCGGGAACATTGCCGGTTGTTATTAAAAATGTCTTATTTCCATACAAGGTACCCTTGGAATGTAAAAGGGTGAGAAGAAATTAAGACACTCGGTGCTAAAGTTATTTTTGGCAATGGGGTGATGGGTGGGTAGAAATGGCCTTTTAGATGAAGATGGGAACATGCATTTTACTTGGGAGATGCTCCCTTCTGACCTGGCCAGTCAAGTGGCCGGTCGCGACAGCCAAGTTCTTGGTAGGTGACACCATCGAAATGCATTGGATGCTAAGCCCGTAAAGTCACTAGTTCCCAAGGCTGGGGGTAGAGGAGGATAGGAGTATGATTATCTTAGGAGGATTTAGATTAAACTCCTTTACGAAATTTTACTGTGACCAGCAAGCTCTCTTGTTATGTATGAATGATGTGTTGGAATTAGTTAATTATATTTAATTCCTCTCAATGAATATTTTATAAATATATATATATATATATATGAAACCTGTATCGCTACGGGATTTGATTCCGAGACCTTGAAGATCTAAATCTGAGATCCCTACCACTGCGACACAGACTTCATCACATCAATATTTAATTATTTTACATGTAAGTAAAATAGTAGTTACGGTGACGGTTTCATCGAACCGTTGTAAGTATAATTTACATTATTTAGTTGAGATCTATTGAATTAATTGTTGCATAAACAGTATGCCACCTAAACACATTCACTGTAATGGGTCACTTAATACAGTATAGTATTACAACCACTACATATAGGCATCTAGGAGATTCTGATTACTGGGCTTTAGTAGCTCACCCCTTGTAGGAATATTTTTTTTCAGGATATTAAGTACAAGGATACAGAAAATGAGCTGGAAAGAGATTAATTTCTCTTAAATATTCCATCAGAAGAGTTATCTATTTTTTTTTTCTTCTTTCCTGCGCAGAGCTGGAGGACTTTATTTTTGGTCTGTAACAATTGTTGGATGATTGTAATTATTAAATTTAGACCTAATTTACTTTTATTTGGTATGTAATGTTAATCGCGTGGTTGGGACACTTAGATGGCTCTGTAATATTTTTCTCTATCTTTATTTTGTGCCCTGTAGTTGAAATCCCATCAAATAGTTCAGTCCAATGACTTATAAATATTGTTTGGGATAAACAAGGGATTTTGAATATCTTAAATTTCTCTTGTGGGTCAACCCCAGTTTGGAGGAAAATTTTGGAGTGTGACAGCGTGTTATTATCATCTTATTTTTATACCTAACAAATAAATCCCAAGTCACCCTGGGCATTCGGTTATGAAAATCTGGGGCGTGACAGAGACCACTAAGAAAAATTTAATGTCTTTCACGTTGTCGAGACCATCAACGAACACTATTATTATGTGTATATATATATTGCATCCACAATCATATATAATTATACACGCAATAGTAGAAGTTCTGCCCCTTACCGCTTTCAATTTGGTAGATTGCTTTCTGCCCCTCAAAAGCTTCCTGTCAGCCGCCAATCCCTTTCTTCTCCTCTCTCTCTCGATCTCTCTCTAGGGCTTTATTTTACCAAAATTAAATACAGATTTATATATTTATAGAAGCTGGTTTTAACCCTAACCAACTTAATTATTTTCCTAATCCTCATAAGTTTAGGAAAATTATACCTTTTTCCTAAAAAATAAAAATCTTTTCAAATATACCCCAAAAATTATTCTTTTTAAGTACAACTTAAAATTAAATACCCAAAATTATAAATTATTAAATTTAAATAATGAAATAAACTCACTGAATAAATAAATATATATAATATAACTAAATTAAATGAAAATTCAAGTCATTATATCTTACCCTTACAAAAATTTCGTCCTCGAAATTTAGGACGAAATTTACGAGGTAAATAAAAGAAAATTAAGGAAACAACTTTGGGTATCTACTTTACATATCTGCCTCTCGCTCCCAAGTCGACTCCTCAATACCATGATACTTCCATAACACTCTAACTAAGGGGATAGTCTTCCCTCATAGCACTTGCTCCCGAGAATCCAAAATTTCAATTGGTTTCACCTCATAAGTTACATCTGAATCAACATTAAGTTCGGTCCAGTCTAACACATGCGAAGGGTCCGGGTTATATTTTCGGAGCATGGACACATGAAACACCTCATGCACTCCTGAGAGCTGCGGTGGCAAAGCAAGACGGTATGCCACCTTCCAACCCTAGCAAAAACCTCAAATGGCTCGATATATCTTGGGGACAACTTCCCCTTGCGCCCAAAACGAAACTGACCCTTCCTTGGTGAAACCTTTAGGAACACATGATCTCCTACTTCAAACTCCAATCGTCTTTGCCTCTTATCAACATAACTCTTTTGGCGACTCTGTGCTGTCTCAAGTCTTTGTCGAATCGGTTTGACCTTTTCAGTCGTCTCCTACACAAACTTAGGCCCAACAATTGCAGTTTTCTAACCTCAGCCCAACAAGTAGGAGATCTGCACGGTCTACCATACAAAGCTTCAAAAGGAGCCATCCTAATGCTCGACTGGTAACTATTATTATATGCAAATTCAATCAAAGGAAGATGGTTCTCCCAGCTGCCATGGAAATCAAGCACATATGCCCTGAGCATATCCCCCAAAATCTGAATTGTACGTTCTGACTGTCCATCGGTCTGAGGATGAAAGGCAGTACTAAATAACAAATTTGTCCCCATAGCCACCTGGAGACTCTGCCAAAATTGAGAAGCAAAAAGCGGGTCCCTATTTGAGACAATGGATACAGGGGCTTCGTGAAGCCTCACGATTTCCTTAACATATAATTTTGCCAAGACATCCATAGAGTCGGTCAATCGAATCGGCAAAAAGTGAGCTGACTTCGTCAACCTATCCACTATCACCTAAATAGTGTCGTGACCCTTTAGAGATCTCGACAAGCCAGAAACAAAATCCATTGTAATGTTCTCCCACTTTCGCTCTGACACTGGTAGAGGCTGCAAAAGACCCGTCGATTTCTGATACTCAGCTTTAACTTGCTGACAAGTAAGGCATCTACTCACAAATTCTGACACATCCTTCTTCATACCTACCCAAAAGAACTGACGGTGCAGGTCGTGATACATCTTAGTACCTCCAAGATGTACTACAAATTTATAGTGATGGAACTCCTTTAAAACTATATCTTAAGCAGAGATGGGCACAAAAAGTCTCCCCGAATACCTCAAACCGTTATCGTCACCAATCACCCATCTTGGTATCTCATTAGGACTCGACAACTTAGCTCGAATCGCCTCACATTCAATATCAGTCCCCTGAGCTTCTATCACACGACTCAATAGAATTGGCTGAGTAGCCATGGCACACAAGATAGCGTGACCCTCATCTTCCTGTAACTCCATATCAAACTCACTAAGGCTTCTCATCATTTTCCATTCTCGCACGAAAAGACCTGCTACAGTACCACGAGTCTTTCGACTGAGTGCGTCAGCAACCACATTTACCTTACCAGGGTGATACTGGAGCTCAAAATCGTAATCCTCCATGTACTCCATCTATCTCCTTTGCCTCAAATTCAAATCCTTCTGAGTGAAAAGATATTTTAAACTTTTGTGGTCAGAAAACACCTCAAATTTCTCACCACACAAATAGTTTCTTCAACTTTGCAGAGCAAAGATAATTGTTGCCAACTCCAAATCGTGCACTAGATAGTTACGCTCATGAGTCTTCAATTGCTTAGACCCATAAGCTACTACTCTGTCACCTTGCATCAACACACAGCCTAAACCTTCCTTAGATGCGTCACAATAAACTGAATAACCCAATCCTCTCTCAGGAATCACAAGCACTGGTGCAGTAGTTAGCCTCTTCTTTAGCTCCTGAAAGGACTGCTCACACTTCTCATCCCAAAGAAACTTGACCCCTTTTCGAGTTAACCCAGTCATCGACCCGGCTAACCTCGAGAAGTCATGGACAAATCTTCGGTAATATCCTGCCAAATCTAAAAAACTTCGAATCTCAAAAACTGTTTTCGATCTTTGCCAATCCATAACTGCCTCAACCTTAGACGGATCAATTGTAACTCCTTCATAAAAAACAACATGCCCGAGAAATTTCACCTCTTTGAGCCAGAACTCACACTTGCTCAATTTAGCATAGAGCTAGTGATCTCTCAAGGTCTGAAGTACAACTCTCAAATACTCTTCATGTTCCTCCTTTGATCGAGAATAAACCAGAATATCATCAATAAACACAACTACAAACCTGTCCAAATATCTTCTGAACACCTGGTTCATTAAGTCCATGAACACTGTAGGAGTATTGGTCAGTCCAAACGGCAACACTAAGAACTTGTAGTGCCCATACTGAGTCTTGAATGCCGTCTTAGAAATATCCTCCTACTTTACCCTCAACTAGTGGTAACCAGATCTCAAATCAATCTTTGAGAAAATGACCGAACCCTTTAGTTGGTCGAACAAATCATCAATCCTCAGTAAAGGATATTGATTCTTGACCGTGACCCGGTTCAACTTTCGGTAATCTATACACATCCTGAGAGTTCCATTATTTTTAGCTGCAAATAGTGCTGGTACACCCCAAGGTGAAGTGCTAGGGCAGATAAACCCCTTAGAGCTCAACTCCTCTATCTGGGATCTTAATTCCACCAACTATGTAGGTGCCAATCTATACGGGACTATAGAAATTAGTTCTATGCCAGGAATCAGATCAATCACAAATTTAATCTCCCGTTCAGGCGGTAATCCAGATACTTCTGAAAACACTTCTGGAAATTCACAAACGACTCGTGGTAACTCAATCTTATCACCATCCTCGTCCTCCAAAGTAATAGAAGCAAATAAACTGCATAAGTCTACTCATCCCTGCCCATCGAGAGAAAGCAAGAGCTGCGGGCTACAACGATCACCAAAAAATCGTATTCATCTCCCTCCGTAGTAAATAAGGTCACCCAACTCTTATCACAATCTATCATTTCCTAAAAGATTGACAGCCAGTTCATGCCAAGAATCATATCAAAGCTTCCCATGTCTATCACAATCAGATCAAAAACTGATAAGTGCTTCCGTCCCGAAGTCTCATCCCTGATAGTAATCTCACAATTCTTATAGACTCTATTCAACATAGAATGACCCCCAATCGGTGTTTCAACGTGCAATGGTGGAATTAACTCGTCCACAGATAAATTCAATGTAAACATAAATGATGCAGCAATAAATGAATGAGATGCTCCTGTGTCTACAAGAACTGTGGATTTAGTAGCATAAATGAGAAAAGTATCTCTCGTCACTATAGGCTCTGCACGTCCATCATTCTGGGCCACAATGAAAACTTGTCCCTGAACTAGTGCCGTTGGTGGTCTACCCCCCTTTTGTCCCCACTGGGATCCACCCTGAACTCCTTGAGGCTGCTGAACACCACTTGGAACACCCATTTGATACTGCGGTGCCCCATCTTGAGTATCTCTCTGAAAATGAGTCTGCACTAATTGTGACCCTACTGGCCTGCTACTCTGTACTGATTGAGTTGGCTGTGGAGGTCTCATAACACTTCCATTACCTTGCCTCTGCGGACAACGCCTCTGCACATGACCCGATAGGCCACACGTGTAACAAGTCTTTACCTCGGCCCTATTTTCAGATCCACCTAAGACACCCTTATAAGGACAATGAAACTGACGATGCCCAGGTTATCTGCAGTTATGACAGATAACGGAGCTCTGTGTAGGAACCCCTACTACTACTGACTGACTTGGAGTTGTACCCCCTACTGAAACTGCTGAGTCTGTGCCCCATACAAATTTTCTCTTTGTCTTTTAGTGGGTCTGTTCTCTTGGTGTTGAGTCTTTCCTTGCCTAGCTTCATTTTGTGCCCTGGTATCTGCCAAATTCTTCTCTACTGCCATTGCTCGATCAACCAAGGTCTCATATTCATTAAGCCCTAAAGGCACTATCTGATCTCTAACAGCAGGCCTCAATCCCTTCTCAAACCGTCTACACTTGGTGCGTTCAGTGGACACCAACTCCTTAGCATATTTGGCCAATGAGGTAAATCTATGCCCATACTCCAACACAGTCATTGGCCCTTGAGTCAAATTCAGAAATTCGTCAAGCTTGGCATCTCTCAGGGACTGTGGGAAGAAATAGTCTCTGAAATGCTCCTTAAAATCATCCCAAGTGCAGACGCCCCACGAGACCCTTTCACAGTACTCCACCAATCCGCTGCAGTACCCTCCAACTGAAAAGTAGCAAACAAGACTCTGGTCTTATCCTCATTTAACTGCATCACTTCAAATATTTTCTCATTCTCGTGCAAAAACTTCTCAAGCTCTTCAGTGTTTGCTGTGCCAGAGTAAGTAGGAGGTTTCATTCTCCTAAACTTCTCATACGGAGCTGTAGGCTGACTCGCTTGCATTCCTCTAGCAAACATTACAGCCATTTGTTGCATCCACATCTGTGGATCCACCATTCCTGGCTGCGGCACACTTGGTGCTTCGGATTGCACCTCAGCCACGTGAGGCACCCGTAATGGAACCTCTGCTCCAACCCTAGTATATGACCCCTGTTCTTGTGACACTCCCGCAGCAACGGGAATATCATCAACTGGAGCCTCATGGCCCCGCCCAGCCTGAATCCTTCGGCCTCGGCCCCTACCACGACCACGGCCATGGCCCCTGCCTCTACCTCTAGCACCTAGAGCTTCTCGTGCCAGCATTCTCTAAAAACCACAAAAATATACTAAGGTTAACGCCTTCCTAACAATCTAAATCCAACAAAATATCAAATTCACATATCACAATTAAATAAACTATCATGTAAACGCATAGCACCTAGAAAAAAAAAAGGCCCACTGTCCCTAGGTATTCTAAACCTAGGCTCTGATACTAAGTTATCACACCCCGGGTTTCACAACCCGAGTACGTAAACCAAAGAACGCACATTACATTATTTAATAACTTTCCTTATCCCACACCAAAGCCATACACACACACTATAGAGCAAGAAATATAATAAAATAAATAAAACTAACCTTTATATTTAAATAAATGCCACAGTTGAAATCCACTTGGCAACAAAGCTCCAAAACCAAACCCAACCAATAAAAAAATAATAATATTATTAATTAACATTCACCTCAAAAACGGAGGTTTACCACAATCCACTAAATAAATAATTTTCTAGAGTATACAATAATTACATAAAAATAATAAATAAAACTTTAATTCCTATGTTCAGAAGGTCCAACATGTGACTCAAACTCATTACCTGCATCACAAGCTGTAAGGGGTTTAGCACTAATACCACGTGTGCTCGAAACCCTAATAATAATAATACTAAATGCAGTATGCCGTAGCATGCTACTAAGTGAAACAATTATGCACAAGTAGCAATTTCAAATAAAAACTTAAATTTATTTATTTACCTTTTATCATTACCATTAATTTTATTGTTGCCCAACATAACACATCAAAGAAAATCAATTTGATTTCAAGGTACTGCTACTTGGTTGTCTCGTAGAAACAAGATACAACCAATATACATCATTCATTGATGTCTGCTTGGTTGTCCCGTAGAAACAGGACCCAACCAATATACACCATCCTTCGATTTCTGCTTCCTAGGCCAAAACCTTAGGAATATAATATGCCACCCTTAGGCATCCGCTCGTTCGTAGGTTACTAGCCTATTGGAATCGATAACCAACGCCGCGCGGGTTTTGTGGCTTTCAACCCTTGGGTACGTATACCTGATATTTTCAGTACCCCTCAACCCAAACAAATCATAACATTAAATTTCACTTGAAATCCTCATTAAATAAATTCATCTTAATTTAAATTTTAAACCTTATTAACCATCAATCCACCAGTACATTAAATAATACAAACTTTAATTTTACCAAGTTTACTACATCTTCCATCAAACAACAGCGTATATGCATACATACAAATGCCCAGTGTAAATATTCAAGTGTACTCCCAATGTAAATAAGCACCAATTCATGCCTTTGTCAAAGAACTAATCAATCAATTTCACGCAAGACGCTAAGTTGTACTATGCACACATTAATACATATATAATATTAATAACCATAGTAAAATTATTTCATGCAACCATCTAACATTAATATATATATATAATTACCAAAAAAATAATATATATGTATATATAATTCAATCAATCAAACCCGTACCAATCAATCAAGTTAAGGGTTTAACAATTAAATAAATAAAAACAAATCTTACCAAACAACTAAATGCATATCCATAAATATTTAATATAACTTCTTATATATATATATATATACACATGAATCATGTGTTTCGTCTTATTCATCAATTACTCCCAGCTTCTGTTAGCTTTCAATGTCTCACACGTTGACCGAGACCACCAAGAAAAATTTAATGTCTTTCACGTTGTCGAGACCATCAAAAGAAAAAAAATAATATATATATATATGTATTGAAACAGACATCAATGAACACTGTTATTATATGTATATATATAATGCATCCATAATCATATATAATTATACACGCAATAGTAGAGGTTCCGCCCTTTACCGCTTTCAATTTGGTAGATTGCTTTCTGCCCCTCAAAAGCTTCCTGTCAGCTGCCAATCCCTTTCTTCTCCTCTCTCTCTCGATCTCTCTCTAGGGCTTTATTTTACCAAAATTAAATACAGATTTATATATTTATAGAAGCTGGGTTTTAACCCTAACCAACTTAATTATTTTCCTAATCCTCATAAGTTTAGGAAAATTATACCTTTTTCCTAAAAAATAAAAATCTTTTCAAATGTACCCCAAAAAATTAATCTTTTTAAGTACAACTTAAAATTAAATACCCAAAATTATAAATTATTAAATTTAAATAACGAAATAAACTCATTGAATAAATAAATATATATAATATAACTAAATTAAATGAAAATTCGGGTCATTACAAGGATCTTGTTGCTTATGCCGTCATACAAGTCACTCTACTATATCAACTCCAGAACAATGCTATGTTTGTGTCTGCAAAAGAAGGAAGAGAGAGAGAGAGAGAGAGAGAGAGAGAGAGAGAGATCTAGTTAAGTAGTCTAGTTTTGTTATTGGTGCGTCTTCTTCAAAGATCTATATTGAATACCCTATATTTGCATTTTGTTAGAAGAAGACCATCGACCACACTTAATTTTAAAAATCGACTTGCATGCTAATAAATGTATAAACTTTTTTATACATAGAGTAAAATCATAACATAGGTAATGTGAGATTTGAAATTTTACTCACAATCTCTATAATGCAAAGGATGAAGTGAGGTAAGAGTAAGAGGCTATCGCGCCCCTAATTTCTTGTAAATCGACGCACAAGTTAATATATGCAAATCATAATCAAACATATAAATCATGTCTCTAATCAGATGACACTTATGCAAGCAAACATAATGAAATACAAAATCTTAATTTGTATAATCGATAATTCCAAAAATAATTGAACTTCTAATCTTCAAATGTAAAATAATTAAATTAAATATGTACTTTTATCCATAACGTATTCTCTAATTTGATTTTTGTGTAGAAGTTTTTTAATTAACAGATTGTGTTTTTTTCTCTTTCTCCCTTAAACCTTACATTCGGATGGAAAATACGTATTGTTATATGGGTAGACAGAGGACTAAATAGTTTTATCATTTTATTTAAAATATATCCATGATAACCACTATCCATCAAAGTGGTTTAATAAAATTGAAACTTCTTAAAAAATTGACCAATAGGATTTAGTCAATATTTAATTATTAAAATATAGTTATAATCTATAATAGATATATCATTATAAAATAGGCTCATGGACCACATAAATCTAACATTCTCTCACTTGGCCCATATGCTATAATTTAATTTTATCATTTAATAATATAACATAATATCTATAGTAGAAACTAAATCTTTTTTATATTGGTCACTTCATTGTCATCATTAAGTGAAAGTAAACGAGAGTAGTTGTACATCATTATATTAACATACTTCCTTTAATGTACTACATTAATAATTTCTACTTAATTAACAAAACTTATAATTGAAAATTTTAAATAATGGTTTAAGCTCCTGTTTGGGATTAAAAAGTTGAAAGTCTTTTTTTAGTTTTCTGTAGCAAAACTGTAATCCAATTTTATGCATTAACTATTTTGTAATGTATGATAGATTAAAGTGCACTCTATTGTGTAAAAATAAATATATGATAGTCATTTGACACTAAAAATAAAAAAATTATCCTTTTTTTTCCCCTTTGCCAAACACTCGCTAACTCTTAGGCTTGAAAGTTCTGCTTTATGGCCTCTATCCCAAATAGATTAATTACCATAGTCCTTACTCGGTAATATTTTAATATCAATAGAACAAATAACCCTAATCAACTATTGCACAAAAGAAATTAGTTGATTTATTAGGAAAGAGAAAAAAAATTGCTAACAATTTCTTATATTCTATCTTATCTATCCTATTCTTGAATGAAACTTACATTGTGGGATACGATTTATTTAATGAGCACATTACAACAATCAATATTTCACACATAATTCCAAAAGTAGTAGAGATTAATTAATTGTCATGGAGAAAAAAGCCATTTGCGATAGTGTTCCACTTTTCGGGGCCTGATGTTACCTTAAAAAAGCTGAACGTGTTCGTAATGCTCGACTCTGTGGCTTGCTGGTCAATTCTCTCCACAGGTGAAGTCAACATCTATGGCAACGTTGCTCAGGTCGGTTTTCAACTCCATCATGATCGCACCAACAAGCAACTTTCTTTCGCTCCTGCAGACTGCACTACTGAAAACTAGATGTTTAGTTGTTTAATTTCTTGCGTGCATTAGTTTATGTTTTTCTATTTTCAATATCTAATGATTGTAACACCATATCATGGTATGGTATCATATGGTAACGGTATGGTATAGTATGGTATGGTAATGCCATTTTTATAATTAAATTGTGGTGTTTTGGCTGGAATGAAATTATACTCACGGGCGGGGCAAAATTTGGGTTGTGGGGGACCTTGATTGTGAATCCAAAATTACTAAATTGCCTTTGATTTTTTACATTAAAATTGGAGTATTTTAATCTTATTAAAAAAATTAAAGATAAAGTATAAAAACCATTCCTACACCTTGCCTTGGCCTCACTGTAGTCTCAATGGTTTCAATTGCAACAATTAAATCGTTACACTTGCGGTCAAATAACAATCAGATAGTTAAATCTCTACACTTTCAGTCATATAACAATCAGGTCTCTCTATGTATTACCCATTACAAACCACCGTTAAGGCGAGGATAAAACCATCATTTTGTAAGATAGTTCACGTGACTAACGTGACACCAATTACCGTTAAGGTAAGCATAAAACCATCATTTTGTAAGATGGTCCATGTGGCAAAATGATGACACGGAAACTGTCCGTCATGTGTTAGATTACTAATTGTCCACGTGATAAAGTGTTGACGTGGCACCCCTCGAATGTGGTGGGGATTGTCTATTTGCCATGCGTCAGATACTCACTCGTTCATGTGTGCTTGTGTTGGCCGATGTGATTTGCTGCCATGAAGTAACTTCACTTAAAAAAAATAAAATATTACAAATTATGCTACCCCCAAGAATCGAACCAAAAATCTTATCAATAAGAAACTAGTAACAAAAACAACTCACCAAGAGTTTGGTTTGTATAAAGTTTCTAGATAAAATTTATATATATTAAAAAGTTGAAGTAGATTATCGTTCATTATAATATTTATATATATTTATATAGAATATATTTATGTATATTTATTTATGAATAAATATTCATATATTTATATATTATTAAAAGTAAGGGAGAATATATAATATTTATATAACATATATTAAAATATATAATATTTGTATATATTTATATAGAAGATATGGAGAATCTACTTCAGTTTTTTAATATATATAAATATTATCTAAGAACTTTATACAGACCAAACCTTTGATGAGTTGGTTTCATTGTTGGCTTCTTATTCTTACGGTTCTTGGTTTGATTCTTAGGGTAGTATAATCTGTAATGCTTTATTTTTTCTTTATTAAAGTGAAACTATTCCATGGCAGAAACCAATGCTAGCACATGTGGACGAGTGAGCGTTTGACACATGATGGACAGTCTTTATGAGTCTCCGCTTTATTCAAGGGTGTCACGTCATTACTCTGTCCCCTAGACCATCTTATAAAATAATGACTTTACCCTTGTCTTAACGGTAGTACTATGTCATCACTCTACTACGTGGACTATCTTACAAAATAATAGTTTTACTCTCGCCTTGAGGAGGTTTGTAATGGGTAATAGATGAAGGAATCTGATTGTTACTTAACAGAAAGTGTACGGATTTGACTGTTACAATTGGAACCATTAGAATCAAAGTAAGACCAAGGACAAAGTATAAGAGTGGTTTTTATACTTTACCCAAGAATTAAAATTAATTCAAAAATTTTCAACATAAAAACAATTTACAAGAATTAAATCTAAGTATTTTTTGTTAAATAAAGTGCATTTTTTACTGCATTATTGAATACTTTTAAACATAATGTCAGTAAATATAACGTATAATATAATAAATTTTATAAACAATAAAATTTGATAATAACAAATTTTTTTTTTTGGTATCAAAGAACATCCTTAGGAAGCCTCATATACTCTTAAAAGGATCGGTTAAATCATTGAAATATGAAAAGTCTCAGTTTAATGTTAAAAAATAATTTTCTTTTTCTCTAACATCATTTTTCAATTATTCTTAATCTCGACATAATTTGTTAATTTTGTTTTAAGTGTTCAATGCTCTCTAATCAAAATCATGAATTCACCCCCGATTATCATATAAACAATTAGGGCTGTAGCATCCCATAAATGTCAAAATCGCTATGAAAGTCTTTTATTTTATTTGAACTTATTATTAGTATTACTATTTGGTGGATTTTTCAATTGACAAATTCAAACTTAACTTGAATTTCACATTAATGATGGTATTGCGAATCGAATCGTCAGATTAACAAATAAAAATGGGCAATGACTAGCCATCCAAGTGGCTATGAAACAGAACGTGTGTCTTACTCTGTTTTTTGAGGATGGGTCTGGCAAATCAAGCTAAAGAGTGGGTTGATGGAATCCAAAGTTTCACGGAGAAACTTATCGCCGACGGTCCACTACTACGTCAACTTGTAGGGAAGATTGAAGCAACGCACAAAAATTAAATAATCTGTTATGAGATCAACAATTAGGATCAGGAGCTGGGTTAGCGTTTAGAGTTTGTCTAGACTGAACAGATTTAAAAATAAAGTAAAATGTACTAAAAAAATTTAGATTAAATAAAGAATTTAAAAGAAAAATGAGCTGGCTGAGTTATAAAAATTTAAGATGAATTAAATTTGAAAAAAAATATTTTTTGGATCAAAAAAATTTAAGTTAAATTATCCGAGTTACAACTCAAGTCATCCCAATGTTGTCCGCCCATATTTAGGAGAAGAAAGTAGCAGAAAAAATGGCCAAAAAAAAAGGGCCCGTTGTTCTTTTCCAGTCTAAAAAAATCATTATTTTTAAAGCAAACTACAAAAAGAAATATCTCCTACAGAAAAAGACAAATTATTCTTTTTGAAAGAAAAAAAAAAGGAAAATACACTAACTCCTATAAAAATAAAATAAAATAGAAGACAGTTAATTGTTTATTTACAAAACAAAAAATGAAAAAAAAAAACTTTTCTTTTTCAAACCTAAACACAAAAAGAAAAATATACCACCTCCTGTAAAAAATAAAAATTAAAAAATAAATACAATTCTTTTTCAAAGACTTAAAAAAAAAAGGGGGGAAAAAAACCTTTCTCTTTTCAAAGCAAAATAAAGAACATTTCATTTTTCGAACCAAGAGACAAAAAGGAACACCTCCCCGGAAAAACATTTGTTCTTTTTTCACAGAACCTCCAATAAATAATAAAAAACAAACGACAATTATTCTCTTTCAAAGTCAAAATAACTTTTTTTTTGGAAAAAACATTTTTCAAAGAAAAACATAGAAATATAAATATGCTAAAAATACAAATGTTGTTTTCCGAAAAAGAAAAAAAATCCTAAGCTGCACTTTTTCAAAGCTAAATAGAAAAGGTTATAAAGAGAGAGAGAAACAAAAAGGCAGAGTCTACAATTAAAAAAATTACACTATAAAAAGTGCGTGCTGCTCTTTTCAAAGCCAATTTTTTATTATTTTTTTAAAAATGCACAAGTAGCTAGCTATTTTTTATTAAAAGGACTAATATTTTATTTTTTAAAATACTGCACCGTAAAAAAACATCACACCACCTGATTACACATTTAAAAATTTGACTACTTCTAAAAATTGCAGTTTAAATATCTCCTAAGTGTACGAGTGTGTAGTATAGTTTTAGTCCATAAGACCCAGATCGAATCCATATATAATTAAATATATGTTTTTGGTAGCCCGGAGTCCACATCGATTTATTGCAGTTTTTAACGAACTGCGTAGTCGATAGATAAACCGAGAGTACTTGAACCCGCCCGCAAGACTTAAGCACCGAGCAAGATAGGGTGGGAGCCAATGAGAATCGAACTCATGACCTCCGAGTTTACTGTTAGTCCTAAGCACCGCTGGGTTACTCTGACGGATTATAGAATTAAATATTTGAAACATAAAGGTGGCATTTAGTTTATTTTTCTATTTTTTGTTTTTATTTTATGTGTTAAAAATCTCAAAATGAGCAAACAAAAAATGTTCTATTTTCTTTATTTTAAGATTTTCCTTATTTTGAGTTAAAAACTTTCAAAATGACTTTTTGTCATTTTTCATTTCATGAGTAAACTAATTTTCTATTTTTTAAAATAAATTTTAAAAATACAAGTAATCAAATGAGTTTTGAGCTGTTTTCCTTCTTTTCAAAAATATAAAATGAAAAAGGAACTCAGAACAGAAAATAAAAAATAAAAATAGAAAACAGAAAATAAAAAACAAATCAAATGACACCAAAATTATTCAGAATTCAATTATTTGCTCTATTTTAATGGAAATCAATAAAAATTTGATTGAGTTTTGAGTTTGGATGTGTTTGAAGTAATTAAATAAAAAGGTCTATGACATTGCTGAATTTAACTAAATTAACTGAACTAAATTAAATAAAGACAAAATTAATTAAAACAGAATTTAATTTAACTTATGTAATAAATACCTAACTAAATCAACTAGCAATAAAAGATAACTACGATGCAAGCAATTAATCAAGTAATAAAGAAAGACAATGAATAAATTTTTAAGTTCTAAGAAATCAAGAAATATAATGAATCTTGATTTAACTTATAAATTTAGGTAGATTCTTATATTTGATTAATTCGATGGATGTAAAATCTCAGCTTAAAATTTCTGTTCAATGAAAATAAATTAGAAAATTACTTTGTGAAAATTAACCGATATTCCAAAGCACGATTTTAAAATCGCGTTTAGGATTAGAAAATCAGAAGATATCCATTGTATTATCTTTAGTATAAATCAAACTTCTTTAACTTAGTATTTGAAAGTTTTAATCAATTAATGTTACAATTGAATTCAAGAAAATATGATCGATATTAATTGTTTTCAAAAGTATTAAAATAAAGAAAACTTGATTTATAAAAAGAATAGCAAAAGATTTAGCATTGACACATTATCATGATCACATCCAATTAACTAATATGATCCACCTACCATTGATGAATTGAATAAAGAAAATAATCTAGTCTAACATTACATTTACAAAATAACAGCAACTAAAATAAAAGAAGAATAAAACAAACTTCATTGATGATGAACTTGAGTAGTGTTGAATAACGGAAATGTATTCTTCAAATCAATATTGAATAACGAATTTTGAATATTGAAACACTCTAAAAAACTCTCAAAAAGAACTCTAGAATTCTCTGACTAAATGCTGAAAATATAAAATTTTGAATTGCCTTGTCTCTTGCTTTATTACGTATTTATATAGTCTCCAAAAATAAACATAAAACATAAAAATTGCAAGAAACGTAGTAGTATCCAGACAACACGATTAGGAGTCTGGACAGCAGAGAAGAAACAATATTTCTAAATTCCAAAATCGATTAAGTGTGGGAAAACTTCCGTGCTATTGTTCTAGCAGCAGATTGGGTGTCTAGATGGCAAATTGTGCTTTTTAATTTTTTGTTGATTTTCTTCTCAGCTTCGTTGGCTTTTCCTATATCTTTTTTTTTTTTAGCTCTCTATTATCCTTATTTCCTACAAAAAAATAAAGAAAATAAGAAAAGTGATATTAATAACTAATAACATAATAAAACACTAACATAATGATAGAATTTACATTAACTATGTAAAGACTTGAAATTTTTGGTTTTTTTTTTATACTATTTAAAATTCTGATATTTTGGACGCCATTTATATTTTATGAATTTGTTTTAAATTTTTTTTATGTTGTGTGTATGTAGTTAGGTTAATAACTTATCATTAGGGATGGGAGGTTAAGAGTTGGCAGGTTGTGGGAGTTATAGGGGAAATTATGGAGGTATTATGAGTGCATGCTTTTGAATAAGAGAGAGGACTCTTCGGTTGTTTAAAACCTTCACCATCTATGATATTCCACCAAGAAAAATTCTGTATTTTTTATTTTGGCCTTTCAAATTTAAGAGAGAGGGGGAGAGAGAGATCATGCTATTGGTTGTACGTTGGTAAAGATCGTAGAAAGATTTTCGGGAAAACGCATAATTGCCGTTTCAAAGACGATTACCGGATTGTGTTTAAGGCCAACTTGAGTTGGTGTTAATTACTTTACACACCGATCGTCTACGTGTGTAGTGAGGTAGGTGGGATTGTGTTTATTTGATATAATTTTTCTAATCATGTCATGTATATATATGTGTGTGCAAGTTATGAAAAACTTGATCTATCAATTGATTCTTGATTATGTGAAATTCTGGAACTTTCACACGAAAATGGGTACACTGTTTTCCCATAAAAAATTATACTTAGAGATCTATTTAATTCATGAAAATTTTATATGTTAAATTAGACATGTAGAAGAGCTTTCTGTAAAAATTTCATAGCTTTTGGAATTTAAATGAATTTATTAAAAATAGTCAAACTTGACTAATTGGTTGGGATTTCTGTACCTGGATCAGCACACTGTTTTTTATATGAAATTCATACTTAGAAGTCGAATTAATTTTTGATATTTTTATATATGGGAGTACATATCCAAAATAGTATCCAGTAAAAAGTTTATATTTTTTTTGAGTTAAAATGGATTTTACAAAAATCGTGAAATTTGACTATTTGTTTTAAATTGCTGTGCTGATAGGAGTTTGATTTTTGGTGTAAAAATGATACCTAGAGATTAAATTAATTTCTAAAACTTTTATATATGAAACTAGACATGTTAAATTTTTGTATAATAATTTATTTTATAAATTTTTGTATAATAATTTATTTTATAAAAATATTGAAACTTGGCTGTCTGGTTTACATTGCTGTACTAACAACAGTCAGATATTTGGTATATAAGGTATAAATAAAAGTTGATATAATTTTTGAAATTTTTATATGTTGAACTAGATATATGAATGAGCGTTTTGTGAAAATTTCAAAATTTTTGGATTAAAAATCGATTTTATAAAAAATCGTGAAAATGAGTTGTTTTGTATGGTTCTAATAGAATTATCCAATTAGTATTTTTAAAATTTGTATTTTATGGCTTTATGAATAAATTTAAAATTTTATTTTTATGAAACTGGAGTTAATTATAAGTATTTTAGGCTTTTGAATTAGTATAAAATATTTTATTTTCTATTTTTCATAAATTATCAAAATTTATGTCTTGAATCCTTCTTTGTCATGGCATGCTTGATAAAAATTTTTTTTTACCAAACTAGCTGCATATATATATTCCTAAATATGGTTGCATGATATTTATTTGATAAATCTTGTATGAGAATATTTTTTATGGAAGGGCAACATAAAACTTAGGCCCGAAACACATTTACACTTCATAAAACTTATAAAGTAAAGGGAAGAACACAAAAAAATCAAATTAAGGAGAACTTTTGTGTATGTTGTGCTGTTAATTAAAGGAATTACTTGAGATTTGATTTTTGGGTAATTGGGGTCATTAAGGGTACTAGAAACAGTGGGTTCTAGAGCCTAAAGGTTGAAAGCCCCAAAACCTGCACAGGGTGGTTAGCATAACCAGTAGGCTAGAAACCTACGAAATGTATATACAACTTATTCTAGCGTATATTTAGTACTGAGACTGCGGGACCGGTTTGCCTATTAAGGCAAATGAGTACATTTGGGACTGCGGGACCAAATGTATCCCACGATTGAGGTATGGGGATGTGATGAGTACATTTGGGACTGCAGGACCAATTATACCCCATGACTGAGATCTGGGGATGTGATGAGTACATCTAGGACTGCGGGACTAGTTGTACCCCACGGATTAGGCTTGGGGATTTATTTTGGTTTTAGCTCTGAGGCCACAGACTAAACTTGCAGAGTACCTGACCCATAGTATGATATTGATGTGTGGTGATGTGAATGAAGTGGTATGATTTATTTTTAGCATGAGACTGCGGGATCATGGCTAAATAACTTTATAATTTGAATGTAATGATTAAATATGGATATTTTAAAAATTATAAGATTCTAAATTCTTTTCTTATAAATTAGTGTTAGTAGCATTGCATGATTAAGAAATTATATGTTATAAACACTTTCTGAGCACACGTGAAATTTAGTGCTCACCACCTACTACAGTTGGTAATGCAGGGGTTGATGCTCGTGATGGACCAGTGGGTTAGCTAGCCGCCTTGGGTTGTGATAGCTGGATTATTTATTTTATTTTGCATCCCAACATTTACATTATAATATAATGGAGTTTTGACTTAGGCTCATATTTGTGGCATGGTTTTGTAGCCCATTTTTATGGCATTTTAAAGTTATTTTGAATATTCAAGAAATTGAATAATACTTATTAGCATTTGCTCTGATATGATACATTTTTCATGTTTTGATATTTATTTTTGGGTTTCGTTCCCACGTCCCCGGTTGTGGATTTCGGGGCGTGACAAACTAACAACGGAAATCATAGTCTATGATTACCTCTTTCAATAATCATTATTAAAAAAAAGTTATTTTTTCAAAAAAATTTCTTTCTAAAAAAAAATTACACTACTACCTATATAAAAAAGAACAATTTCACTCTTTCAAAAACTAAATTAATTTTCTTAACACGAAAGGAAAAAGATACTATCACCTAAAAATAAAACACACTTGTCCTTATCCAAAATTAAATAGATAAATAAATAAATAAAAATTGTAAAGTTTAATTTTTTAGGTGTAACAATTGCGAGTCATTGAGTGTACAATATTTATAAATTTTCGTATTGAGTCTTGTGTTGATCAAGTTTTTTCTCAGTGTGAAGATTGAAATGGAAAGTTGACTTAAATTTTTGTATTTAGTCTTGTGTTAGTGTGATTGGCATTTAAGCAGGGTTCGAGCCACCTGTAAGTTTCTGACATATTCTTCTAATCATGTTTCTATATTGGGAACAGATATAAATATCACGTATTCTGCCATACCTAGATTATCATTTTTGAGAAGTAAGAAACATATTGTTAAGAGGCAATCAAAAATGTGAATCAAAAGATAAAAGGTAATTCTTCGATTTGGGATTGGAAAATCAAATATACCCCTGGGCTCCAGGAGGTACTGTTTAGGTTCAAAAACAGAATCAATCAAAAGGAGAAGTTTCATTGTGGGCTCTAGCAAGTAAGAGATACTTAGACTATGATGGGCGTTAAGTCGAGTCATGTATAGTAAACTCTTGAAATCTTCGATTTTATATTGGATTGATTTTCAGGAGTAGTCACCTTATAGACTCGAGATGGTTTTTAGGGTTCCCTCGTTAAATCCTGTTGCTCATTTACTTTTATTTGTGCGCGTTTGTTTTTGAGGGTTTCTCCATACTATGTTTTTTTTCAATTGGCATCAGAGTGGGTCACCTTTGATTTTTTTTTAAAATATATTTTTGGCAAAATTTGTATTTAAAAAAAAAACAATTATGGAGAATTATAGAGAAGGTAGGTCATCTATTAGGCCTTCTCTATTTGACGCAACCAATTATGCGTATTAAAAAGTTAAAATGAGGGCTCATTTTCAATTTATTGAAGATAGAGTCTAGGACTCTATTGAGAAGGGTTGGACTCATTCTGTTGAGGCCTCTACTGATAAGAGTACCACCATCCCCAAACCCATTTCTGAATAAGATAAAAGTGAACTTGAAAGTAGTAGATGGAACAAGAAGACAATTGAGGATCATCTGATATTTTCAAAATCTCATTTTATTATTTTCACAAAATCAAGGATCCCATCCATATACATGACTCATGCCTTGGTGCATTAATAATATCAACGTGGCACTCTTGACCAATCAATAATCATAATATAAAATAAGATGATACAACCCCTACATCATGCACATAATATGCTTAATCATGTAGACAAATGTCATCCTAATCCAAAAATGCATTCCCATTAGGCTTAAGAATGATTTGGGTTTCATTTAATCATTTAAAAACAATAATCAATGATTTTGGGCAACAATCGATGTTTTAAAACTCAAAATGTATAAAATTTGAGAACCCAATATTCTGTCGTTTGAACCCCTAGCCAAACTAACTAGTTACTACCTATAAGAATTGGCTGTTCAAACTCCTATGCAAACCAATTGGTTACTACCTGTAGTTATTACAAGTAGTTATTATAAGAAGGAACTGGTTGTCCAAACCCCTGTGCGAGCCACAGTCTCTAGAAACCCATTTTCAAATTTGTTTTCGACAAACTCTGAACCAACATAACCTAAATCATCCATTTAAGCCACAATATCAACAATTTATCACATATAAATATGTAAACATCTCAATAACATGTTTATCCAACATTTATCTAAGCAATAACCAAAAATGGTGTGAGGTTTCAACATATATATGCATATATATACCCATTCATATATACATATATACACATAACCAAAAATCAACTTATATTTCAGCAAATCATGTAATTAATATATGAAAATCATCTTAACAACAGATATAAACATGTATATAAGTCTCACCTATCTCAGATATGAGGAAAAAAGAAGAAAAGAGCAGAGAACTTTGAAGCTCTAAAATTTCTCTCTTCTATTTCTCTCACCTCGAGTAAAATGCCACAATTCAAAACCGCTACGAGGATCACAATGTCAAAAATACTAAGGATTGACTATCTCTGACCTTTGACTCTGACTTTCCCTCTGTACTTTCTCTCTCTCTCTCACTCGTTACAGCTTTTGGAACCTAAAAGGAAAAAATGAAAAAAAATAAAAGAAAGAAGAAAGGAAAAGATAGAGAAAAGTTGAGCCCCATTGGCTCAGCTTTTCCAGTCCAATACCACTTCGGTCCAAATCCAGCCCAGGTTCTTGGTCTGAATATTTTATTTGCTTAAAATCTCAAATGCTTAGCCAAAATAAAATACAAAATGTTACATTTGAAATTTTGAAAATGGAAGAGGGTGAAACTTTGGATCAATTTTATGTTAAGTAATAATGTTAATTCTCATTCTAACTTAGGTTTATTATTCATTTTTCTGGTATTGTAAGTAAAAATTTGAGATCTATTCCAGATAGAATTCAACCTAAGGTTGCTGCTATTGAAGAAGCTAAAGATATTGAATCCATAAGAATGGGGGAATTAGTTGGCTCTCTTCAAACATTTGAATCTAATATTTGCTCTTTAAAAATATATATATATATATATATGTTTGGTCTTAAATACTATGAAAGAGAAGGATGGTGACAACTCCAATGAAGACATGGATGAATTGATTATTCTTGCTAAATATTTCAAAAAGGTTTTAAAAAAATCAAAAGTTGAATAAGTTAAGTAAAATGAATTTTGAAAAAAAAAGGAAAGGAAAAAGAAGATAGTTTTCAAAGAAAGAAAATAATTTTGAAAAGAAAAATTCTAAAAAAGGATTTGAGAAGAAAAACAATTCAAAACTAATGACAGATATGAAGTATTTTGAACGAGTTTTGGACATATGGCTCAAGAATGTCCAATAAGATTGAAGAGGAAAGAAAAGGTACTTAAAGTGACCTGAGATGACAGAGATAGTGAAGAGTCATCAGCTTTAGAGTTAGAAAACAGGAGAATTTTATAGCGTTTGTTTCATCTATACAAAGTTTAAAGAATGGAAACACTGAAACAAGGGGAGCTGAAGATTTAGATTAAGAAGAACTGCATCTTCAAGAAACAAATAATGAATTGTACAAACAGTACCACAAACTTTTGAAGCAAAAAGAGAAGTTAATTTGTGAAAGTAAAGGTGGGAGAAAAAAGAAAAACATAAACTAAATTGTGAAATTGAAGAAGCACTTCTCAAGAGGATTTTTGAAGTGGAAGTGAGAGATGTGTTTTTGTTCAACAAACTTGAAGAAAAATTCGAACTCTAGAAAGAGAAGCATTAATAGAGAGATTAAGTCTCTTGAATTTGATTTAAATATTGCTAAATCGTCTTTTTCTAAATTTTGATTTGCTTGACATTTTATATTAAATTTTAATGACTAATTTTATTGGAAGTGGGTAATGTTTTACAACATTTCAAAATAAAGGAGGCAAGTATAACTTCTAAATGTTATAGGTGCTAATTGTAATTACCCAAATGTTAAAGGAAGGTAGATAAAATTTTCCCAATTAAATTTAACAAATTTAGTCAATTTTGCACTTTTAATTAAATCATGAGATGTTATTTGTTAATTTTTAAACAAGAAGAAGTCATGTGTTTTCAAGTCAAAAATTAAGGATGTAAAGTGTAAATTCCTCGTGCATGTAAAATTTAGTATCTTATTTTACTTGTATTTTTTTGGTCATACATACTTCACCCTTGTAATGAAATCTTGAATCTATCCCCAATCATTATTTGATACATACAAATATGACTTAGTTAATGATAAATGAGTTCAAGTAATGTGTATATAATATACATGAGATCTAAAAAGTGGAGTCGATTGAGAAGGGTCTTAAATCTTTTCCATAAATTGTTTTATCCAAATTAAAATTAATTTGTCTCTAAGCATTTTTTGATTGGATTGGAATAACAACCACCAAGAATGATCGGATTGAAATTTTCCCAAGGTCCTTGAGGTTGGCAATGGAAGACCATGCATATGTCTGAAGAGTCTCTGAATTTCCTTAAACTGCTATCATATTCTATTTTGAAAAATGAATATACTATAACTATAACATGATATTATTTTTTTCTAAGGATCTTGTGGGGAGAATTCATTATTCAAGTGAAGAGAGCTTGTCGTTGCTCAATTACCTCACTCTCACATGTAAGTTCCAATGTAAATTCAGGTTTTAAAAGTGCTGAGTAAGGAACATCAAGTCAAACTTTCCCAAGTGCAAGGTGTAGTTGAAGCACAATAAACTGGTGAATACCAGGTCATTTCCACAGGGATCTAAAGAGCAAAAGAGTGGTTGAATCTAATGGATTTGATTAGCAAAACAAATGCTCTCAACAATTTGAAACAAAAATAAAAATCTGATTTGGAATGTTGGTGGTTTTTGAAATGATTTTCTAAAATAAGAGTTGAATTTAACTAAAAATCTGATGTAAAAGGGTTGGGCAAGATAAGTTCAATGCCAATCCAAATAAATCTCAAGATGTAAAGAGTTAGTAGATTACCAATTCAATTTGTTCTGATTTTAAGAAAATTAAATTCAATTGAAACAAACTATGGATCAAACACTTGATGTGCATAACATATCTTAAGAACAATAGGAGTTCTAAGTCTAGCAACCCACATACAAGATTGTCATGAGGGTTCTAAGTTAAGCAACACCTATGAACTTATCAATAAGATATACAAATCAATATTAATCGAGTCTTGAATCAATGATTCCTAAATTCTTCAGATGCAAATTGAATTGGTAATTAAAGGACTCAAAGTGAAATCATGAAGCTCAGCATCTTGAGATTCATTGGAAGGGACATTGCCTTTGCCTTGGCCGAAGAAATACTCAACTGCTCATATTCAGAAAATTAGAAACGAGAATAGAAAGATGAAATTGAGACATTAAAATCTAGAATTGAAATCTAATTACAGCAGTTGAAATTAGAATTTAAATTGAAGACTCCAAACCCAAACTACAACACCATTAGAAAAACAGAGCTCTCTTTCCTTATATCTTTCTCTATAAAAACTCCTCCCGTGTGTATGTGTGTGGCATGTATGATGTCTACCTTTTCTCTCTCCACTCATTCCTTCTAAAATTTCCTTATTCCGTTATGTAATTCGCCCCTGAATTACAGATTTGCCATTCCTTGATCTCAGGATCATGTCACATGGAGAGGTTATAGTCATGTGGAATCTGTTACTGAGATATATCCGATCATTCGAATGCTTTAAATCTGTATTCGAATATACACTTCCCTCTAGAAGGTAATTCAGTCACCAACAATATTCAAATACGCCAATCTACATATCCGAATATGGTCCTCTGCTTCCAGAACTCCTAACTGAAGATTTTGACCCTCTTGTGTTGAATGCAAGTGAAAGTTCTTCGTTCTCTCAAATGGCATCAATCAACTGATGTATTGTACTTTGATATATCCAGTGCTTGCATGTTTTATCCTTTGTATCCTCTAAATGGCTTAGATTTCTTTCTTTTGTGTATAAAATCAACACATGCTTCAAATTTGAGTAATGGGGATGGATTCTGCACAAAACACAAATATTTATATCATTTATGTGCTAAGTAAAGGTGTAATTAAATATATAAATGTGTAACTATTGAAGTCCAATCACACCCCCCAACTGCAACATTACTAGTCCCTAGTAATGCCTATAGTAAAAGATGTAAGAGAGCTACTTTATTGAAGACAATAGAAACTTTATTTTTATTTTTTGCAAAGACAAAAAACAAATCCACTTTCGTAGGAAATCACGACTATACTTAGCTCGTATAGTAAACCTTTTCAACCCCTAAGTTCCCCCTAGTGGACGAGTATAGTCTCGTGAGGGCTTGCAGTGATGATACCCACAAACATCCACTCAATTTTCAAATGAATGATATTTCAGTGGTCCAAGAAAATTAATCAGTACCATAAGCAAAAATTTTCATAAGCAAAGTTTAAAAGTTGAAATTTTATAAGAAATGTTTAACTTGCCAAGTGTGTGAATTGAGTGTAAAACAATAGTAGCTTTTAACTTCATCAACTCAACATAAATCTTTTGAATTTTATTTAATCTTGAACGTTTGCATTCTATTTCTTTCCCAAGTTTCGACTTCAATTTTCACCTTGAAATTCACTCAAAAGATAATAGAACACACAAGGTTTCACTCAAGATGCCCCCTTTAAAGAGTAAATGTAAATCAAATTCTAGAAGGTGGCATCCAAAAGTCAATAACGCTTTAAACAAGAAAGAAAAGAACTTGGCATAACTCCATGAAAGAATGGTGCAGTGCATTTACTTCAGAATTTTCACCTTGCAGTGTATTTTCTAGCTTTCACAATTGAATGAAAATCCTTCCATGGATCTACTAGGACTTGCATCAGGTTGTAACAGGGCCATTTGGGTGTAATGGGGTAATTTGAAGAAGGGTTAAAGAGTTCAAAAATGTTTTGGAACACTGAAATCATCACACCGCTACCTTTCCACAATTCTACCAAATCAAACCCTTACTCCATTTTTTTTTTTTTTTCACATTTGTTCATTTTTTTTTTTGAATTTTGGCTTCCAGAGGCAACAAAATGTTATTCTCCAAATCAGAAAGTTAAAGGCTAAAATGTATAACTAGATTTTTTTTCTTTTTTTTTTTTAAACTGAAATTGCAAAGCTGAAATTTATGACCAAAGTGTTTTTCTTTGATTTTTCTACATCACCAAACTCTCTTTTTCTTCCATCTATTTTTTCCTTTCTTACTCCCACAATCTTGGAATTCTTTTCATTGCTCTTCCCCTCTTACTTTTAGTGTATTCTAAAATATATTAGGAAGGCTAAAGAGCATTCATTGTGGTTAAAGGAATAATGTGGTGAGAAGAAAGAAATATGAATACTCTGTTAAGGCTCAACTTGGTTACAAAGGTGATGTTTATCAAAGAAAGGTACTACAAGCTCAAATATTAAAAAAATGGCCTAATGTCATTTCCATGGTCTCATTCCACTCAACCATTACAGCTAAGAATCAAGATTCAAGTTCAATTCTTCTATAATTTCACAAACACCTAAAAACAAAGTATGGTACTTGGAGTTATTGAAGAAACTGAAGTGAAAATTTTTGAAGCATTTGAAAAGCTTCTAGAGTCAATGTAAATCTCTCATGAACAAGGCTTAAGGCTCAAAAACCTCACTTCAGGTCTAAGTTTCCACTATAGCTGGAAATCCATAAAATGCAATGTTCATTCATAAATTCATTCATCAAGATAAATGTTGAGCAAACCAGTTTTAAACTGTACCCATTCACAACCATTCAGCTTTAAAGCACAAGGCAGACAGAACAAATCTTTGAAATTTCAAAATTTAAACTCTACTTAATCTACTTTATGCAAATGACACTGATCAACTTCAAGTCAACTGGCCTATCATTCATTCAATTTGCAAGTTTTCATCCAATTTTCAGCAAAAGCCATCAGCAAAACAAAAGTAAACAAAGTCAAACAACTATCAAAACAAGTTCTTCTATTTTTAGCTTGACAAAACAGGTTTGAAGCATCCTAGTAGACTGCTAAAAAAAAAAAAAAACAAGGACTCAGATGGGTCCAACTATGGGTATTTATAGCAGGGGTTTAAAAACGGTGTATTCGAATACCTAGGCCCACATTCGAATAGGGCTCATCATCAGATAGCACCTCTAATGTCTAGAGACCAGATTTTAAAGTAGTCCCTTAGGAATACCCAAACCATATTTTATTACTTAATTTGATTCTATATTTACATCTAATGACATCTAACTCAAAAAGAAAATAAAAAAATAAAATAAAAATTGTGTCAAAATGTTCATTTTTTTTTTAATTTTAGCATTTGCAAGCTCAAAGTGTAAGGGGAAGAAACTCATTCAACTCAAGTCAGACAGAAACAGTTCAAAAAAATCTGAGCATGACAAATCAACTTACTTTAGTCAATTTCAATCAAAACATGATTTCAAATTATCTAGCAATCTCAAATTATGTCCCCCCCAATTAAAAACATGCATTGTCCTCAATGTATCAAATGAAAAGCATAAAGAGAAAAATGTTGAGGAAATAACATACCTAGGGGCTGTTAATGAATAATTAACTTGTGAGAATTACTGAAAGCTCATTGTCCCATTGCTTTTGCCAATTTCCCCCCAACTTGTTCACAGATACAAAGCTTAACAGTGACAAGTATAGGTAAAAGAAGTTGAAAACCAATTTCAGACATGTTCATACCTCTTGAACCTTACCAATTCAGTTCAGCCACTGCAAAGAAACCATTTAATTTGCAATTTGAGGTGATTAAATCAGATGTGAGCAAAATTTTTCCATAAACAAGATTCTTCATTTTCCTCCATTGAGCACTACTTACTTGAATGCTGCAACTAACTGTTAGAACTTGCACACTGAGGTAATTTTTTTTTAATTAAAAGAAAAAAACAAAATGAAAAGAAAACTATACTATTATGATACATGTAGCAGAATTTCCTTACCAATCAGCCATATTCTGGGGGATCTTCAAGATCCCAGCTCTCAATTTCAGGCACCAAGCTCTCATGATATTCCTTAAACCTATGCCCATTCACTTTAAACACATTCCTTAAAGTAGGATTTTCAATATCCACAGCCCAAAATTCAGTGATATTCTTAATCACATATGGACCAGTCCATCTAGATCTAAGTTTTCCTGGAAATAAATGCAACCTAGAATCATACAACAAGACTTTTTGTCCCACAAACAATTCTCTCTTCTTGATGTGTGCATCATGCCACTTCTTCACTCTATCCTTAGAGATTTTGGCATTCTCAAATGCATCATTTCTGATTTCTTCCAGCTCACTCAGTTGCAATTTTCTTTGAAGGCCTGATTCAGTAATGTTCTCATTGAAATGCCTCATTGCCCAAAAGGCTTTATGCTCCAATTCCACAGGTTGGCAAGCTTTCCCATACACCATCCTATAAGGAGACATACCTAAGATAGTCTTGTATGTAGTCCTATAAGCCCAAAGTGCATCCACTAGCTTCAAAGACCAATCTTTCCTACTTGGATTCACAGTCTTCTCAATAACTCTTTTAATCTCCCTATTGGCAAGCTCAGTTTGTCCACTTGTTTGGGGGTGGTAAGATGTTCCTACTTTGTGCATTACCCCATATTTCCTCATCAAAAGACCCACATGCCTATTACAAAAGTGTGTTCCTCTATCACCTATCATTGCTTTTGGCATTTCAAATCTTGAGAACACATTCTCCTTCAAGAACTTGACAACTACCTTGAGGTCATTGGTCCTAGTTGGGATAGCCTCCACCCACTTTGAAACATAATCAACAGCCACTAAGATATATTCATGACCAAATGAATTCACAAATAGTCCCATGAAGTCCATCTCCCAACAATCAAAGATGTCAAGCACATAAATGGGGTAAAGTGGCATCATGTTCTTCCTAGTGAGGTTGCCAAGCCTCTGGCATCTATCACATGCAACACAAAATGCATGCACATCTCAAAATATGGTAGGCCAATATAGTCTACATTATAGAATCTTAGCCACAGTTTTTCTAGCAGAAAAATGACCCCCACAGGCTAAAGTATGACAAAATGTAATGAAACTGTGGCACTCACTCTTAGGAATGCATTTTCTAATAACTTGGTCTGGGCAATACTTGAACAAGTATGGATCATCCTAGAAGAAATACCTCACATTCCTAAAGAACTTCTGTCTATCCAACTTAGTCCAATGAGTGGGTATTAGACTTGTAGCCAAGTAATTAGCTATGTCTGCAAACCACGGTACCTTAGATGAGTCTACATGGAACAATTGTTCATCAAGGAAGGTCTCATTTATGGGAGGATCAAATGATGCTAAGTCCTTATTTGGAATCCTAGAAAGGTAGTCAGCTACCACATTTTCAACCCCCTTCTTGTCTTTGATCTCTAAATCAAACTCCTGAAGTAAAAGAATCCACCTAATGAGTCTAGGCTTAGCATCAGGTTTGGTCAATAGGTATTTCAGTGTAGTATGGTTAGTATATACAATGACATGGGAACCCACAAGGTATGACCTAAACTTGTCCAATGCATAGACTACTACTAAAAACTCTTTCTCAATGGTTGTGTAATTTTTTTGTGCATCACTAAGAGTCTTGCTAGCATAATACAACACATGTGGCTTCTTTTCCTTCCTCTGGCTTGAGACTACACCAATAGCACAGTCGCTAGCATCACACATCAGCTCAAAAGATAAGGTCCAATCAAGTGCTTGCAAAATCGGAGCTGAAGTAAGTAAGCCTTTGAGTTTATCAAATGAGGCTTGACACTTGGGTGTCCAATCAAAGGGAACATCTTGAGCTAACAGGTTGCATAGGGGTCTAGCTATGGCACTGAAAGATGCAATGAACCTCCTATAGAAACCTGCATGACCCAAAAATGATCTAATATCCTTAACACATCTAGGGGTGGATAAGTTTTGAATTATTTCCACTTTGGCCTTATCCACCTCTATCCCTCTAGCAGACACTATGTGACCAAAAACTATACCCTGAGTCACCATAAAGTGACATTTCTTCCAATTTAAAACCAAGTTCTTTTCCTCACATCTAGTCAAAACCTTCTCCAAATTTCCCAAGCACACATCAAAATCACTCCCATAAACTGAAAAAGTCATCCATAAACACTTCAAGAAACTTTTCCACAAAGTCATTAAACAAGCTTATCATGCATCTCTGAAAAGTTGCAGGAGCATTGCAAAGACCAAAAGGCATACGCCTATATGCAAATGTGCTAAATGGGCATATGAATGTAACCTTTTCCTGGTCATCTAATGCAATCTCAATCTGATTATAACCAGAATACCCATCTAGAAAACAATAAAATGCCTGCCCTGCCACTCTTTCCAATACATGATCTAGGAGTGGAAGAGGGAAATGATCTTTCCTTGTGACTACATTCAATTTTCTGTAATCTATGCACATGCGCCATCTTGTTTGGATGCGCATAGGAACCAATTCATCCCTCTCATTCTTGACCACAATCACTCCAGATTTCTTAGGCACTACTTGAGTTGGGCTAACCCACTTTGAATCTGAAATAGGGTAGATAATTCTAGCATCCAAAAGCTTAATCACCTTCCCTCTAACCACTTCTTTCATATTAGGATTAAGCCTCTTTTGCATTTACCTAATGGGCTTAATATTCTCCTCCAAAAATATCCTATGAGTACAAATCAATGGGCTGATTCCTTGCAGGTCTATAATATTCTAGCCCAAGGCTCTTTTATGCTTCCTCAAGACCTCAACAAGTCTATTCTCTTGATCAGAATTCAACTAAGAAGAAATGACAGCTGGATAAGACTCTCCCTCACCAAAAAACACATATTTCAAGTCACTAGGTAGAGGTTTTCTTTTAAGTATGGGTGGTTTTTCAAAAGATAGCTGAGACTTGACTATTGGTAGCTCTAAAGGTTCAAAACTGAGTCTCCATTTATTTACTGTCATAACAGAACCTGAATTCTGCTCAAAATTTTGCTCATCACAACTCTCAAAGTCACAATCATCAAGAAATTCAACCTGTTCATTGTTCACTAGAGCTTTCTCTAATGGATCATTAAAATACTCCCTATCAAAGTGCTCTTGAGTGATAGTTTGAATCAAATCAACTTCCATTGACTCATCATAATCACTAGGCTGTTTTGTCACTTTGAAGATGTTTTTCTCAATTGTCATGTTGCCAAAAAAGAACTTAATAACTCCAGTTCTACAATTGATCAAGGCATTTGAGGTGGCTAAAAATGGTCTCCCTAAGAAGACAGGGACAGCTAGTTGTGACCCTTGAATAGGCTGAGTGTCCCGCACTATAAAGTCCACAGGAAAAATAAAATGCTCCACTTGAATTAAGACATCCTCCACAATACCTCTAGGGACTTTGACTGACCTATCTGCTAGTTGTAATGTCACCCTAGTAGGTCTAAGTTTACCTAAACCAAGCTCTCTTGATAAACAGTGAAAGGTAGGAGATTGACACTTGCACCCAAATCCAACAAAGCTTGATCTACCCTTTTATCCCCTATGATACATGCAATAGTGGGACACCCTGGATCTTTGTACTTGGGTGGAGTTTTAAATTGCAAAATGGAACTCACTTGTTCAGTTAAAAATGCTTTTTCTTTGACATTCATTTTCCTTTTCATTGTGCACAAGTCTTTCAAAAATTTTTCATAAGATGGATTTTGTTTAATGGCATCAAGCAAAGGAATATTGATTCTGACTTGTTTGAAAACCTCATAGATTTCATAATTCAGATTTTCTTTCTTGCTCTTGTTCAATCTTTGAGGAAAAGGAAGTTTCGGAACAAATTCAGATCTGTCCATTTGGTTTTCTTTTGAAATCTTTTCATTTTTAGAAACTTTTCACTCTTTTCAAGCTGTTTTTCATCAAAAACTTCGATTTTATTTTCAGAAATTTCATTTTTATTATCAGAAATTACCTCTTCTTCCTTCTGAATTTAATTTCTTCCTCTAAATTGCTTAAATTCTACTGTTGCTCAAATTTCTGCTCTGTTGTACAGCTTGTTGCTCTCCAACTACTTTTTATTCTCCTTCATTTCTCTTTCATATTCATTCTCTTGTGGAATGTAGTCTAGTTTCACAATTTGCTTTCCACTTCTCAAAGTTGATTCAGCTTGTACATGCTCTAAATTCTTATTGGCACCTGAAGATGATGATTCACTGAAATGCACTTGGCTTGTAGGATTCAGTTTTGGCTGAGATGGCAGCTTTCTTAATTCTCTTATGGTTAAAGCTTGAGTGAGCTTTGATAATTGATTTCGAATGTCCTCCATTGCTCTGTTTGTCTACTCTTGGAATCTTGAATTTTGATTGTTGGTTCCAAATTATGCTTGCATAAATTGCTGCAAAGTGTCTTCCAATGATCTCTTATGAGGTGGTTGATAAGAATTGATGTTCTATTGAGGTTGGAGAGGTTGGGAAGGAAATGATTGAGGTGGAAATGGTTGTTGGGGCTGGTATTGTTGATTTTGTGCCTCAGCTTTCCAAGAAAGATTGGGGTGATTTCTGTACCGAGAATTGTAGGTATTCGAATATAGGTTATTTCCTTGACTATAAGAGTTCACCCCTTGGTTTAGATTAAAAGATCTTGCTGTTGGTGTGGGATTTGTTTGACCATAAAAGACCTCTTTAAAAGCTAGAAGTGTAGGATAGTCATCTGTCCTATGATCTGAAGTTTCACATAGCACACACTTCACTTCATTCCCCTTAACTGCTTGCTTCTTTTGCTCCAACAATTCAGCCTTTTTTGTCAATGCAACCAATCAAGCTCCAAGATCATCTGTCTCACTGAGATGGAACTTGCCTCTAGCATTTGAGTAGTCAGAAAATTCAAAAAAAGATGGGGAGACTACTTCCCACTGCTTAGTATTTTCAGCTAGTGAATCAAGGAAATGCAAAGCCTTTTCGACAGTCTTATTATAAAATTCACCATTACACATTGTTGCAACAAACATTTTCAAATTAGGAGTCAATGCATTATGAAAGAAATTAACTATTCTCCAAGACTCGAAACCATGATGAGGACAAGCTTGCAATAGCTCTTTAAACCTTTCCTATGCTTGTACAAATGTCTCATTAGGCTTGCACACAAAATTCATGATCTGTTGTTGAAGGGTTACTGTCCTATTTGCAGGAAAATATTTCTTTAAAAACTTAGTTTGCAATTCTCTCCAAGTTCCTATAGATTTAGGTTCAAGTGAATTCAACCAAATTTTTGCTTTATCTTTCAATGAAAATGGAAACAACTTGAGATGAACCATATCCTCATTAGCATTTCTATCCATACAAGTTCCACAAACATCTTCAAATTCTTTCATATGCATGTAAGGATTTTCTGAGTCCATGCCATGAAAAGTGTGCAAAAGTTGAATTGTACCAGGTTTGAAATTAAAATTCTGATGTCCATGTGGAAGTATGATGCAAGATGGTGTTGTTTGTCTAGCTGGATGGAGGTATTCACGGAGAGGTCTAAGAATATTTTGATCATTTTGATCATTCTCTCCTTGAACACTTCCTTCCGGCAAAGTAGGTGGCGGTGGGTCAATTTGTGCAATAGAAAATTCAGATGGTGTACTATATGATACAGATTCAATTAGTTCAGCAAAAGATGATGGAATATGAACTTCAAAATTAATTCCAACTAATCTACTAGACCTTAAAAGCATGCACAGAATTTCAAATTTAACAAAACTCCAACCTAACCTCCTAACTTCACAATTTATCCACCAATTCACAAAGAAATCAGCCCTATTCTTTCTCTAACAGATGCACAGCAAATCAAATCAGAAATTCAGAGATCAGATACGGTAATTTCTACACTAAAACTATTAACTACTACCTACAAAAATAAAAACAAAGATGGAACAAAGTTACCTAGAGAATTGAGTAGCCCTGTCATTGAAGATGGGGGTGAGCCTTGCTGTCAATTGCTCCACAGATTTAAGACACCATTGCTTCTCGAAGATTCCCAGCAACAGCGCCGAAATTGTGCTTGTCGTTGCTCAATTACCTCACTCTCAAATGTAAGATCAAATGTAAATTCAGGTTTTAAAAGTGTTGAGTAAGGAAAATTAAGTCAAACTTCCCTAAGTGCAAGGTGCAGTTGAAGCACAATAAACTGGTGAATACCAAGTCATTTCCATAGGGATCTAAGAAGTAAAAGAGTGGTTGAATCTAATGGATTTGATTAGCAAAACAAAGGCTCACAAGAATTTGTAACAAAAATAAAAATCTGATTTGGAATGTTGGTGGTTTTTGAAGTGATTTTCTAAAATAAGAGTTGAATTTAACTAAAAATCTGATGTAAAAGGGTTGGGCAAGACAAGTTCAATGCCAATCCAAATAAATCTCAAGATGTAAAGAGTTGGTAGATTACCAATTCAATTTGTTCTGATTTTAAGAAAATTAATTTCAATTGAAACAAACTATGGATCAAAAACTTGATGTGCATAACATGTCTTAAAAACAATAGGAGTTCTAGGTCTAGCAACCCACATACAAGATTATCATGAGGGTTCTAAGTTAAGCAACACCTATGAACTTCTCGATAAGATATACAAATCAGTGCTAATTGAGTCTTGAATCAATGATTCCTAAAGTGTTCAGATGCAAATTGAATAGGTAATTAAAGGACTCAAAATGAAATCATGAAGCTCGACATCTTGAGATTCATTGGAAGAGACATTGCCCTTGCTTTGGCCCAAGAAATACTCAGCCGCTCATATTCAGAAAATTAGAAACGAAAATAGAAAGATGAAATTGAGACATTGAAATCTGGAATTGAAATTGAATTGCAATTGAAATCTAATTACAGCAGTTGAAATCAGAATTTAAATTGAATACTCTAAACCCAAGCTACAGCACCATTAGAAAAACAGAGCTCTCTTTCCCTATATCTCTCTCTCTAAAAACTCCTCCCATGTGTATGTGTGTGGCATGTGTGATGTCCACATTTTCTCTCTCCACTCATTCCTTCTGAAATTTCTTCATTCCGTTATGCAATTCGCCCCTGAATTACAGATTTGCCATTGCTTGATCTTAGGATCAGGTCACATGGAGAGGTTATAGTCATGTGGTATCTGTTATTGAGATATATTCGATCATTCAAATGCTTTAAATCTGTATTCGAATATGCACTTCCCTCTAGAATGTAATTCAGTCACCAACAATATTCGAATATGCCAATCTACGTATCCGAATATGGTCCTCTGTTTCCAAAACTCCCAACTGAAGATTTTGACCCTCTTGTGTTAAATGCAAGTGAAAGTTCTTCGTCCTCTCAAATGGCATCAATCAACTGATGTATTGTACTTTGATATATCCAGTGCTTGCATGTTTTATCCTTTGTATCCTCAAAAAGGCTCAGATTTCTTTCTTTTGTGTATAAAACAACACATGCTTCAAATTTGAGTAGTGGGGATTGATTCTACACAAAACACAAATATTTATATCATTTATGTGCTAAGTAAAGGTGTAATTAAATGTATAAATGTGTAACTATTGAAGTCCAATCAAAGAGTCATAAAAGACCCAAAAAAAAAAAAATCTCAAAGCTTGTTAATGTTTTGTCCCAAAGGGGTTCAAGATTGTTTAAGGAATATCGTAGAGAATATGCATGTTTGTGAAGTTTAAGGAAAGTTGTAGACAGTGCATGACTCATCAAGGAGATCAAGGCTAAATGAAGGTTCATCTACTTAGCGTGCATGCATAAGAGTTGTCAACCAATTAATAGCATTGGGGACTTAATTAGGCGTCTATTGTAATGAAATTTTTACATTGCAAAAGGTTCGGTGGTCATTACATCTGGTTTCAAATTTTTCTCCCTTTGTGTTGATTTAATATTTTCGTCCTCATAATCATTTGTCTCCAGCACATTCTTAATCATTTGATCTTTCTAGGGTGTATTTTGTTTTGAGTTCTATGCATGTAGTAGTAATATTCATGCCAAGACACATTTAATACAAAAACTTAGATTGATAAAAAGATATTTGAGTAATTTAACTCTAAATAAATATAAATATATGAAACCAATTTAGAATTGATCACAAAAATTAATTAGTCACAAAATGTACTCAAACATGTTTAAATAGAGATCAAAATATTTTCAAAGTTAATTTATTTATATATTTTGTATGCTAATTTTGCAGTTCTAATATTTACGGATGAAATATTTGTCAAAAGAAAAAAGAAATGTTAAGGATTCAAAATCACTATCCACGTTTATTTTGTGAAGAAAAATGAAAGTGAAAAAAATAGAGATTTGAGAAATTGAAAAAAATATATTAATAAATGTTTTTTCTTAATATATATATGTTTTTAATCTACTGAATAAAATCATGCATTTGAAGTTTCCTATTTCCTTCCTCTTTTCATTTCCATTTTTCTTTCCATTTTCTTCTCCCTCTAAATCCCCAATCCAAACATACCTTAAGGAGTACCAGATAAGAATAAATATGTTTTGAAATAGAAAACGATGAATGGGATGCAATTCAACTCAAAAGGACATTGGAACAACTGATTTGTCACTACCTAGCTACAATCTGTAGCAGTAGAAGAATATATTACTTGGAAGGAATTAATAGAATGCTCATTATTGCAAGAATAATTAAAGAAATTGTTAACGATGTAAAGAAATCAAACCTAGCCAAAAAAAAAAAAAAAATCTCTTCTTCAAACTAATGTTCAATATGCAACAATCCATTAGTCAACTGTAAATTCGAAGAGCTTATGGATTCAAAACTTCGCAGATTTCTTCCCCACAAAATCCTTTACTTATATAAGTTTTGCTTACGCTTAGATTAGTTTATGAATCTTGTGAGATGGTTCTCGAGCTCGGGATTTACTTTGTTCCAATAAGTCTTAATGTGACCCTGCCTTGAGGAAATTTCTTTATAACCAAAAAAAAAAAAAAATGAAGGTCCATAGCTAAATTCTCCCTAAAGTTGAAAGATACCTTCAGTTTAGTAATTCACTAAGGACAACGTTATTTTTATTGTGTACACACTCTTATACATTGGTAGTGTCCCTTTTCTCCAAGTACATACAGATGAATCCTCATACATAAGAACATCTTAGTGGTAATACAGAACCAGTGGATCCAGCAATATTGTTTAGAATAATCTCTTCAACCATACCCAATTTACATGTAATGGACAAAATTTAGATCCGAAGAAGAATTATCTTTTCGATTTATATACAACAAAATAAAATTCATTGCCTATAAAAAAATACAAATTTACAAATATGCACCCTTAAAGTGACCCGGCACGACAATAGAAAATAGAGTTCAGGGGGAAGATCTTGCTTCTGCCATCTTAGTTGTTGGAGCTTTATCTCGCCTTTTTACATATGCAGGGGGAAACCATCCTACTTGACTCTTACATTTGCCTTCAGGCCATTCATTAGGAGCCACCTTTTGAGCACCATAACCACATAAGTTTAGAATAAATGGTCATTATGTTTAAGCATGGTTTTAAAAAATTTTTATTACTGTTACGTAACAGTTTCAAAGGGTTTGGATTCCATTCTACTTCATCCAATACAACGAATTTTAGTTAAAGTTGTAAAAAAAGCCTAATAATACTAAAGAGAAAGGGCCTCGACCTCAGGTTTTAAGGTTGAGGCCCCTTTTCTTAAGTATTGTTGGACTTATTTACAAAAGTAAGTTAATTTACCACCATAGACCTATAATTTGAATTGACTTACTTTACCATTTTTATCAACTGAAAATATAATAATAATAAAATAAAAAATTAGCGAAAAACACCATGTGTCCATTACACACAACGAACCTGTGTCATTCCAATTAATAAATTTGATAAAAGGGTGCAAAGTAGGATGATTTAGAAGTACATAAAACAGAGTGGGACAATTTAAAGTATAAGGGTGTTAAGTGTAAACTCTTTTTTAGCTATGCATGGCCACATCCTTAGTCCCGCTTATTTATTTGTTTTGTGCTCCTGAAAGAATTTGAGCCTCTAAGTGTGACAATGCAAGTTCAGGCATGCATCCAGCCACCCCAACCAGCACCAGAAATTAACAGAAGCAACAAAGTAATGACCTTTACATAAAGTAATTAGGGGAAACATCTCACTTCCACTTGATTTGAGAATAGTTATTACATGACTATGCAGACTTCTTTTTTCGGTGACCCAGAACCTAATTGATTTGTTGCATCCTTTAACGAACCACGTAACTAATAGATAAACTGGGGACCCGTGCAGTACCCCACAAATCACGTGAACCGGTTAAGTCCAAGACTTAGGCCTTGTGTGGGAACCTCCAAAATTTGCTATGCCATAGAGTCTAACTCCTAACCTCCCTTAAAAAGTCAAGAGTCCTGGCCAACTGCCCTAGAGTAGTTGGTTTTGCAGACTTATTATTTCCCCACCCCACCCCCTATTGCCCCTTAATAAGTAACTATACTAACTCATTCTTAATCTTGCTTTTTTATTTCTCTTGTAACACCGTGGTTCGAACAGATATCATAAGAGTACTCCTAAGTAGCAAGAACACTACTAAGAGCTATCATACTCACATTTTGTCTATATCATACACCGACACTTGTTAAGCACTCTCCCTACATGTATCGGATACTTGTCTATAGTTATCAGTTTATTTTTTAGATCCACACACTCTTCAAACTCTTTAAGGTACAAATGTGATAGTCACAGATAAATAAAACACGTAATTTTGAAAAGGGATATAACTTAAACCTAAATAATGTAATGAAAACAACCTGAATTTATATTCTATCAACCCTTTCTCTTTTGACATTTTTACTTTTATAATTTTAAAACCCAAAACTACAATTTGTTTATGAAAAAAATTTTGTACAATAAAAGATAAATTTATTCATAATAGAAAAATGGATAAATAGCTGTTTCTTCATGTATAAATAAAAAAAAAAAATTGTATCTACTCTATGAAACAACAATGTGAAGTCATGTCTTAATATATTTTGAAATTGTGGCACCATATCCATGTTGCATCATATTCGTGTGCTGGGTACTACCAATTGGTGATAAAACTAACAAGCTGTTATCATGTTGTGTATTAAATGGAAGAACGAAGCTGAGACTACATAGTCAAAGTAGCAGAGCTTAATAAGGGCACAGGGGACTACGACCCACCAAAAAAAAAAATTGAGAATCGAATGTATTCTTAATAAATTATCAATGCCCCCTCCCCCCAAAAAAATAACAAATATATAAACAAATAAATAATCTATTTTTTAGTTGCCCACCCTACCCCAGCAAAAATATATATATATATTTATTGATGCAAGCTCTGCCACTTGGTCCAAGGATAAGTAATTGGTTTACAGGCAAAGGTTAACAATGACAACAGTCATTCTAAATTATTACATTGCTATATCGCATCTAGTAGTGAGACATCGTTTGCAGACCAATGAAACAATCCAACTTTTTACAGGTTGGAAAAAATGAAAAGAAAATATTAAAACAACCCTACACATTATGTACAAATCCAAAATACGAAACAAAAACAATAGCATAAAGATGAGGATAATTAAGGGATTGCTACTTGTATTCGGAAAATTCATAAGACTTATCTAGTGAACTACAACATAGTCATCAATTACGAGACTTAGCTCACCCTTTGCTTGAGCATCAAATGTATAACCTAAAAGACAAAAGGTAACAAAAACATACATATGTAAAAGCTTAAAAATGGAGGGGAAACAACAAACCTAATTAAATCAATATTTCAAAAAAAAATTAATCATAATGGTTCAAATTAATGCGAAAGATCCTTGTTCAAAAACTAAGAGGCCACCAAAAATGAAGAGACCTAACAAGGAGAAAATTGGTGATGACAACAGAACATAAGAAAGCATATTTATTAAAGTTGTGCATAAAAACCTGCTCCTGTGATATGGAAAAATAGAGTCAACTTAAGAAAGTAAATATATTTATGAATCAATCATATGGGGACCATGCCGCCGATATCCAATCTGCATTAGTGCACTTAATGTAATTAGTGTGGGAATATTTTAGCATGTACATATTTATCTTATTAGCATAAATACAACACAACCTTATTCTGGGTGTGAGGCCATTCGGTAAAATCCTAGCATCTTTACATGGTATTAGACCAAAATTGTGATCAAATTATTGTACCATGCTATCATTTTTGAAAAATTACGTGAAGCGTAAAATTAATAGATTACTCAAACACAACGTTGAAAACATGAAAAGACATAAGGAACATAATGCGAAATCCAAAACAAGATGTCTACAAACTTCTTTCACTATATAAATGGGTTATAAAGTTACACAATCAAAACCTCTCGATCCCTTATGTTGAGACTTTGCTCGTATCACAACGATAAACTCTCACTAGTGAAAGATCAATTCTCACCCCTGATGATCAAAAACCCAAGTATATGATGATTTTTGGCTAAGTGAAAAATTGAGAACTTCTTGTAATAGCATAGAGAATATAGCACTCGTCTTTCTGTGTTCAGAAACCCTAGGAGAAGCTTCTTTAAATAGAGCAGTTTCAAGAATCCTAGCGAATCAACGAATTTCCTAAATAGGACAAATATCTCACTGGGCGAGATTATCAACGAGATTGCCAGCGAAGGTTCCACCACCCTAACAAGTATTCTACTTTACCTAGCGGCAAAGCTAGTGATGCCAGCAAGTGATCCAACGAGTTTCCACATTGCATGACACATATACTAGTTCCTAATGAGATTTTCAGCGAAGTCAACCAACTTCCTAGCGATGAATCAATTTTGAATGTTGTCCTTCTATACTTTTTAGCTACTACCAAAATTTTTTAGAAAACTTTCCAAAACCCTTAAACATTAGGAAATCTTCCTTAAATTATCTTTAACCTCGCATTAGAAAACTTTCCAAAAAAAATTTCAAACATATACTTTTTGACACTTTAACTAAATGTCTAAAAATATAAGTTTGAAATTATTGTTTTGGTCACTAATTTGCCAATTACAAAAAGAAAACTAACAATTTTCCTATCATGTCAAAAGTGTTCATCAATTGTCTACATAGTTGCAATGTCCCCCCCCCAACCAAGGCCAATTTGAACTACAATCGTCAAGGTGCCCCTTCTCAGTCGTAGAGTGCTCCTCACCAATTCCAAAGTCATTGCCTATTCTAGTAAAATAAACCTGTCGGACGCATTGTCAAGCACTATTGTCTAAGACCCCTTAGCCGGCAAACCCATGCACCAACAAGCACGGTATCTCTAATAAAATACGAAGTCCATACACTAATCTTTCTCCAGCATGTGACTTTTTTAGCTACCTCTTTCTTTTCTAGCAAGTCCCTTGAAGCCATTACATTGATCATCAGAACACATTAAAAATAAATATATATATATATATACATTTCAATATTCTAAGTTGTTAGCTTATAGTATGCTAGGTATTTAAGGATCCCAATTGCCTACTTCACATTCTTCTTTGTTGGCTTCTTTACTTAGAATTTTTATTTTTTAATGGTGGCCAAAGATATTGGTTCTACCATTGTACCCACTCAATTGACCACCTAAAAATTGAATGGAAGTAACTATTCTAAATGTTCTAAAGCCGTTCTCTGACCACTGAAGCCGTTATCTGATCAGTTTCGGTAAAGATAAACACCTTGCTCTATCTACTCTTGCCTCAACCAATAAAAATTGTGATACATGCATAGGCAGTCTATTATGGAGTTCTATGGAGTGAAATATTGCACACGCTTCCACTCATCTAGATATATGTAAGGAAATCTAGAGTTTGTCTGTTTGTTGTTTCTAAACAATATCACCAGCATATGTGATTTTTCATTGAAATTCTTCAGCTACAATAGATAGATAAGCCAGCTATGGACAACTTTGTTTCTTTAAAACCAGTTACGAAGAACTGAACACACTCCAATAGTTGTCCATCGATGTTAATGGGGTGCAAAAGCAACATAAGCTTTGTACTCTTGTTTCTTGCGGATTCTTCATCTTGAATTTGGGTCAGCTAAGGCTCATATACTTGAAGGCGCTTCTCTACCTTCATTGAATGAGACTTTTTTTGTAGGGTTATACGCATTGTATTTTGAAACTCATCCTTAAAATCAGATCCTATCCATTCTTCTCTAGTGAATCAAAATACTTATAGTAGGGGTATTGGCAAACAAATATCTCAATTTTCTAATAGTTGCAACAGTAGTAGTGAGTGTGGGTCACTGATGGTCGTTGTAGAAGACGGCAACCAAAGTACAATCAATGTGGTAAAGATATTCATTAGAAGGATCGATTGGGATCTATTCAGAAAACCTCCTCGTATGACACATGCCCACCATTTCTAATTTTAGAAAACCTTACGACACTCTTGAACCAAGATATGACCATGATTACCATACAACAAACCTTAACTACGAGCACATCTGATATATTTTAATACGTGGATAATAACATCCTAATGACTTGTTCTTGGAAAATTCAAGAACCACGCTAATAGGTACTTAGATATCTAGTCAAGTTAGCGTCAAGCAATTCAACTTTCCAGCTAGAATTCTATAACTAGAATTATCTAGAAGTTAACCTTGCTCTGGTAAAATTTTAGAATTTGGTTTTGCAAGAGTATCAATAGATTTGGCTTGCAATAGTCCAATTTCTGAGAAAAAGTCCAAAATATATTTTCGTTAAGATAGAGCAATACCTTTACTTAATCAATCCACCTCAATTTTCCAAAAAGTACTTTAGTGAAATAAATTCTTAAGTTTGAAACTTACTTTAAAGAAGCTATTTGAATCCCCATATGTAATACCCTAAACTTTTGTGTTAATGTAAATAGATCATTATTCGAACATTTTGAGGTAATAGTATGTTAATTAAGTGGTATTCATCATTAATTGTACTTTAGAGTTGGGAACTTTGAAAAGGAAGAGCCAAACATTTGAGAGTTGGCATCTTAGCACAAGTGTAGAAGAAGGGGGCACCTTGGGCGCACGGAACATGGGTGCCCAACCGTTTGGGCACACGGATAAGAAGGTGTTGGGCGCCCGAGCTATAATAGAAATGACTGGTATGGTGTGTTCTGACTTGTGCGGCCAAGCCTCACTCCTATAAACCCGATATTAGGCTAGGGGGGATGGGAAAGGTCTAGAAAAAATTGTTGGAGATTAAAATATTATCAAATTTATATATATATATACATGTTTAGATGGAAGAGAGGAAGACTTTTGAGGTTGGAGAGAGAGAAACCCAGGAGAGGAAGAAGGAAGAAGAAACAAAGAAAACTGTGAAGGGTTTGTATGGTAAGTCTCTCTAACCCTAACCAAACTCTAATTAACCTTGCAAGGATGCAATTGGATGCTCAGGGAACCTATCTATGTAATTTGTTTGTCATTTAGATCAAGGGGTGAGGAGATCAAATCCATCAAAGTTGGGAGCTTGAAACCGAGAGAAGACCACCTCTTGTTCTTCATCTTTAATCAACTTGAGGTAGGGATTTTATGCTTCATTTATATATATATATGATGTGTAACAAGGTCTAGAACAACATTTGAGTAACCCAAGCAAATTTTGGTTTCATTTATGGAGGAAAATGGGAGTTTCATACACATGTATAGTTTGAGAGAGAGAAAATGGTGTTTGATCCATAACTTGGCCCATAGTTGATAAGAACTCAAATGGTTGGTTTATTTTGATGCTCATAAGTCTTGTGGAGATGTTAGAAACATGAAACTTTAGGTATTTTATCATAAATATAGTCAATTTGTGGTTCCAAGTGTGGAGGATGAAAGACCTGGAAAATAGAGCACCTGATCTGTGACTTGAGCCATGTTGTGGGTGCACGAGGGGTTCTTAATTGGGCACCCACCCTCTTGGGTGCACAAGGCATGGGCGCTCAAGATCTTAGGTGCACGACTGAATACCAGTTGGGTGCCCACCGAGTCCTGTTTAGTTTTCTGACTTAATTTAATTTGGGACCTTCTACCTTAGGTTCCTAAAGAGTTTAATACTATGCTCTTGCATGATGTTTTACATAACTAAGTATATGAATTGAAGAAGTATTACATACATTAAAATGTTAAAAGTATTGGTTATTTTGTGATACAAGAATGCATGAATGAAGATGTGTACTTGTGTGGATAAATGAAGATAAATGAATTAAACATTGAATAAGTGAAATGAAAGAGATAAAGTGTGATAAGCTATATGATGTATTAAAATGTGATTTGAACATGGATATTGTAATATCCTGAATTTTCATGTTAATATAATTTGATGGTTTTAACATGTTTTGGGCATGTTAGTATGCTAATTAAGTTATATGAGTTATTAAAGATGACTTAGGGGTGTGAATTTTAGAAAAAATTGGCAAAATAGCTCAAAAGTCAACATTTTAACTTAGGAGCATGCTGAGGGGTGCCCGAGGTTATGAGGGGTGCCCATGCCTCTAGGACAGGTGCCTGTGGTCCATGAGGGGTGCCCCACTTTTACAGACAGTCAATAGTAGGGTGTCCTCTGCGTTTTCCAGTCGGCCCCTCACCCCTATACACCTATATTAGGGCTAAGGGGATGGAAAAATTTGAAAGACATTATTTGGGGATTAAAATATTGGTTTTATATATATATATATATATATTAATGTGTATGATGCAAAAGAAAGAGAGAGAAGTGAGTTGGAGAAGAAAAAATCGGGTGAGAAACAAGAAAGAGCAAAGAAAGAAGAACAAGACAACCGGGTAGGGTTTTTGAAGGTAGGTTCTTCTTCCCTCTATAGAACTCAAATTCCTTTGGTAAGATTGTAATTAGAACCCTAAGAAACCTTTCTATGTAATTTATTTATAGTTTTGATCAAGGAGAAAAGAGATTGAGTCCATCAAAGTTTGAGGGTTTAGAAGCTCAAGACACCTTCATGTTAATCTATCTTCTTACCACTTGAGGCAGGGATTTTTAGTCTTATTTTAGCATATATGAGATGTATTTGATCTAGTAAATATTTCTATGAAATTTATTTAAGATTTGAAAACCATGGGATGGAATTTGTGTTGATGAATGGATATGTATATGTATATGTATAGGTTGAACCAAGATTTTTGTATGGAAGAAATGGATGGATTAAAATTGGTTTCGATGGACTTTTTAGAGTCTTCTAGGTTCTAGACAACCCAAGACAATGAGATATTAGGTTAGAGATTGGATTCGGTAAAGTTCGGAACCTAAAAACATGACTTACCAGAGCAGAGTAACTTTCTGGATAACAGAGGGGCACCTGTGAACTTATGTGGGGCACCCATGACCCTCAAGGGGTGCCCATAAATTTATGTGGGGCACCTATGACCCTCAAGGGCCGCCCGTGAACTTATGCGGGGCGCCCACCGAGACTAGGTCACTTTTCCTTACTTTGCTTAGTTTGACCTCCTAATTTAGACTTATGAAAGGGTTGGTAATTTGTTTTTATATGAAACTTTTAATTGATTAATTGCATGGATTTTTAAGAGGGAAATGAGCTTTTAAAAGTGATTAAGGAGTGTTTAACTTAAGCTTATGGGATTTAACTTGAAAAGGGCGAGTGAAAGTCACTTTGAATTGCATGACTTGAATGATTACTTGAGGTATGAGTCTTAATCGAATAGGATTGTGAATATGTCTTGATGTAAACTAAATGTTGAGGTATATGAACTTGTGATTGATTAAGCGAAATGGTAACTTGACAGAGAGACATGTTTTATAATTTTGGTAAATGTGGAATGCTTAATATGGTTTGATCAATGTGATATGTAATGAGCTATGGAATGAACCGCAACATTGACATGGGTGTTGGATAGTATATGTTGATAAATGTTAAATTTTTAATAAGGTTGGTAAATGTTGATATATGGTAAATCTTGGGATGAACCGAATAGTGAATATATGATTGTAAGAAATTGAAATGTGAACTTTTGTTAATAAGTGATGGAAAATAAATGAGGCTTGGGTTAAATGAAATGTAGAGATGAAATGTGTTAAGTTCCATGATGAAATGGAATGTGGTTATGTGTGTTGGAAAGTTTATGGTGATGAATGTGAATTGTGATGGAATAGTATTGAATGCGATGAATGATTGTTTGTGTGCCGGGGGTTGTGGTGGGGTGCGAAAATAGGAAGGGTCGTGAGATTACCCTCGGGTTGAAAGACGCGGAACCTGTGTAGGGTTTAGTGTCAATGCCAGTGGGTTAGTAGCCCACAACATTGTGTGTGTTTTGGCTCCTCATGGCCTTGGACGGCAATCCTAAATGACGACGTCGGTTTATCATTTCCGTTGGGTATTGGCCCATAAAAGATGATAATGTGTATGCACCCAACCCCCGAGGATTGTGTGGTTATGGCTACGTGATTGATTAATGAAATGATGGTATTGTGGATGTGATTTCATGATTAAAATATGAACAAATGTAATGAGGATGTGGATATGCGATTGAGTGTTGAATATGTGATAATGTGATATCGAATATGATTGGATACAAAGTTGGGAAATTTAATAATGGAGAATAATTGGACTTGAATGCTACACTATGATGTTATTGAATAAAGATAAATATTGTAAATATGGTTATGTGGTCGGCTATGCTTAAACATCAAAAAGATAATTGAAATGTGATATGAACACACATATGGAATTTCAAAGATTAAATATAAATTGGAAACTTAATCCTTCTTATGATTTTGTTGTGTAAATATATATATATATATTCTATGTCAGTTATGTAGTTATGTTGATAAACTGTTGTAGCACTAGAACATATTGAGATAACTAGATGCACCATGAATTGTATGCACGTTTGGAATACATATCATATATGTTTGTTTGAGACATCGTGGGCACAAGTGGATCCGTATTCACGTCCCTACGGAATTTGATGCAAGTACAGGCCATGATAATTAGGTGGGCTAATGGGGTTGGACTAGAAGGGTGTGCATGAGCCCTACCAAGCTTAGCAAAGCTCTTGGTTATTTAGTTTAAATTTCTTTTGAAATTGTAATATTGTACATTGAGGACTTGTTCGATTTGGTTGTAAGGGCCCTAAGGACTGAGTTTGTATTAATGAGAGGATTGTTGGAAGTTTGTGACTTGACTTTAGCCAAGGTTAAATTTATGATATCTTATCTATGTCTTGGGCTCACTGGTTTACATTGCGTTGCTCTGATTATGGGTTGGTTATGTTAATGCATGTTGTGTGTGTTTATCACTCACCCCTCAGGTTACGAGATCCGAGATGTGACAAGTTGGTATCAGAGCCTAGGTCAGAATAACTAAGGGATAGTGGGAGTCTAGCATTGCATGTTATATGTTGATGTGATATAGTTGACATTTAGTCATTTTCATAGGATGGACTTATTAGTACCTTGTGGTAAGGATTATAGTGAAGGTGATTAGAGCTAAATGTTACTAGAACCTTGATCTTATTGTTTAGAAAAATGAGGATTTGGTAAACATCCCTGGCTAATGATAAGTAAGGTTGATAGGTGAGTAAATAGTGTAATCACTGGAGGTTTGTGAACCTAGAAGTAATGTTTGACAGATGTTTTAATGGTAGACTTGGCAATATGAAAGATGATTTGAAGTGATTTTGGGTATGATTGAAAGATTGTAAGTGCTATGGGGTTTAGAGAGTCTAGGGTTGTGATTTTGGGATTTATTGAGGCTACCTTTTACCAGTGGAAATTGTGAGATTATGGAATGAATTTGACGTAGGAATGGCAATGGTAGAAAATTTAAAATCTTAAGATGGATGAGTTACCAACATGATAAATGGTAAATGACTATTATAGTGAGTTGATGATAATCAGTTATTTGATGATATTGTAGTTCAGATTGTGATGAGGTAACCTTTTTAGTAAATGATATCAGGCATATTGGGGAAAAACTTTGTGTTCGCATGGTCAATTGGAGAATGAATAAAAAGAGAGTTTAAGTGTCATCTTGTGAGTGAGGTGTTGACTTTGGATGTGATACTTGGGGATGAGTGGGAGCAAACTCCCAAGAGTTAGCTTGACTTTCATAGATTCCACATTAGATGTCACTATTATTTTTCTGTTAGGCCATATTCTATGGCACCAATAAAGTTTTGGAGGTTTGGAAATTCAATCAAATGATTGTGAGTCTACGATTCTATAAAATATAGTATTGGACATCGAGACATTTGAGATTCTTGCTAAGAGTAATGGTGAAAAGCTTGGGTTTTAAGTGGAATTTGAAATTGGTAAACTTGGTGGTACTTAAGGTAGTATGTTGCTTATTGAGTATTGATGTTTTGACTGAATCATTTGGCATCAAGAATAATAAATGTTGAATTGGTTTGTAAGGGACAAAATTTGGAGATAGGTGATATTTGGTCAGATGACCTTGAGGGATTATTTTAGTAATTGAGTGTAGCCAAGATTGTGTTTGATGTTTAAGTTTTGTGGATTTGGTTGGGCACCACCTTTATCTTACTCAAGTACCTCTTAGTTAATGGACTTATTGATTCAAATGAGTTGCGGCAAAGCACAAATGTGTGGGTTAACAATAATGAGAACATTTTATGGCACAGAGTATATGTTGAATAAAATTTTATGATTACTTTTACTTGAAGAATGGATTGCTTTTAGTATTATGGAAGGTTATGGGGAAGATTGAGTTACGTGATAAAATCTAATGATTAGATGGCAATGTCAATTGAGGAGATTGGAAATATATGAAGAGGAATTACCTGTGCCTAATTCAATGTTAGCTATGATATTTTTGCATTGAAGTCTTGTTGTGGTTAAGTAAACTAATAGAACAATTTGGAATGCATTAGAACCTAAGGATGCCAAAGGTATTTGATTATATAAGGTGAAAGAGTGGTTAAGTAACTTTCAGTGAATGCTTGGGATGTCAAGACTAGTTGGGATGAGGATAATGGTAATAGAGGCATAAATTTTCACAAAGGTGAGTTACTTAGAGATGATATAGGAAGGTTATACTCCATGTTTCTTATTGCAATTTATATATATTGTAGGATGAATCCTAGAAATTCTAAACTTTGAAAGGAACTGATCATAGTTGAATCCATGTTTTATTGAACTCTTGATTGTTACTTGCACATTAAAATGTTGAAAATTTCTTTAAGTTGAAAGTTCTCTAAATTGTTATGTTGATAAACATTTGGCTTGGCCACCTGAAATTTTGGTTACCGAATTGTGCTAAAGTTGTCGCATTAAGAAATTTTTTTTTTTTTTCATTCCTATGTTGTTTACTTGAAACTTGATGGCATTTCTATTCCACTAATGTGGGTAAAATGCACTATTGTGACTTTGGAATGGCTATTGTGTTGAATTTGGTTCAGTGTTGGTAATATTTCTTGAATGGCTAATTCGATCCATTGTATCTCGACATGTGGCTACTATGATTTGAATTCCTTAATTGAGAAATGCTAATGGGTGAGGAAATGGACATGTATGAATTGAAAATTTGAACCTATTTGGTTGTCTGAATTGAAATGCTAATATGTTATGGTAATGTGTGAATTGAAAAATTGAACTTGTTTGGTTATTCTTAACCTTTTGGAGCATTAAGGCATTTGATTTTATAGATTGGTGTTAGTTGTGAAAACTTGATTGGCCAAGTGGTTTGGGTTTGAGTGTCATGGTGATATAGAGGATATGCCTCGACTATATTATGGAAAGGGGGATACGGGATCCCAGTCGTGGGACTATCTTTATTTGAAAACGCATGATTATGGAAATATGCTACAAAAGGGTGAACTGAGTTGAGAATGAGTAAGTGCACTATGAGTAGATAAACTTTGGGAAGAAAGAGGTCTAGAAGTTGGTTTCAATTGAGATCATGGTAAGTGATGATGGCATTAAGAGATATGGTGAGATAATATACAAGGTGATATTTATCAAAATTCTAAAAGTGTTTAGAGGAGATTATTGACTACTTGCCTAAAGTTGATGCAAGAAAAGGAGTTTATTAAATCTAGGAGACTGAATTGTGTGCTTATGGCACCCACTGGTGGGTTAAACCGGGTATGTTTTGAATGATAAGGTAAAATTATTAGTTGTTGGGTTTTGCTCGATGAGATGAATTGTTGCATGGTGGATGGAAGATAACATGGAAGTTTAGTTGTGAAGTAGAGAATAATAGAGAAAGTTGGAAATGGGATATCTTGTTGAATAGTTGAAAGTATGAAGAAGGTTTAAAGGACTCAGTTGTACTAAACTCATCATATTGGTTAGACTTTGAGATAATTAATTTAGGCACATACTAGAGGTAGAATAAACATTCTGTTGTGGTTGACTCGAATACGATAATACTGGGAATTTCCCTTGAGTATCAGTAGAATTAAGAAATTTATCTTGGACTTACATGTATGAAGAAAATTGTGGCAAATGTGAGGGAAATTAGAACTGAGAATAGAGAGGGGCTTTGGTTGAATTGAACTTGAGAGCTTAACATATGATGTCTTATGAATGGTGACTCTATATGGTATGTTTGAATGCAGTTAAGAGAATTATTGAGGTTTCAAATGAATGATTTAAGGGTTGAGCACTATTAATAGAAGATAAGTTGAAAAGAGAGTTCCAGGACAACATTTTATGAGCTTCTGCCACAGATTGATTAATGCCTTGGTATATTTTTTTTTTCTTATGGAGATAATGAGGTGGGGTGTTTATTAGATTTCTATTTAGACGAATTGTAAAATGTGAATGTTCTTCAGTTATTGATGTGTTGCCCATTCGTTGAAGTCTTAATTGTTGGATGAGTATCTATTGAAGTTGAAACGAAGTTGATATGGTATGTAAACACATATGTATTTGTGAATGAACTGTCGAGAATGGTATTAAACAGTGAGTTAAGGAGTTTCTACATTGGATTGCCTATGGTTTAAATTGAAATTTACAATAGTAATGATGTAATATATGGTCAGTTAAAAATTTTTCTTCCCAATTGATTTATAAGGTGTGTGTATCTACGTGGGAGTATTGAGCTAAGGGAAAGTAATGGCTTTGGATAGACGTAATTAATTGAGCTTAGTATGATGAGGTTAGAAATTAATAGGCAAGTTTCGTTTACAATTGGAGATAGGGAAAAAGATGAACGTGTGGACTGAAAAAGGGTTCCAGAAAGGAATAACCAGCCTACTTAGCTTTATTTGATGATTTCCCTGCTCATGATTAATTATGTTATGAATTTTAGTTTTATTCAAAGAGAAGTAGTTCCATTGGATTAAAAGTTTGGTGGACCAACAGAGTAATGTGAGTCTATAAAGTAAGGGAGAACTTGAAATGGAAAACAATACTTGGAAAGAAGAGATATTTAAATAGAGAAGAAGGATTACGAAGAAGTTGATTACAAAGGAGATGTTTATGGCAATTTTCAAGGTTAACTTCAACCCCAAGTTCAATATAGTCATGATGTGACCTATTTAGTTTGTGATATAGTTTGATTAGACGGACCCTAGTTTCGGTTACAAAAGGATTAAATGTTATGGTCATATGTTTCAATGTTAGACCCATGGGGAGAAACTTGGAAGGAAGGTGATCGGATAGAGTATTATGGAAACCATATAGTAAGGGATGAAGGATAAGGATTTGAAAATTTGATTGCTATTACGTGAGGAGCCATTGGAATAATTACGGAGTTTAAAGATGCACAGTGAAGGTATAGTTATTAGTGTTTTTTGAACTGTTATGATTAATTTGTAAAGTGATCTGAATATTGGTTAATGAATAGAATTTCAAGTTCACATGTGTAAGAAATTTCAGGAGGATAAGGGACTTGCTTAAAGATATGAGTACAAGTTATGGAAGAGACATCTGTGACTATTTACCTAGGAATTTGGATATGACTATGGTATGAAATTTCGAGGATGAAATTTTTGAAGGGGGAGAATGTAATATCCCGAATTTTCATGTTAATATAATTTGATGGTTTTAACATGTTTTGGGCAAGTTAGTATGTTAATTAAGTTATATCAGTCATTAAAGATAACTTGGGGGTGTGAATTTTGGAAGAAATTGGCAAAATAGCTCAAAAGTCAACATTTTGACTCAGGAGCATGCTGAGGGGCACCCGAGGTTATGAGGGGTACCCATGGCTCTAGGACGGGTGCCCGTAGTCCATGAGAGGCACCCCACTTGTACAGATAGTCAACAGTAGGGTGTCCTCTGTGTTTTCCAGCCGGCTCCTCACCCTTATACACCTATATTAGGGCTAGGGGGATGAAAAATCTAGAAGACACTATTTGGGGATTAAAATATTGGTTATATATATATATTAGTGTGTATGATGCAAGAGAGAGAGAGAGAGAAGTGAGTTGGAGAAGAAGAAACCAGGTGAGAAGCAAGGAAGAGCAAAGGAAGAAGAACATGACAACCAGGTAGGGTTTTTGAAGGTAGGTTCTTCTTCCCTCTATAGAACTCAAATTCCTTTGGTAAGATTGTAATTAGAACCCTAAGAAACCTTCCTATGTAATTTATTTATAGTTTTGATCAAGGAGAGAATAGATTGAGTCCATCAACGTTTGAGGGTTTGGAAGCTCAAGACACCTTCATGTTGATCTATCTTCTTACCACTTGAGGCAGGGATTTTTAGTCTCATTTTAGCATATATGAGATGTATTTGATCTAGTAAATAATTCTATGAAATTTATTTAAGATTTGAAAACCATGGAGGTGGAATTTGTGTGGATGAATGGATGTGTATATGTATATGTATAGGTTGAACCAAGATTTTTGTATGGAAGAAATGGATGGATTAAAATTGGTTTTGATGGACTTTTTAGAGTCTTCTAGATCCTAGACAACCCAAGAAAATGAGATATTAGGTTAGAGATTGGATTCAATAAAGTTTAGAACCTAAAAACATGACTTAGAGCTTGAACCGGAGCAGAGTAACATTCTAGACAACAGAGGGGCGCCCGTGAACTTATGTGGTTGCCCATGCCCCTCAAGGGGCACCCATGAATTTATGTGGGGCACCCATGACCCTCAAGGGGCGCCCATGAACTTATGTGGGGAACGCACCGAGACTAGGTCACTTTTCCTGACTTTGCTTAATTTGACCTCCTACCTTAGACTTATTAAAGAGTTGGTAATTTATTTTTATATGAAACTTTTAATTGATTAATTGCATGGATTTTTAAGAGGGAAATGAGCTTTTAAAAGTGATTAAGGAGTGTTTAACTTAAGCTTATGGGATTTAACTTGAAAAGGGCGAGTGAAAGTCACTTTGAATTGCATGACTTGAATGATTACTTGAGGCATGAGTCTTAATCGAATAGGATTGTGAATATGTCTTGATGTAAACTAAATGTTGAGGTATATGAACTTGTGATTGATTAAGCGAAAGGGTAACTTGACAAAGAGACATGTTTTATAATTTTGGTAAATGTGGAATGCTTAATATGGTTTGATCAATGTGATATGTAATGAGCTATGGAATGAACCGTAACATTGACATAGGTGTTGGATAGTATATGTTGATAAATGTTAAATTTTTAATAAGGTTGGTAAATGTTGATATATGGTAAATCTTGGGATGAACCGAATAGTGAATATATGATTGTAAGAAATTGAAATGTGAACTTTTGTTAATAAGTGATGGAAAATAAATGAGGCTTGGGTTAAATGAAATGTAGAGATGAAATGTGTTAAGTTCTATGATGAAATGGAATGTGGTTATGTGTGTTGGAAAGTTTATGGTGATGAATGTGAATTGTCATGGAATAGTATTGAATGTGATGAATGATTGTTTATGTGCCGGGGGCTGTGATGGGGTGTGAAAATAGTAAGGGTCGTGAGATTACCCTCGGGTTGAAAGACCCGAAACCTGCGCAGGGTTTGGTGTCAATGCCAGTGGGTTAGTAGCCCACAACATTGTGTGTGTTTTGGCTCCTCATGGCCTTGGACGACAATCCTAAATGACGATGTCAGTTTATCGTTTCTGTTGGGTATTGGCCCATAAAAGACGATAATGTGTATGCACCCAACCCCCGAGGATTGTGTGGTTATGGCTATGTGATTAATTAATGAAATGATGGTATTGTGGATGTGATTTCATGATTGAAATATGAACAAATGTAATAAGGATGTGGATATGCGATTGAGTGTTGAATATGTGATAATGTGATATCGAATATGATTGGATACAAAGTTGGGAAATTTAATAATGGAGAATAATTGGACTTGAATGCTACACTATGATGTTATTGAGTAAAGATAAATATTGTAAATATGGTTATGTGGTCGGCTATGCTTAAACATCAAAGAGATAATTGAAATGTGATATGAACACACGTATGGAATTTCAAAGATTAAATATAGATTGGAAACTTAATCCTTCTTATGATTTTGTTGTGTAAATATATATATATATTCTATGTCGGTTATGTAGTTATGTTGATAAATTGTTGTGGCACTAGAACATATTGAGATAACTAGATGCACCATGAATAGTATGCACGTTTGGAATACATATCATATATGTTTGTTTGAGACGTCATGGGCACAAATGGATCCGTGCTTACGTCCCTATGGAATTTGATGTAGGTACAGGCCATGATAATTAGGTGGGCTAATGGGGTTGGACTAGAAGAGTGTGCATGAGCCCTACCAAGCTTAGCAAAGCTTTTGGTTATTTAGTTTAAATTTCTTTTGGAATTGTAATATTGTACATTGAGGACTTGTTCAATTTGGTTGTAAGGGCCCTAAGGCCTGAGTTATGTATTAATGAGAGGATTGTTGGAATTTTATGACTTGACTATAGCCAATGTTAAATTTATGTTATCTTATCTATGTCTCGGGCTCACTGGTTTACGTTGCGTTGCTCTGATTATGGGTTGGTTATGTTAATGCATGTTGTGTGTGTTTATCACTCACCTCTCAAGTTACGAGATCCGGGGCATGACAAATATCATATACTAAATGTTGTCAAATGTTGACTATTTGATGATGTTTGATCTTTGTTGATATGTGATGGTAAATAAATGAAACTTAGAATAAATGAAATGGAAAGATGAAACGAGATATGCTCTGTGGTGAATTGGAATGTGGTATGTGTAATGTTAGAAAGTATATGATGATGAATGTGAATTGTGGTTAAAGATGATTGAATATGATGAATGATTGGTTGTGTGCCGGGGGCTATGGTGGGGTGCAGAAATAGGAAGGGTTTTTAGATTACCCTTGGGTTGAAAGACCCTGAACCTTCGCAGGGTTTGGTGTCAATGCCAGTGGGTTAGTAGCCCACAACATTGTGTGTATATGGGTTACCCATGGCTCTAGACTATGATCCTAAACGATGGTGTTTGGTTTACCGTTTCTGTTGGGTTTGGACCCATAAAAAACAGTGTTGTGTATGCACCCAACCCCCCATGACTTGTGTAGTTATGGCAATGTGATTGAATGATGAATAAGTGCTAATGTGGATATGGTTATGTGATTGAATGTTGAATATGTGATAATGTGATATGGAATGTGATTGGATCTAAAGTTGGGAAATTTAATAATGAAGAATAATTGGAATTGAATACAATACTATGATGATATTGAATGATGACAAATACTTACTTAAGTTAAAAACTAATTGATATTAATGAATTGTTATGGCTTATAGAAAGATGTTGGTGTATCTATGTGATGCGAAAGTTAAAAAAATATATGAAATAATTATTATTAGAATATTATTTTATTAAGATTAGATTTTATATTAGGAATTTACTTTAGTTTATTAAAGAATTATTTTATTTTGGGCAAGATTTTATTTATGTTTATTTTAAGAAGGATTTATTAGAATATTTGATTTTGTTTTATTTTTAGTAATCTTGAGAATGTATTAGTCTATTTAAAGGCTTATGATGATTAGGGTTTGATACAATTGATGAATATGAAAATTTGAGTTGTTGAAGCCCCGTGGCTTGTTTTCCCTCCCCTCATCTTCTTTCTTCCCTCTCTACTAAACTTCTTCTTCTCTCTCTTTATTTCTCTTTCTTGCCTTTATTATTCGTCATCCTACATCACTATGCATATGTGAACATTGGCATGCATGTGTTGATTACATACCATATATGTTTGTGTGAGGCATTGTGGGCACAAGTGGACCCGTGCTCACGTCCCTACAGATTTTGATGCATGAACAGGTCATAACAATCAGGTGGGCTGATGGGGTTGAACTATGAGTGCTTATGCATGAGCCCTTCTAAACTTAGCAAAACTTTTGGTTACTTAGTTTAATTTTTATTTGAAATTGTAATATTGTATATTGAAGACTTATTCGATTTGGTTGTAATGGCCCTAAGGCCTGAGTTATGTATTAATGGGAAAAATGTGTGAAGTATGTGACCTGGCCATAGCCAAGGTTAAATTTATGTTATCTCATCTTATGTTTTGGGCTTACCTAGAGGTTTTTGTATTGCTCTGATCATGGGATGGTTATATTAGTGCGTGTTATGTGTGTTTATTTCTCACCCCTCGGGTTGCGAGATTTGGGGCGTGACACTATATGTCTTTAATATCATTTCTAGTGATAAAAATCTCAAAAACATATACAAGTAACCACATGTTACCATTGGTTGAGCAACAATAAAATATGAAATGGTCCACACCACACCGCTAGAGACCAAATTGAATAACTACTACACTAAATTTTCCAAACAATGCACGAGGCAATTATTTAATCCTGCAAAGATTTCTTTAGTTTGTACATTAATCCAAACTTTTCCTGAGCAACAAACTTTTAAGGTTGCTCTCTATATACTTTCTTGTCAAGAGCACTATATAACACGACATGCCAATCATCGAAATGATGAAAAGGCATGATTAAGAATAGATGATTAAGATGATAATGTATCTACAAACGCGAAGTAATGACCATACATGATGCAAGACGTAAGGGATGGATCACACCAACACCGCATAGCCCAAAGTCTTAGGCACATATAGCCCATTAGTCTTATGCCCTCCTCCAATCCTTTACTTTGTCTTCAAATCCTAAATAACAAACTCAGAGGAGGGGAAACAAAAAGGCTGAACTTATAAGAGTTAGTAAACTTACTAAAAAATATAATGTTGAATGAGCAAGTTAGGATACAGAATGTAGAACAAAGAATGAGGGAAATAAGGTGCACAGTGGCAAATACCATTTACATTAATGATAATGATAATAATTTAAAGTGCTGTATAATATTATTAAATATTAATCTCATTAGAGGTTTATGTACTATTATTAATTTAACTAATTTAATTACATTATTATTACTATTATTCTAATTATTATTCTTTAATATTATTATTACTATTATTATAATAGTAATATTATTATTGTCATTAGGGTTTGTGTATTATTATTATTTGAATTTGAAAAAAATATCATTCAATTAAATAATATAATATTAGTATTCTAATTATGACAATAATAATAATAACAGTGTAATTAAATTAGTTAAATTAATAATAATATACAAGCCCCTATAGAGAATAATAATAATAATAATAATAATAATAATATCATCGTATAACACTTTAATATTAATATTGTTATTATGATTATTATTATTATTATTATTATTATTATTATTATTACTAAAATTTAATACTATTTTTACTATAATTATTATAATTTAATATATTAATATTATTACTACTATTATTATTGTTATAATTCAATATTATTACTATTATTATCATAATAGTAATATTATTATTCTCATTAAGATTTGTGTATTATTATTATTTGAATTTTAAAAAATAATAATGTTATTCAATTAAAAAATTCAATATTATTCTAATTATGATGTTGATAATAATAATATTAAAGTGTTATATGATATTATTATTATTATTATTATTATTATTATTACTCTCTTTAGGGGTTTATATGTTATTATTAATTCAGCTAATTTAATTACACTATTATTACTATTATTATTATTTAATACTACTTTATTAGAATTATCGTTATTATTATAATTCAATATAATAATATTATTATTCAATTAGATAATTTAATATTAATACTCTAATTATGATTATAATATTAATAATATTAACATTAAAGTGCTATATTATTATTATTAATATTCTCTTTAGGGGTTTGTATATTATTACTAATTTAAGTAATTTAATTACATTATTATTATTATTATTATTGTTGTTGTTGTTGTTATTGTTGTTACTGTTATACATTAATATTATTACTATTAGAATTTAATATTACTTTTACTATAATTATTATTTTTATAATTTAAATAATAATATTATTACTATTATTATTTTTAAATTATTTAATATTATTTGTTATTATTATTATTATTATTAGGGGTTTATGTTTTGTTATTATTTGAATTTTGATTTTCGTAATATGAAATTGAAAGAAACTAAAAGTAATAATCAAATAAATTAAGTAAAACTAAAAGTTTACAACAACAAAAATATATAATACAAATCAATTACCACCGAATCAAAGAAAATACACAAAATGAAAAACCAAACAACAATATATGTTCACTCGTTTTTCTACATCTACAGTAATTAATTCATTATTAGAAACAGAAAATTAAAATTTAATATGTAACTAGTTAATCGAATTTAATAAAATAACTTCCATATTAATATAATTTACTTTAATTTCAGTATGTATTAATTTCATTTAATTGTTTGTAATTTCATTGAGTATTTAATATTTAATTCACTATATTAAATTAAATTATTTCATTATATTAGTTACGAAAAGTAATTTAATTCAATAAATAAAAACTATATTATTTTATTACTCTGATAATCGAAAACATTTAAATAACATATATTTAATATTAATTTGGTTAATGTTAATTTTTTATTAAAAATAGAGAATTAAAATTTAATACTTTTCTGAAAAAAATTTATTGAAATTAATAAAATAACTTCCATATTAATTTAATTAACTTATTAAACTATTTTCATTTGATTTACTGTAATTCTCTTAAGAATTAATTTAATTAATTATATTAAATTAATTTATTTAATTATATTAGTTACTAAATGTAATTTAATTCAATAAATGAATTTAAAATATATTAAATCTAATTTAGTTTCTCAAAGTTATTAAAAATAATTGAATAAATTATATTTAATTTTAATTTAATTAATGCTATATTTAACATTGAAATGAATTGTATATTTTATAAAAAAAAATATCATATTTCATGCTAATTAGATTGCTTGTATATTTTGTATTAATTTAATTCGTTTACTTAATTCATTATTACTTTGATTAACGATATTAAATTAGTTCAATTAAATATAATTATTAAATTATATTATTTATTAAACTTTATTAAAGTCAGTAAATATTAAATATATTAAATATTATTTACAACAATAAAAAACCAATGTATCTACAACAATAAAAATCCAACAATATTTTTATTCAACAATAAAAACTCAACATATTTACAAAAATAGGAATAAAAAACCCAACATATTTACCCCCAAAAAAATTGACATTAATATTTTATTCAATAATGAGAATGCAATAAATTTACAACAAAAAAAAAAATCCAATATATTTACAACAAAAAAGAACCAACAGATATTTACAATAAAAACGTAAAAAAATTTAAAATAAAGACATAACAAGAAGATTTTTGTTTAACAATAAAATCCAACATATTTACAACATATTTAAAATAACATATATTTTTATTCAACAATAAAATACAACAAACAACAACAAAACAAAAACTGATAACAACGTGCAAGCAATTTATAAGAACAAAAAATTGTTTATTAAAAAAAAGAGGCAATACCTGACAGAGAAAGGGAGAAAGGAAAAGCAAAGACTGATCCACTCAATATCAGAGAGAGAAGAGAAGATTCATTTCAATATTAGGTTTCTACAAGCTCAATCCGACCAAAAAAATGAAAAAAAAAATTAAAAAAATTAGTGATATAAATATAGAAAGACAGCGCTTTTGGGGGAAAGAGAGCTGGCAAGGAGAGAAAGCAGCAGGGAGAGAAGAGAGGAGGGAGGTAACAAATACCTTGTGGTGGCATTCAGCCAGGGTGGTAGAGTGGAGCAGATGGAGCGCGGGAATAGAGAGGGAGGGAGGGAAAAAGAGGAAGGGGAGAAGAAAAAGAAGAAGAGGAAAGAAGGTTCATGCGGAGATTTTTAGGAGACTATTAGCAGCGCGTTAGCAGCCACTTTTGACAATTGCTAATAGGCCTTTTGCGATTGCCAAAGCGATCACTTGAGTTCTGTCATTGCTAATGTAGTTGCCATTGATTATTTGCGACCCATATATTGGCGACCACTGGCCTGTTAGCAACCACCAAAAGTATTTGCCCAAGTAACACTCCGTGAATTGCAGTTTCTCTAACAGTGATGTGTATATAATGATGTACATGAGATTTAAAAAGTGTGAGTAATTGAGAAGGGTCTTAAATCTTTTCCATAAATTCTTTATCCAAACATTAACTTGCCTCTAAATATTTTTTGATTGGGTTGGAATAATAGCCACCAAGAATGATTGGATTGAAATTTTCTTAAGATCCCTGAGGTAAGCATTGGAAGGCTGTACATGTGCTAGAAGATCAGTTTCTAACTTTCTTCATGCTATAATCAAATTCTATTTTAAAAAATAAATATACTACAATTATAACATGATATTTTTTTCTAAGGATACTATAGGGAGAATTCATTATTCAAGCCAAGAGTCATAAATATATATATATTATATATCTTAAAGCTTGTAAGTGTTTTGTCTCAAAGCAATTCATGATTTGTTAACGGATTTAGTAAACAATGCATGTTTGTTAAGTTGAAGAATGTCATAGACAGTGCATGATTCATCAAGGAGATCAAGGCTTAATGAAGGTTCATTTACTTAGCATGCATGCATAAGAGTTGTTGGCCGGCCAATAGTATTGAGGACTTACTTGTGCATCCATTATAATGAAATTTTGTAATCAAATTTTTACACTCTGAAAGATTTGGTGGCCTTTACATTTGACTCAAGTTTTTCTCCTCTTATATTGATTTAATATTTTTTGTCCCCATAATCATTTGTCTCAAGCACATTCCTAATCATTTGATCTTTCCATGGTGTATTTTGTTCTGAGTTTTATGCATGTAGTAGTAATCTTCATGACAAGACACATTTCATACAAAAGTTAGATTGATAAAAAGATATTCGAGTAATTTAACTTTTAATTAACCTTTGAATAAATATAAATATACGAAACTAATTTAGAACTGAATACGAAAATTAATTAATCACAAAATGTACTCAAAGATATTTAAATACAGATCAAAATATTTTCAAAGTTAATTTATTTACATATGTTGTATACCAATTTTGTAGTTCTAATATTTATGGATGAAATATTTGTCAAAAGAAAAAAAAATGCTAAGGATTCAAACTATTGTTCGTATTTAGTTTGTGAAGAAAAATGAAAGTGAAAAAAAAATTGAGACTTGAGAAATTAAAAAAAAATTAATAAATGCTTTTTCTTATATATATACATATATATTTTAATCTACTGAAAAAAAATCATGTATTTGAAGTTTCATATTTCTTTCTCTTTTCATTTTCATTTTTCCTTCTATTTTCTTCTCCCTCTAAATCCCCAATCCAAACATACCTTATAAGTACAAGAGAGTAGATCTGTTTTGAGATAGAAAACGATGAATGGGATGCAAATCAACTCAAAAGGACATTGGAACAACTGATTTGTCACTACCTAACTACAAGTAGCAGCAGCATATATTATTTGGGAGGAATTAATAGAATGCTCATTACCACAATAATAATTAAATAGATTGTTAACAATGTAAAGAAATCAAATCCAGCCAAAAAAAAAAAAAAAGAAGACTCTTCTTCCAATTAATGTTCAATATGCAACAGTCCACTGCTCAACTATAAATTCGAAGAGCTCATGGATTCAAAACTTAGCAAAGATTCTTCCCCACAAAATTCTTTACTTACATAAGTTTTGCTTATACTTATACTAGTTTGTGAATCTTGTGAGATGGTTCTTGAGCTCGGGATTTACATTGCTCCAACAAGTCTTAATGTGACCCTACCTTGAGGAAATTTCTCATAACCCCCAAAAAAAAATGAAAAAATGAAAAAGGTCCATAGCAAAATTATCCCCAAGGTTGAAAAGGTACATTTAGTTTAGGAATCACTCAGGAGTCAGGACAACGTTATTTTTTTATTGTGTACAAAACATGCATCAATGGTGTCACATACAGGTGAATCCTCATACATATGAACATTAAGTGGCAATATAGAAACCAGTGGATGCAACAATATTGTTCAGAGATAATCTCTGTAACCATACCCAATTTACATGTAATGGACAAAATTTAGATCCGAAGAAAAATTATCTTTCCAATTCATACACACACAACACAAATTCATTACCTATTAAAAAAAATTGCAAATTTACAAATATGCATGCTCAAAGCAACGCAGCACAATAGAAAATGGAGTTTTAGGGCAAAGATCTTGCTTTCTGCCATACACACCCCAACCTTCACTTTTGAATTCAAAGTCAATAGGATTGGGGGTTTTTTTTTTTGGTGTTTATTGGTTTTAATTAAATTATATGGCATTGGTATTTAATTAAATTATTTGGCATCTATTGCCCAATTAAAAATAATTGTCAAAATACCGTTAATGAAAACGCTCTTTGAAATTGAGCTTTTTAAAATATGAAAAATAGTATTTAAATAGCATTTTCTTTTATCACTTAGCCCAACCTGAAAATACTATTGATTTGGTGTTTTCCTTCAAATTCAAATTTGCACTGAAAGCTCTATTTTATATAGAATTTTTGAACATGAAAACGTTATTTGATTGGCATTTTCCTTCAAATTAAATTTTGCACTGAAACTCTATTTCATATAGAGTTTCTTCTAACACTCCCACCTACGCTATTTGTTCCTTCTCTATACTCCATTAATTTGTAAAAAGTTGCTCAAAATATCAACATTTTATTAAATAATACATTTACTTAAATACATAAACAAACTAAAACAATAATAGCTTTTAAAATAATATCACAAACAATAAATAAAATTTTTCATACACAATAATAAATATATAAACTAACCTTAAAATATAATATTAACATGACATCATATATATATATATACACACAATAACAAAATAAGATTTTTTATAAAGAAGAAAGTTATAAAGAATATAAATCAGCTTTTAAAACATAATACTAAGATATTCCATAAACTTTCTCATAATGTTATGTTTTAAAAATCGGTTTATATCTTCATAACTTTCTTTGTTTATAAAAAATCTTATTTTGTATTGTGTGTATAAATATGATGTTCATGTTAATATTATATTCTAAATGTGGTTTATATGGTTTGTTATTGTATACAAAAAATCTTATTTTATATTTGTGATATTATTAAAAGTCTATTGTTTTAGTTTGTCTATATATTTATTCAGTGAAATAGTATTTTGAGCAACTTCATAGATTAATGGGGTATATGATCTGGAACAAATGGTGCAGGTGGGAGTGTTAGGAGGAAAACTTTATATGAAATGGAGAGTATATTCAGTGTAAAATTTAGTTTGAAGGAAATGTCAAATCAAATAGTGTTTTCAAGTTGGATTAAGTGGTAAGAAAAAAAATGCTATTTCAAAAGCATTTTCTGTCACGCCCTAAATTTTCATAATCTGAATACCCGAGAGTGACTTGGGATTATTTATTTGGGTATAAAAATAAGATGATAATAACACGCTGTCACCCCCCCCAAATTTTCCTCCAAACTGGGGTTGACAGCAAGAAAAATTTAAATATTCAAAATCACTTGTTTATCCCAAACAATATTTATAAGTTATTGGATTGAATCATTTGATGAAATTTCAATTATAGGGCACAAAATAAAGATAGAGAAAAATATTACAGAGCCATCTAAGTGTCCCAACCACGTGATTAACATTACATACCAAATAAAAGTAAATTAGGTCTAAACTTAATAATTACAATCATCCAACAATTATTATTATAACCACAAAAATGAAGTCTTCCAGCTTGTGCCGGAAAGAAGAAAAAAAAATAGATAACTCTTCTGATAGAATATTTAAGAGAAATTAATCTCTTTCCAGCTCATCTTCAGTATCCATGTGCTTAATATCCTAAAAAAAAATATTCCCACAAGGGGTGAGCTACTAAAGCCCAGTAATCAGAATCTCCTAGGTGCCTATATGCAGTGGTTGTAATGCTACACTGTATTAGGTGACCCATTACAGTGAATGTGATTAGGTGGCATACTGTTTATGCAACAATTAATTCAATAGATCAACTGAATAATGTAAATTATACTTACAACGGTCCGATGAATCGTTACCGTAACTACTATTTTACTTACATGTAAAAATAATTAAATGTTGATGTGTGTACCACAATGAAATCTGTGTCGCAGTGGTAGGGATCTCAGATTCAGATCTTCAAGGTCTCGGGATCAAACTCCTCGGGATCAAACTCCGTAACAATATAGTTTCATATATATATATATATATTTTAAAATATTCATCAAGAGGAATCAAATATAATTAAATAATTCCAACACATCATTCATACATAAGCAAGAGAGGTTGCCAGTCATAGTAAAATTTGGTAAAGGAGTTTAATCTAAATCCTCCTAGGATAATCATACTCCTATCCTCCTCTACCCCCACCTTGGGAACCAGTGACTTTACGGGCTTAGAATTCAATGCATTCCGACGGTGTCACCCACTAAAACCTAGCCATCGCGACTGGCTACCTGACTGACCAGGTCAGAAGGGAGTATCTCCCAAAAAAATGCATATGTTCCATCTCCATCTAAAAGGCCATTTCTACCCACCCATCACCCCATTGCCATAAATAACTTTAACACTAAGTGCCTTAATGTATTTTCACCCCTTGGCATTCCAAGGGTATCTTGTATGGCAATCAAACATTTTTAATAACAACCGGCAATGTTCCCGGGTGATGAATCTGAAGTGGATTATTCAGTCACGTACAGTATACTTTAAGTATTTTATCTCAATTCAAAATTTAATAATAATTCACAATAAATTAAAGATTAAACATAATCACCAACATTATTATCACAAAGGTAGGTATCACATGTAAATTAACAAGTAGCAAGTAACTAGAAAAATTTAGAATTTAAATTAGTAGTTTTAGTTAATTCCTTGACAAGTTTGCCGTACTAGCCTTGATAAAAATAAAATTATTTCAATGGTATATTAATTAAGCCGAGGTTGGCAGCTTAAAATAATCTAACCCCAAAGTCATTATCATAAATTTAGAGTGTCAAATGATACATAATATCCAGTTTAAAATAATTTCATATCAATAGGAAAATAATTAAGTAGAATCAACTTAACAGTCCACTTTAGTATTATATCAAAATAGTATAAGTGTTTTACTATATCAGGCCTTTGAACCAAATTACACATCAATAGAAATTATTAATATGATAATAATTAACAGAAGGAATTGGAAATTTAAATAAATCTTTAAACATAATATTCTAAAAAAATCCAAACAAGCATCAATTAAAGGCTAAACAGACAGCAGTTTAAAAGAAAATTCATATAAAATAGAGCAGAACTCCAATATATAAACCTTATATCTGTAGAAACTAGACTTTAAGACCTACAACTTTCATGTTTTACACTTTTTAAAATTCTAAGGTCTAAAGGTGCAAAAACAGTCTTGAATTCAGTTTGTCCAGAAGATACAGTTTTACATGCTCAGTATTTGGGCATAACTTTTGGCTCACAAATCGGATTGATGCAAATCTTTTTGGGTTGGAAAGAAAACTTAAAGGGCTACAACTTTTATGTTTTAGCCGAAGCCTAATTCCACCGTTTTAGGGGTCAAGAACACATCAGAAGTTACAAATAGAAAGCTGTCAGCATGCTGGGTTATATCAGTCAAAGTTTCGGATTCCCTACCCCCAATATAGGGTATTATTTTTTATCACAATCAAATTTATACTTTAAACCCAGAAAATGCTTTAGCTTCAAAATTGAAGGCATCAAATATATTTTAGGAGGTTCGTTCTACCTCAATGAAGATATTGGTGACCAAGCCTGTGAAGAAAAAGGAGTTGAGCTTTGAACACCACCCAACTGAAAAATTCCAAGCCTTTCTTCTTCCTCCAAACAACACAAATGTCCAACCACACTTGATAAAAATATATTTTTTCTCTTTTTTTTTTTCTTCTCTTTGAAGGCACACAATTTATAAGAATCATGGGAGTGTAGAGAAAGTTATTGGTGGAGAAAATAATCATGCTTCAAATCAACTAAGGTAAGATCATGCATATACAATTGGTAGCATGATCCAAGAATCATCTTACTTTTTGACTATCTAACCATATCATTTAAGAAAAGTATTGGGAGAAGATGTATGGAGGTGGCATGATCTGGGAATCATGCTAGCTTTTTGACAAATTAAACAAAATTATTTGAAAGATGCTTTAAGTGTTTAAATCATGTTTGCTAAATAATTAAAAAGATGCTTTAAAGTCATCAATGTAGGGTCTTCTTTTTGACTAATTAGCCAAATAATTTGAGAGAGTGTGAAAGATGTATGGAAGAAAGGATGGATGGAAAATAAAGTTTGCTGGGAAATGATTTAGAGCTACTATTCATGAGTCAACTCAGTGAGTGATAAAGTGAGTTGAAATGAGCTGAGGTGAGTCAAAGAAAGGGTTGACCCACAGGTTAATGGGCTTAGGTTGAACCAATTAGGTAATTTGGCTAGGAATTGTTTGGATAAAAGTTTAGAAATTCTACATTAAACTCTCACATAGTGAAATTAAATCCGAAAATCTTTCTAACTAATTTTATCATTCCAAAAATTTTCAAATGCTCAATTTCCTAGATTTTTACTATAATAAATATCACCACCACACTTAAGCAAATTAATTACGAAAAAAAAATTCAGGTTATTACATTTTCCATGTTTTAAAAAACTCAATTTCAAAAAGCGTTTTCATTAACGGCATTTTGACAATTATTTTTAACTAGGTAACAGATGTCATATAATCTAATTAAATACCGGTAAAACAAAAAAAAAAAAAAAGGAAAATAGAGGGTCTCTCTGATATATCCCCAAAAGTTAACTCACAGAATGGGCATTCCTCACATTATATATAACTAACCTAGCCCTTTTCACAACCGATATGGGGCACCCCAACATAACTATAAATATTATTATTTGGATGTTTAGAAACTAAAAATAACCTAAAATCTTGACCAATCTAATCTAATTTAAGGTAACCCGAAAACTAAACCAGTCCAACCTGATTTTATTCAGCTTAGTTTAGTTCTATTGAAATTGGTTTAGTTTCATGTTTAATTCTCAAGAAGTAAACAAAATTAATTCTATTCCGCATTAATATAAGTAAATCCGAAGTAAATTGACTCATGCACAGTCTTACTTGACACAATTCTTAGCTCCATAAATTATGTGGCTTTGACTTTTTTTTTTTTATTTGAAGCGGCTGTGTTGTTGTTGTTATTGTTGTCATTATGTATTTTTTAATGATTTTATTTTCTTATTTAATTTTTTTAAAAAATCTTGATAATGATTGTCTGCAAATCGTTGATAGCGGCTGAAAAGGAGTCACAATGGCTTTTCCATAAAATAACCCTGATGACGAATAGCTTCTAAGGAAAAACAAATTGAAAGACCTGCGTTTATTGAAGTCTTCGTTGGTTTAACTTTACTAACGCCACCTGAGCTACATGCGTGATAGACGGAAAGGGCTTCCACTGTCATTCATGACTATTTGTCATGTTACGCGGTTCTATTTTAGGCTTTGAAAAAAAAAAAAATAATTTTTTTATACTGAGTACTAATTAGTTGTTAAAAAAATAATTTTTATTTAAAAATGAAAAAATTAACTTTTAGTAGTTAGTATTTTAAATTTTGTTAATTTAATTTTTGTCTTTAATAATTTAAAAAAATAAAATTTAATAGGATAAATTTGATTTTAAAAAAATTAAAAATTAAGTAGTCAAAATTGAAGAGATAATTAACTTTTGATATGAGACGGATTTATAATTTATATTTTTTGTTATCTATTTTTGTTATATCTAAATATTTAACAATTTTTTTCATTTTACTTACATTTAGATATATATATGAAAATTTAATAAATACATTAAGAAGTTAATTGAATTTAAAAAATGAACCTGTATTAATTTCAACTTATGTATTCGTATATGTCAAGTTTATGCTTAAATTTATTCTCCATCTAGTGGGAGATAGGGAATCTTAAAATTACTACTTCTTAGTTGGTTGAAAAAAGGAAAAAAATTGAGGATAATTTTATTCTCCAATCAGAGAAAATGAGGATAAATTTTATTCTCCAATTAGAGATAACCAATATTCCTTCCCTTCAAATTGCGTCTGAATCAATAAGTTCAATTTTTGTATATGTAGAATTTATATTTCTCAAATTTTTACTAAAATAAGTAAAATATTGTCCCTCTTTATTCCCATTTATCTCTCACTTAATTCTCTCTATTTAAGGTATCATTTTGCTTATAGGACGTTGTTGCTTTTGCTGTCATGCAGGTCACTCTACTATATCAGCCCCAGAACAATGATATGTTTGTGTCTGCAGAAGAAGAAGAAAAAAAAAAAAAAGAAGAGAGAGAGAGAGAAATCTAGTTAAGCAATTTATTTTGTTATTGGGGCGTCTTCTTCAAAGATCTATATTGAATACCCTATATTTGCATTTTGTTAGTAGAAAACTATCGACCACACTTAACTTTAAAAATTGACTTGCATGTTAATAAATGTATAAATATTTATACATAGAGTAAAATCATAATATAGGTAATGTGAGATTTGAAATTTTACTCACAATCTCCTTCATGCAAAGGATGAATTGAGGTGAGGGTAAGAGATTATCGTCCCCCTAATTTCTCGTAAATTGATGCATGAGTTAATATATGCAATTCATAATCAAACATATAAATTATGTCCCTGACCAGAGGACACTTATATAAACAAATATAATGAAATACAAAATCTAATTTGTATAAATGATAAACTAAAAATCTTTGAATCTATAATCTTCAGATATAAAATAATTAAATTAAATACATATCTTGATCCACAACATTTTCTAATCTAATTTTTGTGCAAAAGCCTTTTAGTCAATAGATTGTGTTTTTCTGTCTTCTCCCTTAAACCTTACGTTCGCATGGAAGATATGTACTGTTATTTTGGGTGGACAGTGGATCAACCATCTTTATCCTTTTATTTAAAATACATCTATGATAACCACTATCTATCAAAATGAGTTGCAAAATTGAAATTTTTTTAAAAAAATTGACCAATAAATTTAGTTAATATTTAATTATTAAAATATAATTATAATCTATAATAGATATATCACTACAAAATAGGTTCGTGAGCCAAAGTTATGTGCTTGCTCGACCGGTATCTGTCAAGCTCCAGACTCTGATGCACTGTATACACATGGGATTCACATATATATTTAATTCCATGAGCTATTTTTCAAAAGCAACAATTTTTTTTTTTGTAATTAAATTGGGATTTGATTTGTGTTGCTACTGTTACCTGAGAATTGTAAATTATTTAAAGGCTAATTGCAATTGAATTTGTGTTACCTGAGAATTGTAACAAAAGCAAGAATTATATTGTGAAAGAATGCAGTTATCCTTTAAATTCAATTGCAAGTGATTTTTATGATGGTTTAGGTTGATTATTCAATATTTTTATATTGATTTAATAAATTGATGGCATGCCTTTTAAATTTATGAGAAAGGCCTTTAATTTTTGTTATTACTGTTTTTTATTTTTTATGTTTTTCTTTTGTTTTTTGCAAAACGTATGAAGAAAAAAATAATAATATTTTTTTATTTAACGATTAAATTAAATGGATTAACTATTTAAATTATTATTGATTTTAATATTCACATTATGAATGGTTTAGAGTTCATTAGTACTCCAATCCATTATTATGAATATTAAATTTATGACTATATATTCTAATATTCAATTATTACAAATACTAAATTTATGACTATATTTAATTTTAATACATATTATGACTAGATTAAATATTTACCGTGGTGTTTTTTAATCTATTGTAATAAATAATTTTCACAGGTTTAGATATAATAATGAATATTAGATTGTTAATAATATTTTTTTAATATTCATATATGAATAGTTTTAGTGTTCACAATAACGCTCTAATCCATTATTAAGAATATTAATTTACAGTTATATTCAATTATAATATTCATATTATGATTTAATTAAATTTTCACTACAATATTTTTTTAATTATGAATATTAGATTATTAAATTTTTATTAATGCCATATATTTTAGTTGCACATAGACCCAGAAAACTAAAAAGGTAAATAAAAAAAATAAAAATAATTACAAAAAACTTAATTGTTATAAGTGAAAGTAAAAAAATTAAAATAGGGTACAGTGTAAAATACAAGAATGTTTATTAATCATAATTTAACCAAAATATTATTTGTTGATTTTCTAATCTAAAGTGCACATGTATATTTACTTGTTACGCAAAAACTGAGCGTTAATGTGTTGAATTTCTTTCATGATTTAAGCTCCTGCTTGGGATTAGAAAGTTGGAAATCTTTTTTAGTTTTCTGTAGAAACTATAATGCACTTTTATGCATTAACTATTTTGTAATTTATGATAGATTAAAGCGCACTCTATTCTGTAAAAATAAATATATGATAGTCATTTCACACTTAAAAAAAAAAAAAAGAATTATCTTTTTTTTTTTTTTTTTTTTTTTTTTTGCCAAACATCGCTAGCTAACTCTTAGCTTTAAGGTCAAAAGTTCTGATTTATGGTCTCCATCCCGAAAATTAATTACCATATTTCTTGGCAATATTTCAATATCAATAGAACAAATAACCCTAATCATTTATTGTAAAAAAGAAATTAATTGATTTATTCGGAAAGGGAAAAAAATTACTTACAATTTCCTATATTCCATCTTCTTTCCTATTCTTGAATGAAACTTGCCTTGTGGGATACTTTTTTAATTAGCAGATTAGAACACTCAATATTCCACACATAATTCCAAAAGTAGTAGAGATTAATTAACTGTCATGGAGAAAATGGCCAATTGTTTTGAAGGAAACCCAAACAGCCCTACTTAATAATGCAAAGATGTATTGTTTGGATTTAATAATTCAACGAAGGGGGCGGGGCTGCCTTTAGCTGCCACCAACTAATATAAACTCCGGCTGTCACGAGGGTATGGGGAGGAAGACTTTGATTCTCTTGACTTGACGCCGTAAAGCAACTACCTGGTAACTGGGAACTTTATTAAGAGGACTAATATGTATATAATTAATTAATACAAAAATACATAATATTTAATTTATTCAAGTTGTAGATTGAACCGTATTTTTATGGTACTAAATTTCAAAACTTAGAAACACTGCATTAATAGGTACTAGTTTGCCCCAAACTACAAAAAAAAAAAAAAAAAAAATTCAAAGTTAATGTAAAAGTGATATGTAACGAAATTTGATTGAAAAAAATTAAATAAACTGCTAAAAGTTAAATTTGTGTGTATGTGTGTGTGTGTTATTAGGGCATTCAAAGAAATGCACTCTAGCGAAAATAGATTAAAGAAAATTTTATAAAAAATGACATGGTCAGGATAATTATAAGTATATTTATCTTTAAGAATATTTTATTTTAAAATGATAGATGGACATTTATTATTAACATTCTAATAAAATTTTGTGATCTTATTTTTTATTGGATCATTAGGTACATTGTCCTTAATAATAAAACAATGATAAGCAAAGAATTAGAAAATGGCAGATACTAATTTCATTACTATTCTACTAGACATTCCTTGTAATTAAGTGAACATGCATATATGTAAGTCTAGTGAATATAGTTTACTCCCCACCCTCTCTTAAAATTAAAAAAAAAATAAAAAAAAGCCTATACTCCAACTCTATAAATAATGGCACCACGTACACTCCACAAGGCATCTAGTTCCTCTACCTATCTTCCTCTCTCTATCTCTCTTCTCAACCATGGAACATTTCATATGCTTTTCAGTAATCATCCTCTTCTTCGTACCACTTCAATCCCTCAACGTTGAAGCCAAAATAAGTGGCTTTAGCGTTGACATTATCCATCACGACTCCGAACTCTCCCCATTCTACAACAGTTCCGTAACGCCAATGAGAGCTCTCAAGGAATGCTGCTCTTCGATCTATTGCCCGCGCCAACAAACTTCCTTCCATCTAATTCCCTGGACGAAAGCAAACTCGAGTCCCCTATAATCCCAAATGGAGGTGGTTAATCTCACAAGCTCTCTCTCGGAAGCCCACCGTTCGAAATCTCCGCCATAGATGACACGGGAAGTGATCTCATTTGGACGCATATGTGAGCCTTGCAACGACCAAGATTGCTTCCCTCAAGACCGCCCGAAGTTCGATCCCAGGAAGTCTTCTACTTACTTGACGCTTCCTTGTGATTCAAACCCATGTCGAGCTTTACCAAGAAGAGGAAGAGCTTGTGGAAGTACAAACAATGAATGTCAATACAGGTATACATATATATATATATAAGCAAGGGGACTAACCCAAACTCTGTCCTGCTCAATCGAATTAAGTATAAATTTTATATTTTTAATATTTTATGTATTTATATACTATTCTTTTATATATTTTTATAAAAACAATTTTATTTGAGTAAATTATTTATTTTTATAATTTTTAAATTATTTTTTATTCAAAACTATAATTTAAATATAACATAAATAGGTTTTATTGAGTCAACTTGAATTTCAAATTTAGACTCGACTTGATGGCTAATAATAATAGAATATAATTAACTTGGACTGAACTCGACTTATGTTCGAGTATTATTTTTATCCGATAAATTCTGAAATGGTGTAGATAATACTCAATCCCTGATTCGATCCGTTATTATTCCTACATTGCACGTATTTATAGTAAAAAAGAAAAATTAAATATGAGTATAATAGGCTCCTCTATAGAAATTCTCTATAGCTATTTTTTTTTTAGCAAATATATAGTTAATGTTAATTAGATAAGTATTTTGCCTCCCATCTTACATTTTTGGTTTCATCCATTGCGTTGCCCCAGTCACCTAAAAAATTACGACTATTAGTCAAAATTTTATACTTTTACCCTGTTTATTTTTAAATTTTTTACCTTGACATAAAAATTATATTTTTTACTCTAAATTTTGATTCTCCCTTGCAGCTACCCTTATGGAAGCGCGTATACAAATGGAACCCTGGCGCAAGACACCTTGACTTTTGATTCCAGCGGTCAACCCGCCGCTTTTCCAAATTCAGTAATTGGTTGTGGATTCAAAAATGGCGGGACTTTCAACCGCCGCGACTCTGGATTATCGGCCTCGGCGCTGGATCGCTGTCTCTGATATCTCAGTTGAGCGCTGCTAAAATTGAGCCAATATTCTCCTACTGTTTGTTACCGCCGTCCGCCAACTCGCAGAGCAAACTAAAATTCGGAACCGACGCAGTTTTACCAGCGGAAGCACTCTCGACTCCCTTACTATCCGGGTACCTGGATACGTTTTACTTTCTGAAACTCGAAGCCGCGAGCGTTGGGAACCGAAGGATTACGAACAATGATCAGGGGACTTCCGGTCCGGGCAATATCATAATCGATTCGGGAACGACGCTAACCATGCTGGGATCAAACGTTTTACGATGAATTGGAAGAGGCGGTGGAGGAGTCCATTAGTCTGACCCCAGCAGGTTCATATGACAGCTTCAAACCTTTGTTACGAGGCGAGTTCGATTGAGAGTCTTCCTGAGACGGCGGTGGTGTTCCACTTTTCGGGGGCTGATGTACCTTAAAAAAGGCGAACATGTTCGTAATGCTCGACTCAGTGGCTTGCTTGGCAATTCTCCCCACTGATGGAGTCAACATTTATGGCAACGTCGCTCAGGTCGGTTTTCAAGTCCATTATGATCTCACCAAGAAGCAACTTTCTTTCGCTCCTGCTGACTGCACCACTCAAAACTAAATGTTTAGTTGTTTAAATTTCTTGCGTGCATTAGTTTATGTTGTCTAGCTATGTATTTCTATTTTCAATATCTAATGATTGTAACAATCATATCATGGTATGGTAAGATATGGGAATGGTATGGTATGGTAATGGCATTTTTATAATTAAATTGTGGTGCTTTGGCTGGGATGAAATTATACTCACAAGCGGGGCTAAATTTGGGGTTGTGTGGAGCCTTGATTGTGGTTACCGAATTATTAAAATGCCCTTGATTTTTTAACTTAAAATTGGAATATTTAATCTTATTAAAAAATTAAGGATAAAGTATAAAAACTATCCTGACACTTTACCTAGGCCTCACTTTAGTCCCAATAATTTTAATTGCAACAATTAAATTGTTAGACTTCAGTCAAATTCGTAAGATGATCCACATGATAGAATGATGGCATGAAGATTATCTGTCATGTGTCAAATTACTAATATGCTACTCTCAAGAATCGTACCAAGAATCATAACGATTAGAAACTAGTAACGAAACCAACTCACCAACGGTTTAGGCTACGTTTGGTGCATAAAAAGTTGATGAAAATATCTAAAAATCTCTAAAAATCTCTGAAAATCTCTATAAAATTTTACACATTCTCGTTTTCTTAAAATTCAAAAACGTTTAATATCTTTTCAAAAACACTACAAGAAAAAACATTTTTAGCGACCATTTTTCTCGACCAAAACTAAATTTGGTGGCTAAATATTAGTTTTTAGCGACTAAAGATCATTTGGTCACTAATAATTTATTTTTAGCGACCAAATAAGGTTGGTTCCTAAATCCCAGGCATTTGGCAACCAATTGGTCGCTAAAAGTTAACCTTTAGCGACCAACTATTAATTTGATCACTAAAAAGTTCTAAAATATTTCCTCCACCCTTTGCTGCGAACAATGGCTTTTGACTACCAAAACATTTGGTCGCGGAATATTTTAAAATTTTTTTACATTTATTTTTAGTGACCAAATATTAATTTGGTCGCTAAAGAATTTTAAAATATTTTCCTCCACCCTTTGCTGCCAACAATGGCTTTTGGCTACCAAAAAACTTTGGTCGCGGAATATTTTTGTAATTTTTTGACATTTATTTTTAGCGACCAAATAAGTTTGGTTGCTAAATCCCACACATTTGGCGGCCAATTGGTCGCTAAAAGTTAACCTTTAGCGACCAAATATTAATTTGGTCGCTAAAGAGTTCTAAAATATTTCCCTCCACCCTTTGCCGCCAATAATGTCTTTTGGCTACCAAAACATTTGGTCGCGGAATATTTTTATAATTTTTTGACATTTATTTTTAGCGATCGAATATTAATTTAATCGCTTAAGAGTTCTAAAATATTTCGCTCCATCATTTGGCACTAATATGACTTTTCGCTACCAAAATGTCTGGTCGCGAAATATTTTTATAATTTTTTGACATTCATTTTTAGCAACCAAATAAGTTTGGTGGCTAAATTCTAAGCATTTGGGGACCAATTGGTCGCTAAAAAAATCTCTTCATCGACCAAATATTAATTTAGTTGCTAAAAAAATGAAATGGATAAATAAAAATAATTAAATTTTATTTCTTTCTCTATTTTTCTCTCAAACAAATTTATTTATCTCTTTGTATGATTTAAATTAGATTTCATAAAGTTTATTTTAACGTTTATTTATTAATTATAATTAATTTATAAAAATTATCAAAAATTATAATCATGGATCAATAAAAGAATGTTACCAAATTAATGCTAAAACTAAATTTACCAAATCAAATTTAGATATTTGAATGTATAATCATTTTTTGTTTCAAAGTAAATATGTTGGAGTAACTTTTATAGTTTGTATAACTTATAATCAAGTGAATGTTAAACGTTTTAATATCTAATAATTGTTTAGTGTAATTTAATATTAATTATATTAAAGTGACATTATTTTAAATTTAAAAATAAAAGTAACAAGTATTATTTATTAATTTTAAGTAATTTCATTTCTTTATCTTTTTAGAACTTATTTCCAAATATAATCACCTAAAATATTTTTTTATTAGAAATAAATTCTTAAAATAGTTTTCCAAAATTTTGCTTTTTAAAAATAATTTTCTAAAACTAAAACTAATTGCGACCAAATTATTTTTAAAATATAAATACAAAATGAAGAAAAAAATATATATAGTGAGCCATGATATAACTAAATTAAAGATATGTATTAAATATGTGTTACATATACGAATTGGAGGAAAACAAAAAAAAAACATTTAAAATTATTTTTAGTTAAATATAATAGTTATTCATAAATTATTTACTAAATATCTATATATTTTCATATATTGTTTATGATTTCAAATTATTGAAACAAAAGTTAAAATAATTAAATAAAAATAATAATTTTTTTTATCACTTTTGCTAACTAATTAGACTATAAATGGGCATTTCTTGCAACCAATTGGTTGACAAACATGTTAAAAATTATTATAAAAAAGTTAAAGTAATTAAATAAAATCATAAGTTTTTTTATCGTTTTGGGGACCAATTGGTCGCTAAAGGCGTACCTTTGGCGACCAATTAGTCGCTAAATGGGTACTTTTGCTGACCAATTGGTTGCTAAAAGTGATAAAAGTTTGTTTATATATACAAGTGTAAAATATATATACAAATAATAGTTTGGCCTAGTGATCAACCACATGAACTTCCAAAGAAATGGCACGAGTTCGAATCTCAGCAACAACAACAAAAATCTCAAAAATAAAAATTCAACACGTGGCGAAATCATAGGCTAACACGTGGTGGAATTATAGGCTGACACGTGATGGAATCATAGTTTGACATGTGGCATGATGACATGTCAGCAAATGATGCCACGTGGCGCCACATTTGAATTTTTATTTTTTTTAAATTTAATCAAATTTTCAATTAAAGACCCTTTAGCGATGAGAAATTTGGTCACCAAAGATTAATTTTTGGGTCACCAAAAACTAACCTTTGGCGACCAAATTTCTAGTCGCTAAAGGATAAACCTTTGCTAAAAGTTTTGGTCGCTAAAAGTGTTTATTGTTGTAGTGAAAAAAAAAAAATCAATAACTAGAATTCAGTTAATTAAATAGCAAAAATTTTTTTTGCCGTTCTCACCATAGACTCCCAAGCTACCAATTGATACCCATTTTGATTATTTTTTGTGGTGTTTTTAAAACATTCCAATGGATTGTAGAAACCGTTCTAACGGAATCGCGTAGGTAACTTTCATCCAAACAGTTTCTACAATCCAGTTGGACGGATTGTAGTATAAAGAAGTCATGACTATCTAAAATTTTGAATCGGTCCAAACAGAAATCTAATCTGTCGGAACGAAATTTTACTATTCATCTTCAAAAAAAAATGCAGTTTGAACAGTGTGCACCAAACACAAAAAAATTTTCTCAAACCACATTTTATCTCATTTCTTCTCACTTTTTGGTGCACCAAACGCAACCTTAGTTTGTATAAGGTTCCTAGATAAAATTTATATTTATTAAAAAGTTGAAGTAGATTCTAGTTCATTAAAATATTCATATATATTTATATAGAATATATTATATATATTTATTTATGAATAAATATTCATATATTTATATAATATATATTTATAGATAATTAAAAAATAAGGGAGAATATATAATATTTCTATATTATATATTAAAACATATAATATTTGTCTATATTTTTGTAAATATTTATATAAAAATGTAGGAGAATCTACTTCAGTTTTTTAATATATATAAATATTATTTGAAAACCTTATATAGACCAAACCCTTAATGAGTTGGTTTCATTGTTGGCTCCTTGTTTTAAAGTTCTTGATTTGATTCTTGGGGGTAGCATAATTTGTAATACTTTATTCTTTTTTCAAGTGAAACTACTCAATGGCAGAAACTAACTCCAGCACATGTCGACAAGTGAGCATCTAACATATGGTGGACAGTCTCCACCTTATTCGAGGGTGCCATGTCATCACTCTGCCACGTGGACCATCTTGCGAAATAACATGGTGCTATATTATTACTCTGTTACATGGATCATCTTACAAAATGATGGTTTTACTCTTGCCTCAACGGTGGTTTGTAACAGATAGCAGACGGAGGGACCTGATTGTTGCTTGACCAAAAGTGTACAAATTTGACTGTCACAATCGAAACCATTGGGACCAAAGTGAGACCAAGGGTTAACGGTGGCTTGTAACGGGTAATAGACAGAGGGACCATATTGTTGTTTGACAGAAGGTTTACGGATTTGATTTTCATAATTGAAACCACTGAATCCAAAGTGAGATCAAAGGTAAAAGTGTAAGGGCGGTTTCGTACTTTACCTAAAAATTGAAATTAATATAAAATTTTTTAACATAAAAGTAATTTACAAGAATCAAATCTAAGTATTTTTTGTTAAATAAAAAATATTTTTTTACTGCACTATTGAATACTTTTAAGCATAATATTAGTAAATATGATGTATAATATAATAAATTTTATAAACAATAAAATTTGATAATAATAAAAAAATTTTTGGTAACGAAGAATATCCTTAGGAAGCCTCAGATGCTCTTAAAAAGATAAGTTAAATTATTAAAATATAAAAAGTCTCAGTTTAATGTCCAAAAATAATTTTCTTTTTTCCTAATGTCATTTTTCAATTAATCTTAATCTCGACATAATTCGCTATTTTTGTTATAAGTGTTCGATACCTCCTAGTGAAAATCCTGAATCTATCCCTAATTATAATATAAACAATTTGGGGCGTGGCATCCCACAAATGTCAATATTGCTATGGCAAATCAAGCTAAAGAGTGGGTTGATGAAATCCATGTTTCACGGAGAAACTCATTGCCAACGGTCCACTACTATGTCAACTTGTAGAGTAGATTGATGCAACGCACAAAAATTAAATAATCTTTTATGAGCTAGGGTTTGGAGTTTGTCTAGACTGAACAGATTTAAAAATAAAGTAAGATGAAATAACAAAAAAATTTAAATTAAATAAAAGATTTAAAGAAAAAATGGACCGATTGAGTTATAAAAATTTAGAATAAGTTAAAAATATTGTTTGAACTAAAAAAATTTAAGCTAGACTACCTGAGTTACAACCCAAATCAATCCCAATGTGTGTCCGCCCATATATAGGACAAGAAAGTAACAGAGAAAATGGCCAACAAAAAAAAAAAAAAGGCCATTGTTCTTTTCCAGTGTAAAAAAATTGTTAATTTTAAAGCGAACTACAAAAAGAAATATCTCCTATAGAAAAAGACAATTATTCTTTTTGAAAGCAAAACAAAAAAAAAGGAAAATATACTAACTCCTATAAAAAAAATAAAATAAAATAGAAGACAGTTGTTCATTTTAAAAAAAAAATGAAAAAAAAAAAAACTTTTCTTTTTCAAACCTAAACACAAAAAGAAAAATATACCACCTCCTATAAAGAAAAATTAAAAAATAAAAACCATTCTTTTTCAAAGCCTCAAAAAAAAAAGGGAAAAAATAATTTTCTTTTTTCAAAGCACAATAAAGAACATTCTTTTTTTCCGAGCAAGAGACAAAAAGAAACACCTCTAGAAAAACATTTGTTCTTTTTTCAAAGAACCTCCTATAAATAATAGAAAACAAAAGACAATTATTCTCTTTCAAAGTCAAAATAACTTTTTTGTGGGAAAAATATTTTCAAAGAAAAACATAAAAATAAAAATATGCTAAAAATACAAATGTTGTTTTCCGAAAAAGAAAAAAAATCCTAAATTGCTTTTTTTTAAAGCCAAATAAAAAATGTCAAAAAGAGATAGAAAAAAAAAGGCTGAGTCTACAATTAAAAAAATCACACTATAAAAAGTGCTAGTCTTTTCAAAGCCAATTTTTTTTTATTATTTTCAAAAATGCACACATAGCTAGCTATTTCTTTTATTAAAAGGACAATTAAAAAAATCACACTATAAAAAGTGCTGCTCTTTTCAAAGCCAATTTTTTTTTATTATTTTCTAAAAATGCACACATAGCTAGCTATTTTTTTTTTTTATTAAAAGGACTAATTTTTTATTTTTTAAAATACTGCACCGTAAAAAAAAAAAAAAAAAAAAACACACTACCTGACTACACATTTAAAATTTTGACTACTTCTAAAATTGCAGTTTAAATATTTTCTAAATGTGTGAGTGAGCGGTGTAATTTTACTTGGTAAGACCAAGATTAAATCTACATAGAATTAAATATTTCAAACATAAATGTGGCATTTGATTTTCTTTTCTATTTTTTATTTTTATTTTTTTTGGTAATTATTTTTTATTTTTAGTTTATATGTTAAAAATCTCAAAATGAGCAAATAGAAAATATTATGTTTTTATTATTTTGAGATCTTTCTTATTTTGAGTTAAAAACTCCCAAAAAATGACTTTTACCATTTTTCATTTCATGTGTAAAGTAATTTCTGTTTTCTCAAACAAAATTTGAAAACATAAGTAACCAAATGAGTTTTGAACTGTTTTCTTCATTTTCAAAAGTACAAAATAAAAAATGAACTCAGAATAGAAAATATAAAAAAAAAAAAAAAAAAAAAACAAACCAAATGACACCAAAGTTATTCTGAATTCAATTACTTGCTCTATTTTAACGGAAATTAATAAAAACTTGATTGAGTTTTGAGTTTGGATGTGTTTGAATTAATTAAATAAAAATAGTTTGTGATATTGCTGAATTTAACTAAATTAATTGAATTAAATTAAATAAAGACAGAATTAATTAAAACAAAACCTAAGGTGTATTTGGAGTGATAAAAGTGAGATAAAATGTGGTTGGATAAACTTTTTGCATTTGATACACACAGCTCAAACCGCATTTTGTGGAGATGAATAGTAAGATTCTGTTCTGACAGAGTAGATTTTCATTTGGATGAATTCAAAATTTTGGGCAGTTATGACTTCTTTACACTACAATCCTACTAAACGGATTGTAGAAATCGTTTGGACGAAAGTTGGCCACGCGAATCCATCAGAATGATTTTTACAATCTGTTAGAACAGTTTCTACGACCCCACAAAAAATAGTCAAAGTGGGTGTCATTTAGTAGTCCATGGTGAGAATAGCGAAAAAATTTTAGCTATTTGATTAACTGAATTCTAGTTATCGACTTTTTTTTGAAAGATATTGAACTTTTTTTGAAGTTTGAGAAGGTAAGAGTATATTAAAATGTATAGAGATTTTCAGAGGTTTTCAGAGATTTTTGGTGCACCAAATGCACCCTTAATTTAACTTATGTAATGAATACCTAACTAAATCAACTAGCAATAAAAGATAACTAGGATGCAAGCAATTAATCAAGTAATAAAGAAAGACAATGAATAAATTTTTAAGTTCTAAGAAATCAAGATAATGAATCTTGATTTAACTTACAAATTCAAGTGGATTCATATATTTGATTAATTCGATGTGATGTAAAAACTCAGTCTAAAATTCTTGTTTAATAAAAATAAATTGGAAAGTCATTTTGTGAAAATTAACCAATATTCCAAAGCACGATATTAAAATTGCATTTAGGATTAGAAAATCAGAAGATATCCGTTTTATTATCTTTAGTATTAATCAAACTTCTTTAACTTAATATTTGAAAGTTTTAATTAATTAATATTATCATTGATTTCAAGAAAATATGATCGATATTAATTGTTTTCAAAAGTATTAAAATAAAGAAAATCTTATTTATAAAAGGAATAACAAAAGATTTAACATTGACACATTATCATGATCACATCCAATTAAATAAGATGATCCACTTACCATTGATTAATTGAATAAAGAAAATAGTCGAGTCTAGCATTATATTTACAAAATAACAACAACTAAAATAAAAAAGAAGAATAAAACAAACTTCATTGATGATGAACTTGAATAGTGTTGAATAACGGAAATGTATTCTTCAAAACAATCTTGAATATCGAAACACTCTAAAAAACTCTCAGAAAGAACTCTAGAATTCTCTAAATGCTAAAAATATAAAATTTTGAACTACCTTGACTCCTGCCTTATTAAGTATTTACATAGTCTCCCAAAAAAAAAAAAAAAAAAACATAAAGCCTAAAAATTGCAAAAAATGTAACAGCATTCAGATGACATGATTGGGACTCTGGATGGCAAAGAAGAAATAATATTTCTAAATTCCAAAATCGACTAAGTGTGGGAAAACTTCTGTACCATTGTTCTGGTTGTAAATTGAGTGTTAAGACAACAAATTGTACTTTTCAATTGTTTGTTGATTTTTTTCTCAATTTCATTGGCTTTCCCTAGATCTTTTTTTTTTTAGCTCTCTATTATCCTTATTTCTGACAAAAAACTAAAGAAAATATGAAAACTAATATTAATAATTAATAACATAATAAAACACTAATATAATGATAGAATTTACATTAACTAACAACAAAAATCATGATCTATGATTACATCTTTCAACAATCATTATTAAAAAAAGTTATTTTTTCAAAAAAAAATTTCTTTTTTAAAAAGTAAATTACACTACTACCTACATAAAAAAGAACAGTTTCACTCTTTCAAAAACTAAATTAATTTTTTTTAACACAAAAGGAAAAAGAGACTACCACCTAAAAATAAAACACAATTATCCTTTTTCCAAATAAATAAAAATTGTAAAGTTTAATTTTTTAGATGTGACAATTGCGAGTCATTGAGTGTATAATGTTTATAAATTTTCATATTGAATCTTGTGTTGATCAAGTTGTTTCTCAGTGCGAAGATTGAAATGAAAAGTTAACTTAAATTTTCATATTGAGTCATGTGCTGGTGTGACTGGCATTTAAGCAGGGTTCAAGCCACCTGCAGATTTTTGACACATTCTTCTAATTCATGTTTTTGTATTGGGAACAAATATAAATATCATGTATTCTACCATAACTAGGTTATCACTTTTGAGAAGTAAGAAACATATTGTGTAAGAGGCAATCAAAAGTGTGAATTAAAAGAACAAAAAATAATTCTTTGATTTGAGATTGGAAAATCAAAAATATCTCTAAGCTCTAAGAGGTGCCGTTCGGGTTCAAAAGCAAAATCAATCACAAGGGAGAAGATTCATTGTGGGTTCTAGCAAGGAAGATGTACTTAGATTATAACGGGTGTTAAGTTGATTCATGTACGGTAAACTCGTATAATCTTCGATTTTATAGTGGATAGATTTTCAAGAATAGTCACGTTACAGACTCGAGGTGGTTTCTAGGGTTTTCCTCATTAAATCCTATTGCTCATTAATTTACTTTCATTTGTGTGCATTTGTTTTTTAGGATTTCTACATACTAGGTTTTTTTTTTTTTTTTTTTCAATTGGTGTCAGAGTGGGTCACCTTTGATTTTTTTAAAATATATTTTTGGTGAGATCTATATTTTTAAAAAAACAATTATGGAGAATTATAGAGAAGGTTGGTCTTCTACTAGGCCTTCTCTATTTGACAAAACCAATTATGTGTATTAGAAAGTCAAAATGAGGGCTTATCTTTAATTTATTGATGACAAAGTCTGGGACTCTATTGAGAGGGGTTGGACTCGTTCTGTTAAGGTCTTTACTAATAATGGTACCATCCCCAAGCCTGTTTCTGAATGGGATAAAAGTGAACTTGAAAGTAGTGGATGGAACAAGAAGACAATGAATTCTATATTCAACGCCGTCACTGCTGACAAGTTTTGAAGAATCTTGACTTGTGGTATTACAAAAGAGACTTGGGACATACTCAAATTAACTTATGAAGGTACTAATAATATTAAGAACTTTAAACTTCTTAGGCTAAAATCTGCTTTTGATGTCATGCCCCTAATTTAACTATTTGGAACGGAGGACCTAGAAATATGGGAACTAAATAAAATCGATTAAAATCTAATCCAAGTTAAGTTAAGATCATAAACATCAATTAAAATATTAACAAATGTCCCCCAATCTCATATAAAAGAATATTAGAGAATATTACCAATAATTAACCAATGATATAGACAGTTCAACATCATCTCACGAACAACATCCAGGGTCTGCATGATCTGAACATATATTATAATCATGTTTATATCTCTCAAAACAATGATATCATAAAGATAATTAGCAGATCCACACTCCAGGTTAAACAGTCTATGATATAAATAATTCAACTCTTAATTTAGAAGAATAAGCACAATTATTACTATCCATAGTTAAGACTGGACTTAGACTACTCAAGTCTAAGTTGCCACGCGTCCCACCTTGGGAATCAAGTCATCGTAGTTCTTAAGTTATGATTTAATATCTACTACCCAACTCATTATCAATAAATCAAAATTAAACATCATTATAAAATTAACAATCTCAATATCTTAATACATAATAATCTATGCAATATTATGCCATGGCTAATGATGGAATGCAATACCAATGCATATTCTCTAATCTCAATCTACTCCCAACTTTATCCTATGACAGATGACACTTAGTAAAGCACGTGGGATCACTAACCACACCATTTAACGCTCACAACAAGCGATAATCTTAATATATAATCATAAGTGAGGAACCGTGTTACACCCCTGCTAATGTAAGACTTAGAGAAATCATGTTACACCCCCTAACCCTTTTGCTAGGGAACTATATTACACCTCTATTCAGGCATTTGTTTATCTCAAGTAGAATCTCGCTGCATTCTGAAGAAAATCTCATAATTAACGTCCCAACTCCAATAACCAAGTTTTAGTCATATATATCAACTGAGGATCATCTAGTATTTTCAAAATCTCATTTTATTATTTTTCCAAAATCAAGGATCCCATCCATATAAATGACTCATGCTTCGGCACTTCAATAATATCAACATGGCACTCTTGACCAATCAATAACCACAATATAAAATTAGATGATTCAACCCCTACCCCTACCCCATGCACATGATATGCTCAATCATGTAGACAAATATCATCCTAATATAAAAATGCATTCCCATTGGGCTTGAGAATAATTTGGGTTTCATTTAATCATTTAAAAATAATAATCAATGATTTTGGGCAACAATCGATGTTTTAAAACTCAAAATGCATAAAATTTGAGAACTCGACGTTCTGTTATTTGGACCCTTAGCCAAACCAACTAGTTACTACCTATCCAAACCAACTGGTTACTGCCTACAGGAACTACCTGTTCGAACCCCTGTTCAGACGGTTATCCAAACCCTTATGCAAACCACAGTGTCTAGAAACCTATTTTCATATTTGTTTTTGACAAATTCCAAACCTAGATACCCTAAATCATCAATTTAAGCCACAATATCAACAATTTATCTCATAAAAATATGTAAATATCTCAATAACATATTTATCTAACATTTATCTCAACAATAACTAAAAATGTGTGAGATTTTAACATATATATGCATATATATACCCATTCATACATACATATATACACATAACCACAAATCAACTTATATTTCACCAAATCATGTAAATTGTCACGCCCTGGGTTTCATAACCAAATGCCCAAGGGTGACTTGGGATTTATTTGTTGGGTATAAAAATAAGATAATAATAACACACTATCACACCCCAGAATTTTCCTCCAAATTGGGGTTGACCCGCAAGAAAAATTTAAGATATTCAAAATCCCTTGTTTATCCCAAACAATATTTATAAGTCATTGGACTGAATCATTTGATGGGATTTCAACTACAATACACAAAATAAAGATAGAGAAAAATATTACAGAGCCATCTAAGTGTCCCAACCACGAGATTAACATTACATACCAAATAAAAGCAAATTAGGTCTAAGCTTAATAATTACAATCATCCAAGAATTATTACAGACCACAAAAATAAAGTCCTCCAGCTCTGTGTAGGAAAGAAGAAAAAAAATAGATAACTCTTCTGATGGAATATTTAAGAGAAATTAATCTCTTTCCAGCTCATCTTCAGTATCCCCTGTGCTTAATATCCTGAAAAAAACTATTCCCACAAGGGGTGAGCTAGTAAAGCCCAGTAATCAGAATCTCCTAGGTACCTATATGCAGTGGTTGTAATGCTACACTGTATTAAGTGACCCACTACAGTGAATGTGTTTAGGTGGCAAACTGTTTATGCAACAATTACTTCAATAGATCCCAACTGAATAATGTAAATTATACTTACAACGGTTCGATGAAACCGTCACCGTAACTACTATTTTACTTACATGTAAAAAGAGTTAAATATTGATGTGTGTACCACAATCAAGTCTGTGTCGCAGTGGTAGGGATCTCAAATTCAGATCTTCAAGGTCTCGGGATCAAACCCCATAGCAATACAGGTTTCATATATATATATATATATTTTTATAAAATATTCATCAAGAGGAACTAAATATAATTAAATAATTCCAACACATCATTCATACATAAGCAATAAAGGTTGCCAATCATAGTAAAATTTGGTAAAGGAGTTTAATCTAAATCCTCATAAGATAATCATACTCCTATCCTCCTCTACCCTCAGCCTTGGGAACCAGTGACTTTACGGGCTTAGCATCCAATGTATACCGACGGTGTCACCCACCAAAAACCTAGCCGTTGCGACCGGCTACCTGACTGGTCAGGTCAGAAGAGAGCATCTCCCAAATAAAATGCATATGTTCCCATTTCCATCTAAAAGGCCATTTCTACCCACCCATCACCCTATTGCCAAAAATAACTTTAGCACCGAGTGCCTTAATTTCTTCTCACCCTTTTATATTCCCAAGGGTACCTTATATGGAAATAAGACATTTTTAATAACAACCAGCAATGTTCCCGGGTGATGAATCAAAAGTGGGATTATTCAGTCACATGCAGTATATTTTTAAGTACTTTATCTAAATCCATAATTTAATAATAATTCTCAATAAATCAAGGATTTAACATAGTCACCAATATCATTATCACAAAGGTAAGTACTACATGTAAATTAACAAATAGCAAGTAGAAAAATAATTTAGAATTCGAATTAGTATTTTAGTTAATTACTTTGGCAAGTTTTCCGTACTACCTTTGATAAGAATAAAATTATTTCTAATGGTATATTAATTAAGCCAAGGTTGGCAGCTAAGTAGGCGGGCGACCCTAATTACGATTTGAAGTCACAAGTTCGAACCTCATTGGCTGTGATCTCGGTTTTTGCCTCTTTTACCTTTTTATTTTATTATTTTATGGAATATAAAGATAATAAATAACTCTTTGGACTTATATTTAATTTTATAAAAAATTTGATAAGTATAGTACATCACTTGAATAATTAAGTCAAAGTGAGATTACAAAGCTAATAGATTCTATCCTTTAGATTTGGTAGGAGAATAATATTATTCAAAATAATTTGAATAAATTTTCACTCATCATCTTATTTATAACCAAACCCTTATCATAGGTTTTCGGCTTCAAGATATCCATAAATGTCCACAGAATTCCAATGTTTTAGGAAGGTATTAAATAAGTTTCATTAAATTCACTAATCATAAAAATATAGTTATATAACTTTCTAGGTTTTCTTGATTTTTGCATATAAAAGAAATAAATTGAACTTTTAAAACTTCAATTTGCACAAAAGTAAGAAAAAAATTAAATTTATAATTTTCTTCACAAACACACTCTAATTAATACAAAACAATGACAATTTTTATTTGAAATTTATTTATCAATATTCATTTTAATGATAATAATAGTGAAGTTCAATAAGTTTAGAGTATTATGAATGTTTATAATTTCTTTCCCAAACACACCCTAATTAATACAAAACGATGACAATTTTTGTTTGAAATTTATTTATCAATATTCATTTCAATGATAATAATAGTGAAGTTCAATAAGTTTAGAGTATTATGAATATGAATATTGTTTGCCATGGTATAGTGACGATGTAGTCATCGTAGTTTCAAATGATTTAGGGTTATTAGATATTTTTCGGGACAGATCGGGACAAATCGGGGCAGATTCGGATTAGATGTCGGATTCGGGGCAGATTGGGGCGGAGGCAATGCCATCCCCATATCCGATTCAATATCCAAATTTTTTTAAAAAACCAAATCCAAATCCAAATCCGATCCAATCTCCAAAAAACATTCTAGATTTTACATCCATTCAAATCGGATAATAGATTGAATTCGGACGGATCGGCCGAGATGCCCATCCCTAGCGGAGCGTTGTTGAATGGAGAATTTATAAAATATATGGAAGTTATTTTTTATTGTATTTTAAAAAATTACGTGTAAGAATGCTTTGTTATATTTTAAAAATTATGTGTAGAACAATTTATGTAAATGTTGGTATGAAGATAGCCCACGACACATGACGCTTTCCCAAGCGATTAGGATAGGAGCTCGGGGAGACAGAGATGACTAAAAGGAGATTAAAGCAAGGACCCACTTTGTTTATGAACCAGATAGGTTAAGTTCCAACTATAAATACAAAATAGTCATAAATAAACTAACTTAATTACTTAAAAGTTAATTTAGTCAGTTTACCTCTTTACAAGTGGCAGACAAAAGTGATATTTGGCATCTAAGGGATTATAACCAGTTAGCTCAAATGCCCATTCAGTCCACGCACATTAAATGAGGGATGGGGACATTAAATGGGAAGAGAAAGGACATTTAATGAGACGAGGAATATGGCACACAATAATACATATATATGGGATACATAATGATTACTATCAAATCATTAATTCGTTTATTTAGTTAATTATTTATTTATTTAAATTATATAGTCTAAATACAAATAGGACACTTAGCCTCAAAAAAAAAAAAATGAAAAAGGCCCATAACAAAATTCTCCCCAGAGTTGAAAGGTTCCTTCAGTTTAGGAATCACTCAGCACAACGTTATTTTTCCTGTGTACAAAACATGCATCAATATTGTTACATACAAGTGAATCCTCATTCATGTGAACATCTTAGTGGCAATACATACAAGTGAATCCTCATTCGTGTGAATATCTTAGTGGCAATACAGAACCAGTGGATGCAACAATATTGTTCAGGATAATCTTTGTAACCATATACCCTATTTACATGTAATGGACAAAATTTAGATCCGAAGAAGAATTGTCTTTCCCATTTATACACAACACAACAAATTCCTTACCTATAAAAAATAGATATATACAAATTTACAAATATGCATGCACAAAGCAACGTAGCATAATAGAAAATGAAGTTCAGGGTGAAGATCTTGCTTTTGCCGTACACACCCCAACCTTCACGTTTGAATTCAAAGTCACATAGGATTGGGTCCCTCTCATATATCCCAAAAGCTAAATCGTAGGATGAGCTATTCCTCACACTTATATAATAATCACTAGCTTTCTTTCACAACTGACGTGGGACACCCTAGCATAACATATAACATATTATTTATTTAGATGTTTAGGACCTGAAAATAAGCAAATCGGCCTAACCTAAAATCTGAACCAATCTGATCCAATTTAAGTTAAGCCAAAAACTTAACCAACCCAACCTAATGTTTGTGATTTAGTTCAGTTTAGTTCTAAGTTGAAATCGGTTTAGTTTTATGTTCAATTTTCAAGAAGTGAAAATAATTAATTTTATTCTGAATTAAGTATAAACCCGAAGTGAATGGACTCATGCACACTCTTACCTGACACAATTCTTAGCTCCCATAAGTTATGTGGCTTTGATATATATATATATTTTTTTTGAGGTGGCTGTTGTTGTTTTTATGTATTTTTAATGATTTTATTTTTCTTATTTAATTTTAAAAAAAAATCTTGATAATGATTGTGTGCAAATCGTTGATTGGGGCTGAAAAGTAGTCACAATGGCTTTTCCAGAAAGTAACCCTGATGACGAATAGCTTCAAAGGAAAAGCAAATTGAAAGACTTGCGTTTATTGAAGTCTTCGTTGGTTTAAGTTTATTAACACCACCTAAGCTACAAGCGTGATAAACGGAAAGGGCTTCCGCTCTCATTCATGACTATTTGTCGTGTTACGCGGTTCTATTTTAGGCTTTGTAAAGAAAATAATAATAATAATAATAATTTTTTTTATTGCTGAGTACTAATTATTTATTAAAAAATAATTTTTTATTTAAAAATAAAAAATTAACTTTTTAGTAGTTAGTATTTTAACTTTTGTTAATTTTATATTTTTACCTTTAATGATTTAAAAGAAATTTAAAATTTAATAGGATAAATTTGATTATTTTAAAAAAAAATAAAATATTGAGTAGTCATAAATTGAAATGATAATTAACTTTTCATAAGCAGCCTAAGAGTCTTTTATCTAGGGTAGCGGTGTAATAATCTGAATTTTTTTTTCTCTTAAATAATTTGCTTAAGTGTGATTGTGATATTTATTATAGTAAAAATCTAAAAAATTGAGCATTTGAAAATTTTGGAATGATAAAAATTAGTTGGAAAGATTTTCGGATTTAATTCCACTTTATGTGGGAGTTTAATGTAAAATTTCTAAACTTTTATCCAAACAATTCCTAGCTTAATTATGTATTTGGTTCAACCCAAACCCATTAACCCAGGTCAACCCCTTTTCTTTGACTCCCCTCAACTCACTTTATCACTCACTGAATTAACTGATGAATAGTAGCTCTAAATCATTTCCCGACAAACTTCATTTTCCATCCATCATTTCTTCCATACATCTTTCACACTCTCTCAAATTATTTGGCTAATTAGTCAAAAAGAAGACCCTACATTGATGACTTTAAAGCATCTTTTTAATTATTTAGCAAACATGATTTAAACTCTTAAAGCATCTTTCAAATAATTTTGTTTAATTTGTCAAAAAGCTAGCATAATTCCCGAAGCATGCCATCTCCATACATCTTCCCCAATACTTTTCTTAAATGATATGGTTAAATAGTCAAAAAGTAAGCATGATTCTTTGATCATGCTACCAATTGTATATGCATGATCTTACCTTAGTTGATTTAAAGCATGATTATTTTCTCTACCAATAACTTTCTCTACACTCCCATGATTCTTATAAATTGTGTGCCTTCAAAGAGAAGAAAAAAAAAATAAGAGAGAAAAAAATATATATTTTTATCAAGTGTGGTTGGACATTTGGTATTGTTTGGAGTAAGAAGAAAGGCTTGGAATTTTTCAATTAGGTGGTGTTCAAAACTCAACTCATTTTTCCTTCACAGGCTTGGTCACCAATATCTTCATTGAGGTAGGATGACAAACCTCCTAAAATATATTTGATGTCTTAAATTTTGAAGCTAAAGCAATTTTCTGGGTTTAAAGTATGAAATTTGATTGTGATAAAAATATAATACCTGTATATTGGGGGTAGGGAAGCCGAAACTTTGACTGATGTAACCCAATATGCTGACAGCTCATTGTTTGTAACTTCTAATGTGTTTTTGACCCCTAAAATGGTGAAATTAGGCTTCGGCTAAAACATAAAAGTTGTATCCCTTTAAGTTTTCTTTCCAACCCAAAAAGATTTGCATCAATCTGATTTATGAGTCAAAAGTTATGCCCAAAATACTGAGCACGTGTAAAACTGTATCTTCTGAACAAACTGAATTCACGGCTATTTTTGTACCTTTAGACCTTAGAATTTTAAAAAGTGTAAAACATGAAAGTTGTAGTTCTTAAAGTCTAGTTTCTACAGATATAAAGTTTATAGATATTGGAGCTCTGCTCTATTTTATATGAATTTTCTTTTAAACTGTTGTCTCTATTTAGCCTTTAATTGATACTTGTTTGGATTTTTTTAGAATATTATATTTAAAGATTTATTTAAATTTTCAACTACCTTCTGTTAATTATTATCATGTTAATAATTTCTATTGACGTGTAATTTTGTTCACAAGGCCTGATATAATAAAACACTTATACTATTTTGATATAATACCAAAGTGGACTGTTAAGTTGATTCTACTTAATTATTTTCTAATTGATATGAAATTATTTTAAACTAGATATTAGGTAACATTTGACACTCTAATATTTATGATAACTAACTTAGACAATCAGTTTCATCATAGATAGTTAGATGACTTATTCAAATTAAAATGGCTAATTAGAACTTAGTATTTGATAAAAATGCCAAATGAAGCAATGGACTTATTCTTTCCTCATTTGGTCTTCCTTAAATGAATTTGATTTATTTTAATTGATTCTTTTAGGCATTGTTTTGTCAATCTAGCAAGTTATATAACTATATTTTTATGATTAAATGAATTTAATGAAACTTATTTAATATCTTCCTAAATATTGGAATAATTCTATGGATATTTGTGGATATCTTGAAACCGAAAACCTATGATAAGGGTTTGGTTATAAATAAGATGATTATTGGAAATTTATCCAAATTTTTTTGAATAAAATAAAACTTATAAATTTTTCTAAAATTTAATATGAGTCCAAAGAGCTATTTATTATCTTTATATTCCATAAAATAATAAAATAAAAAGGTAAAAGAGGCAAAAACCGAGATCGCAGCCAATGAGGTTCGAACTTGCGACTTCAAATCGCAATTAGGGTCGTCCACCCACTAAACTGCCAACCTCGGCTTAACTAATATACTATTAGAAATAATTTTATTCTTATCAAAGGTAGTACGGAAAACTTGTCGAAATAATTAACTAAAATACTAATTTGAATTCTAAATTATTTCTAGTTACTTGCTACTTGTTAATTTACATGTAGTACCTACCTTTGTGATGATAATATCGGTGACTATGTTAAATCTTTGATTTATTAATAATTATTATTGAATTAGGGATTTAGATAAAGTACTTAAAAATATACTGCATGTGACTGAATAATCCCACTTTTGATTCATCGCCCGGGGATATTGCCGGTTGTAATTAAAAATGTCTTATTACCCTTGGAAACGTAAAAGGGTGAGAAAAAAAATTTAAGGCACTTGGTGCCAAAGTTATTTTTGGCAATGGGGTGATGGATGGGTAGAAATGGCCTTTTAGATGAAGATAGGAACATGGATTTTATTTGAGAAATGCTCCCTTCTGACTTGGCCAGTCAGGTAGCCGGTCGCGACAGCTAGATTTTTGGTGGGTGACACCGTCGGTATGCATTGGATGCTAAGCTCGTAAAGTCACTGGTTCCCAAGGCTGGGGGTAGAGGAGGATAGGAGTATGATTATCTTAGGAGGATTTAGATTAAACTCCTTTATCAAGTTTTACTGTAACTAGCAACCTCTCTTGTTTATATATGAATGATGTGTTGGAATTATTTAATTATATTTAATTCCTCTTGATGAATATTTTATAAATATATATATATATATATATATATGAAACCTATATCGTTGCGGTGTTTGATCACGAGACCTTGAAGATCTGAATCTGAGATCCCTACCACTGCGACACAGACTTCATTGTGGTATACATATCAATATTTAACTATTTTTACATGTAAGTAAAATAGTAGTTACGGTGACGGTTTCATCGAACCGTTGTAAGTATAATTTACATTATTCAGTTGGGATCTATTAAATTAATTGTTGCATAAACAGTATACCACCTAATTACATTCACTGTAGTGGGTCACTTAATACAGTGTAGCATTACAACCACTGCATATAGGCACCTAGGAGATTCTGATTTCTGGGCTTTAGTAGCTCACCCCTTGTGGGAATATTTTTTTCAGGATATTAAGCACAGGGATACTAAAGATGAGCTGGAAAGAGATTAGTTTCTCTTAAATATTCCATCAGAAGAGTTATCTATTTTTTTTCTTTCCTGCACAGAGCTGGAAGACTTTATTTTTGTGATCTGTAATAATAATTGTTGGATGATTGTAATTATCAAGTTTAGACCTAATTTAATTTTATTTGGTATGTAATGTTAATCGCGTGGTTGGGACACTTAGATGGCTCTGTAATATTTTTCTTTATCTTTATTTTGTGCCCTGTAGTTGAAATCCCATCAAATGATTCAGTCCAATGACTTATAAATATTGTTTGGGATAAACAAGGGATTTTGAATATCTTAAATTTTTCTTGCGGGTCAACCCCAGTTTGGAGGAAAATTTTGGGGTGTGACAACGTGTTATTATTATCTTATTTTTATACCCAACAAATAAATCCCAAGTCATCCCTGAGCCTTCGGTTATGAAAATCCGGGGCATGACAAGTGATTCTTGTATTATGTTCGGATTTATAATTTATGTTTTTTGTTATCTATTTTTGTTTATATTTAAATATTTAACAATTTTTGTATTTATTTGTGCTTACATTTAGAAATATTAAAATTTAATAAATATGTTAAAAAGTTAATTTAATATAAAAAACAAATCTATATTAATTTCAACCTACGTATTCGTATCTATCAAGTTTATGCTTAAATTTTATTCTCCATCCAGTGAGCCATAGAGAATCTTAAAATTAACTCACTTTTTAGTAGGTTGAAAAAGAAAAAAGGGATAAATTTTATTCTCCAATTAGAGATAACTAATACTTCTTCCCTTGAGATTACGTTTGAATCAACATGAGTTCAATTTTGTATATGCAGAATTTATATTTATCAAATTTTTACTCAAAATAAGTAAAATATTGTCCCTCCTTATTCCTATTTATCCCTCACTTAATTCTCTCTATTTAAGGCATCATTTTGCTTCTAGGATCTTGTTGTTTATGCCGTCATACAGGTTACTCTACTATATCAACTCTAGAACAATGCTGTGTTTGTGTCTGCAAAAGAAGGAAGAGAGAGAGAGAGAGAGAGAAATCTAGTTATGCAGTCTAGTTTTGTTAGTGATGCATCTTCTTCAAAGATCTATATTGAATACCCTATATTTGCATTTTGTGAGAAGAAGACTATCGACCACACTTAATTTTAAAAGTCGACTTGCATGCTAATAAATGTATAAACTTTTTTATACATAGAGTAAATCATAACATAGGTAATGGGAGATTTGAAATTTTACTCACAATCTCCATAATGCAAAGGATGAAGCGAGGTGAAAGTAAGAGGCTATCGCACCCCTAATTTCTTGTAAATCGATGCACAATTTAATATATGCAAATCATAATCAAACATATAAATCATGTCCCTGATCAGAGGTTACTTATGTAAGCAAACATAATGAAATACAAAATCTTAATTTGTATAATCGATAATTCAAAAAATATTTGAACTTATAATCACAAATGTAAAAAATTAAATTAAATACATACTTTTATCCATAGCGTATTATCTAATTTGATTTTTGTGTGGAAGTTTTTTAATTAATAGATTGTGTTTTTCTTTTTTTTTTCTCTTTCTCCCTTAAACCTTACATTCGGATGGAAGATACGTACTGTTATATGGGTAGAGAGAGGACCAATTAGTTTTATCCTTTTATTTAAAATATATCCATAATAACTACTATCTATCAAAGTGGTTTAATAAAATTGAAACCTCTTAAAAAATTGACCAATAGGATTTAGTCAATATTTAATAGTTAAAATATAGTTAAAATCTATAATAGATATATCACTATAAAATAGGCTCGTGGGCCACATAAATCTAATATTCTCTCACTTGGCTCATATACTATATTTTAATTTTATCATTTAATAATATAACATAGTGTATATAGTAGAAACTAAATCTTTTCTTATATTACTCACCTCATTATCTTCATTAAGTGAAAGTCAACAAAAACAAAAGTAGTTGTACATCAATATATTGACATACTTCCTTTCATGTACTACATTAATAATTTCTACTTAACAAAACTTATAATTGAAAATTTTAAATAACAGTCCAACAATTAATAATGTCTTATGAAAGACTATTCCTATTATCATTCATAAAATTCATTCATATATACTAAATAAAATAGGAAATATCAGAAACATTTAAGTGAGCTTAGAGTGTCAAGAATGATATTTTTCAAAAAGGTTTTATTTTTGTTGAATAAGAAAATTCAAGAATAATATTTTGAGGTGACTTTCTGCATTCAGATTTTCATTAGAAGTCACTCAAGATATATGTTCTTCACTATATTAAATAAGTAGGCAAAACATGTAAATGTCATGAAAATTAAAATTTTAAATATTTAATTAAGTATTATATATAAATTTAATTATAATTTACATGTGGTGTCAAAATCAATGTTTTTGATCTCGTGATATTCTATTACGTTGCTATTGTTTTAATTAAATTTTTATGTATAATATATATATTCCACCAAATTTTACACTGGTATGAAATACAAATTCCAGAGATAGGCTTTGGTCGTTACGATTCTTTCAACTGGTTATTTATTTTTCTTAATTTGTTTTTTACTTCACTGGACTCAAGAAAATTTTGAGGCGGAAGAAATAAATAAATGAATCTACTAGTTATTACTGATTACATCAATATGGTTCAAAGCTATGTACTTGTTCGGCTGGTGTCTGTCAAGTTCCAGACTCTGACTCACTGTACACACATTCCCATGAGCTGTTTTCCCAAAGCAAAAATTATGTTACGAAACAATGCAATTATCCTTTAAATTCAATTGCAAGTGATTGTTACGATGGTTTAGGTTGATTATTCAATATATTTTTATATTAATTTAATTAATTAATGGCACGCCTTTTAAATTTTTGAGAAAGACTCTTAAATTTTGCTAGTATTATTTTTTTATTTTTTATTTTCTGTTATTTTTTTTTGTTGCAAAACATAAGAAGAAAAAAAAATATTTTTTATGTTTAATAATTAAATTAAATAGATTAATTATTTTAATCATTATTATTGATTTTAATATTCACATTATAAATGATTTAATGTTTACCACAGTACTTCAATCCATTATTATGAATATTAAATTTAAGACTATATTTACTTCTAATAATCAATTATTGTGAATATTAAATTTATGACTATATTTAATTCTAATACTCATATTATAACTAGATTAAATATTCACCATAGTGTTTTTTAATCTGTTATAAATATTGTTTTATTTGCTCACAGGCCTAGATATAGTAATGAATATTATGTTGTTAATATATATATTTTTTAATATTTATATTATGAATGGTTTAGTATTCACCACAATACTCTAATCCATTATTATAAATATTAAATTTATGACTATACTCAATTATAATATTCATATTATGATTTTATTAAATATTCACTACAGTATTTTTTAATTTATTATTATGAATATTAGATTATTAAATTTTTATTCATGTCATCTATATTTTGGTTGCCCACAATCCCAAAAAACTAAAATAAATAAATTAAAAATAAATACAAAAAAAAATTAATTGTTACAATTGAAAGTAGAGAAATTAAAGTAAGGTTCGGTGTAAAATACAAGAATTCTAATTAATCATAATTTAACCTAAATATTATTTGTTGATTTTTCTAATAAAAAATGCACATGTATATTTACTTGTTACACAAAAACTAAGCGTTAATGTATTGAATTTCTTTCATGATTTAAGCTTCTGTTTGGGATTAAAAAGTTGGAAATCTTTTTTTAGTTTTCTGTAGCTAAACTATAATGCAATTTTATGCATTAACTATTTTGTGATTTATGATAGATTAAAGTGCACTCTGTTGTGTAAAAATAAATATATGATAGTCATTTCACACTAAAAATAAAAGAATTATCTTTTCTTTTTTCTTTTGCCAAACACTCGCTTTAAAGTCAAAAGTTCTGCTTTATGGCCTCCATTCCGAATAGATTAATTACCATAGTCCTTACTTGGTAATATTTCAATATCAATAGAACAAATAACCCTAATCAATTATTGCAAAAAAGAAATTAGTTGATTTATTAGGAAAGGGAAAAAAATTGCTAACAATTTTTTATGTTCTATCTTATCTATCCTATTCTTGAATGAAACTTACATTGTGGGATACGATTTGTTTAATTAGCACATTACAGCACTCAATATTTCATACATAATTCCAAAGTAGTAGACTAAATAAAGGATTTAAAGAAAAAATGAGCTGATTGAGTTACAAAAATTTAAGATGAGTTAAATTTTGAAAAAAAATATTTTTTTAAACGAAAAAATTTAAGTTAGGCTACTTGAGTTACAGCCCGAGTCAACCCAATGTGTGTCCGCCCATATTTAGGACAAGAAAGTAGCAGAAAAAATGGCCAAAAAAAGGGCCATTGTTCTTTTCCAGTCTAAAAGAATCATTATTTTTAAAGCAAACTACAAAAAGAAATATCTCCTACAGAAAAAGACAAATTATTCTTTTCAAAAGCAAAACAAAAAAAAAAAAAGGAAAATATACTAACTCCTATAAAAAATAAAATAAAATAGAAGATAGTTGTTTATTTACAAAACAAAAAATGAAAAAAAAAACTTTTCTTTTTCAAACCTAAACACAAAAAGAAAAATATACCACCTCCTGTAAAAAAAATTAAAAAATAAAAACAATTCTCTTTCAAAGACTTAAAAAAAAAAAAGGAAAAAAAATTTTCATTTTTCAAAGCAAAATAAAGAACATTTCATTTTTCGAACCAAGAGACAAAAAGGAGCACCTCCCCAGAAAAACATTTGTTCTTTTTTCGAAGAACCTCCAATAAATAATAAAAAACAAAAGACAATTATTCTCTTTCAAAGTCAAAATAACTTTTTTTTTTTGGAAAAAAACATTTTTCAAAGAAAAACATAGAAATAAAAATATGCTAAAAATACAAATGTTATTTTCCGAAAAAGAAAAAATTCCTAAGCTGCTCTTTCTCAAAGCTAAATAGAAAAGGTTATAAAGAGAGAGAGAGGGGAAAAAAAAGCAGAGTCTACAATTAAAAAAATTACACTATAAAAAGTGTTGCTCTTTTCAAAGCCAATTTTTTTTATTATTTTTTAAAAATGCACAAGGAGCTAGCTATTTTTTTACTAAAGGACTAATATTTTATTTTTTAAAATACTGCACCGTAAAAAAAAAATTCACACTACTTGCTGATTACACATTTAAAAATTTGACTACTTCTAAAAATTGCAGTTTAAATATCTCCTAAGTGTATGAGTGTGCAGTATAATTTTACTCCGTAAGACCAAGATCGAATCCAAATAGAATTAAATATATTTTTTTGGTAGCCTAGAACTTACACCGATTTATTGCAGTTTTCAACGAACAGCATAATCGATGGATAAATCGAGAGTACTTCAACTTACCCGCAAGACTTAAGCACTGGGCAAGATAGGGTGAGAGCCAGTGAGAATCGAACTCATGACTTCCGAGTTTACGGTTGGTCCCAAGCACCGCTGAGCTACCCTGACGGATTATAGAATTAAATATTTGAAACATAAATGTGGCATTTAGTTTACTTTTCTATTATTTATTTTTTGTTTTTATTTTATGTGTTAAAAATCTCAAAATAAGCAAACAGAAAATATTCTATTTTCCTTATTTTGAGATTTTTCTTATTTTGAGTTAAAAACTTTTAAAATGACTTTTTGTCATTTTTCATTTCATTTGTGAACTAATTTTCTAATTTCTAAAATAAATTTTGAAAATACAAGTAATCAAATGAGTTTTGAGATATTTTCCTTGTTTTCAAAAATATAAAATGAAAAAGGAACTCAGAACAGAAAATAAAAAATAAAAATAGAAAACAGAAAATAAAAAAAAAAACAAATGGCACCAAAATTATTCTGAATTCAATTATTTGCTCTATTTTAATAGAAATCAATAAAAATTTGATTGAGTTTTGAGTTTGAATGTGTTTGAAGTAATTAAATAAAAAAGTCTATGACATTGCTGAATTTAACTAAATTAATTGAATTAAATTAAATAAAGACAAAATTAATTAAAACAAAATTTAATTTAACTTATGTAATAAATACCTAACTAAATCAACTAGCAATAAAAGATAACTACGTTGCAAGCAATAAATCAAATAATAAAGAAAGACAATGAATAAATTTTTAAGTTCAAAGAAATCAAGATATATAATGAATCTTGAATTAACTTACAAATTCAGGTAGATTCATATATTTGATTAATTCGATGGAAGTAAAATCTCAGTTTAAAATTCCCGTTTAATGAAAATAAATCGAAAAATTACTTTGTGAAAATTAACCAATATTCAAAAGCACAATTTTAAAATCACATTTAGGATTAAAAATCGAAAGATATCCATTGTATTATCTTTAGTATAAATCAAACTTCTTTAACTAGGTATTTGAAAGTTTTAATCAATTAATGTTACAATTGATTTCAAGAAAATATGATCGATATTAATTGTTTTCAAAAGTATTAAAACAAAGAAAATATGATTTATAAAAAAACAGCAAAAGATTTAACATTGACACATTATCATGATCACATCCAATTAACTAATATGATCAACCTACCATTGATGAATTGAATAAAGAAAACAGTCTAGTCTAACATTACATTTACAAAATAACAGCAACTAAAATAAAAAGATGTAACACCCAGTATTTAAATTTGGCAATTTATATATTATTTTGAGCTGATAAAATATTAAATTGGAGATAAAGTTTAATTATTTTTATTTTTCTGGACTGAAAATAGTCTGAAATAGTGTTGGGTTGGACAAACTGGGCCAAGGGCCCAGCCCTTTCTTTTTCTCTTCCTTCTTTCTTCCCTTTCCTTTCTTTTCTTTTTTTCTTCTTCCTGGGATATGGTTTCCAGAGAGGGTGCGGGGAGAGAGAGAAAAGAGAGAGAGAAAAGGGAAGAGAGAAAGGCATTCGGGAAGAAAGGAAGATAGACTCGGGTAGTTTTCGATACCGTGAATACTGTAGCTATGTCCGTTTCCCATGATTTCACTTGAGGTGGGAGAAATCGACACCGAAAGATTTGTTATCTAAACTAAAATTTCTTTATTTCTCCTTTTCTCTTTAGATCTGAGGTATATGGGACCTATATTTGTGTTCTAGATGTTGCAAGAATCATTTTGGTATATTTATATGCTTGATTTGGTGAAGTTTTGTGAGATGTATATATATATATATATATATATATATACAAGTGTGTATATATATGCGTATATGTGTTGAATTTTTCATACTTTTGGATTATGATAATTACATAAATGATATATAGAGATTTTAGGATAAATTTCTATATGTTCATTTTGTGTGGAAGTGATTAAATTTATACTGACAATGTGAAGTCAGTCCGAAATTGGAAGCCCCATTTCGCTAGGCGTTCACTGTAAGAAGAAATGGAAAAAGAAAAAGAAAAAGAAAAGAAAAAAAAGAAAAGAATAGAGAAAATAGTTAGAGATATTACCATTTGGGCCCAAAACTTTTAGATAATCACAAATTGACCTCTAAAGTTTCAGATAATTATAAAATGGCCCCCAAAGTTTTAGATAATTATGAAGTGATTCCCTAAGAGTTTAAATAATTACAAAGTAGACCCCAAAGGTTTAAATAATTACAAAATGGCCCCTTAAGTTAAGGAAAATCACGATTTTACCCTAAAGAATTGGGAAGAATAATAATTTGCTCCTAGAGTTATGCGAAATTATAATTGATGTTATAGAATTAGAAAGAATTTAGAAAAACTATAATTTTGAGATTTAAGGCATGCTTTATTTTATATTGCTAATGGTAGAACAGGATCCTATTTATGATTAAATTATATGAGACATAATTGATAATTAATATAGCATGCTTTCTTAATGTTGTAAACTCTTGAAGAGAATTATGAGGCATAATTGAACATGTCATGTGCATTGGGACTGGGGCAGTATCATTTGATTTATGTTGAGAATACTAATTGGCTGAGAGTGCCACATTCATATTGTGACGTGCCGAGACACGGGTTATATATATATATGGATGAGATATATTCACGATTTAAGAAAAATGAGAAAATGAAATTTTGAAAATATTTGATGATCCTCAGGTGACATATATAATTAAAGGTTAGTCATTTGAAGTTGGGTGTTAATATCGAGGTGAGATTTATGAGATTTTTTGGATTGTAGCCAAATGCTTACTTGAGATAAGCAGATGCCTACGAAGGGGTGTAACACGGTTCCCTAACAGAAGAGCTAAGGGGTGTAACACGGTTCCCCTGAGTCTTAGCTGATTGGGGGTGTAACCCGGTTCCCCAATTGCTATTTATATTGATTACCTTACTTGAGGTAAGCAGATGCCTGACTAGGTGTGTAACACGGTTCCCTTGAGTTGTATACTAATTGGGGTGTAACATGGTTTTCCCATTTGGTTTATATATATGTATTAAGGTAATGTGATTGCTACATTTGTTGGTGAGATCTGTGGATTATTCTATTGATCTTGGGTTTGGTCATGAATAAGAAATATCAATTAGGAACTACGGAGACCTGATTCCCGAGGTGGGATACGTAGGTAGCTTAGGCTAGAGTAGCCTGAGTCTGGTCTTAATTATGGTTGATGAAATGGAATAATATTTTATATGGGAATGAGTAATGATTTTGGATAATTTGATAACCTTAATTTAATGTGATTTGAATTTGGACTAAACTTTATTATTTATTTTGGTTTTGTATTCCCATATCGTCCGTCCCAGATAACTAAGTTAGGGGCATGACAATATGGTATTAGAGCACTAGGTTGTAAGTACTTTGGGGCCTCGGGTTGTGAGGTTTATCTGTTTTTGCTGTATTTTAATAATTATTATGTGGGCTTAAATTTAAAAATTGTGCTGTCATGTATCATGGTTGTTTGTGGATGTGATGGGTACCAAGATTGTTGCTAAAATTGTGACCGTATTAGTGGCCGGTATGAAAGTTTAGTTAAATATTGTAATTAATAGCGGCTTCAGGTGCTTAATAGCAACGGTATAACAGGCCTAGTTGTGAGGTTTACGAGGTTTTCTTATAGCGGTCCTAGTATCAAGATCGAAGGTTTTACGAGGTCGTGATAATAATGGGAGTTTTGGAATTCAAATTCGAAAGATTTGAAGGATCCGGGTTAGTGGCTCGTAGATTTATTGAGAAATATATTACACCATTAAATGAAGATAGTTAATGAACGATACTAGATTTTTGCATGGGAAAAAATATTTTATTTCAAGATAGAAATGGAAGTATTTTTCAAGAAGTTGTGGGTGTTATCTTCCTAAGAGGAAGATTTGTGTTTCCCTTAATTCTGTGTCGGGTGTTTTATTTGATTTCTATTGTGCCATGGGCTGTGACACTAGTATGTTGAAAAGTCCAAAAAATACAATTAAGTGATTTGTCGGCATTGGTTTTGTTTAACTTAACATTTTATTGTGAAGATATTGTGAACTTTAGATTAAGTGGAAAAAAAAAATTTAAGATCAAGCAATATTCGATCGAGTTATTACAGTTAATTTTCTAAAGGTTTTGGTCATGTTAGTGGAGTATGACCGAGGTTTGTAAATTATACTTAAGTTTTGAGGAGTTGATAGGCCTGTCACAATATTCAAATTCTCCTTAGTTGGGATGTCCATTGACTCAGCTAATTTGAAGAAAAATTTAATTGGCTGAGGTAAAATCTATGGGGATATTTTCATGAATCTTAGCGCTGGTTGGTTAAGGCTTCAATACTGGTCATTCCTAAATGGTGACTGAATTACTTCTTGCATTGTGATACTTCGTATGAAGGTTTTGAATTGTTCTGATGCAAGATAATTAAGCGGTAACGTGGACTGAGATAATTAAGGCCTAATGATGAGATCAATTTTGTTAGAAAATGTGGTTTCATTATTTTGTTGACTAAATGACAGAAGGTTGTAACATATCATCGAGTGAATTGATGAAATTTAAGAAGTTATGTGTTCGTACTCGATGCAGGTGAAATTTGGAGAGTAGTGATTCGATAGTTTCATCACTTGAGATTTGTAGTCATCTTGGTGGAATGAAATGCACAAAGACTTTGGATATTCCTAATGGTGGAGTAATCTTCAAGTAATAGAGTAAATAGAGTTGATTTAGAATTTAAAATAAATGGATTCTCCACTTGAAAAGAGGTGATAGGTTATCACTGTGCACTAATAACGGTCATTTTACTTGATGAATCTCTAGTTCCTAATTAGGATGGGGCAAAAGTGATGATGTCTCCTCCATAATTGATATTAAGTATATAGGGAGACCTTTTGTTCAAATGACAACTTAGGGTTAAACAAGAAAGGTCTTAGTATCATTTTCTTAAGACAGTGCAAATTCTGATTGTCACGCCCCGGATTTTCATAACCGAATGCCCAGGGGTGACTTGGGATTTATTTGTTAGGTATAAAAATAAGATGATAATAACACGTTGTCCACACCCCAGAATTTTCCTCCAAATTGGGATTGACTCGTAAGAAAATTTTAAGATATTCAAAATCCCTTGTTTATCCCAAACAATATTTATAAGTCATTGGACTGAACCATTTGATGGGATTTCAACTACAGGGCCCAAAATAAAGATAGAGAAAAATATTACAGAGCCATCTAAGTGTCCCAACCACGCGATTAACATTACATACCAAATAAAGCAAATTAGGTCTATGCTTAATAATTACAATCATCCAACAATTGTTACAGACCAAAAATAAAGTCCTCCAGCTCTGCTCAGGAAAGAAGAAAAAAAAATAGATAACTCTTCTGATGGAATATTTAAGAGAAATTAGTCTTTTTCCAGCTCTCTTCTGTATCCCTGTGCTTAATATCCTGAAAAAAATATTCCCACAAGGGGTGAGCTACTAAAACCCAGTAATCAGAATCTCCTAGGTGCCTATATACAGTGGTTGTAATACTACACTGTATCAAGTGAATGTGTTTAGGTGGCATACTATTTATGCAACAATTAATTCAATAGATCTCAACTGAATAATGTAAATTATACTTACAACGGTTCGATGAAACCGTCACCGTAACTACTATTTTACTTACATGTAAAAATAGTTAAATATTGATGTGTGTACCACAATGAAGTCTGTGTCGCAGTGGTAGGGATCTCAGATTTAGATCTTCAAGGTCTCGGGATCAAACCCCGTAGCGATACAGGTTTCATATAGATATGTATATATTTTTATAAAATATTTATCGAGAGGAATTAAATATAATTAAATAATTCCAATACATCATTCATACATAACAAGAGAGGTTGCTAGTCACAGTAAATTTTGTAAAGGAGTTTAATCTAAATCATCCTAAGATAATCATACTCCTATCATCCTCTACCCCCAGCCTTGGGAACCAGTGACTTTACGGGCTTAGCATCCAATGCATATCGACGGCGTCACCTACCAAAAACCTAGTCGTCGCGACCGGCTACCTGACTGGCCAGGTCAGAAGGGAGCATCTCCCAAATAAAATGCATGTTCCCCTCTTCATCTAAAGGCCATTTCTACCCACCCATCATCCCATTGCCAAAAATAACTTTAGCACCGAGGGTGCTTTAATTTCTTCTCACCCTTTACATTCCAAGGGTACCTTGTATGGAAATCAGACATTTTTAATAACAACCGGCAATGTTCCCGGGTGATGAATCAAAAGTGGGATTATTCAGTCACAAGCAGTATATTTTTTTAAGCAATTTATCTAAATCCATAATTTAATAGCAAGTCTCAATAATCAAAGATTTAACATAGTCATCAATATCATTATCACAAAGGTAGGTACTATATGTAAATTAACAAGTAGCAAGTAAAAAAAAAATTTAGAATACAATTTGTAATTTTAGTAATTGTTTTGACAAGTTTTCCGTACCAAATTTGATAAGAATAAAATTATTTCTAATGGTATATTAATTAGGCCGAGGTTGGTAGCTTAGTGGGTGGGCAACCCTAATCGCGGATTTAAAGTCGCACGTTCGAACCTCATTGGCTGCAAATCTCGGTTTTTGCTTCTTTATCTTTTATTTTATTATTTTATGGAATATAAAGAAAATAAATGCTCTTTGACTTATATTTAATTTTTAGTAAAATTGATAAGTTTTATTTTATTCAAAATAATTTAAATAAATTTCCAATCATCATCTTATTTATAACCAAACCCTTATCATAGGTTTTTGGCTTCAAGTATCCACAAATGTCCCAGAATTATTCCAATGTTAGGAAGGTATTAAATAAGTTCATTAAATTCACTTAATCATAAAATATAGTTATAATAACTTGTTAGGTTGACAAAACAATGCCTAAAATAAATCAAATTCATTTAAGAAAGACCAAATGAGAAAAGAACAAGTCCATTGTTTCTTTGGGCATTTTATCAAATACTAGCATTTTAGTTGAATAAGTCATCCAACTATCCATGATGAAACTGATTATCTAAGTCAATTATCATCATATTAGAGGGTCAAATAATACATAATATTTAGTTTAAAATAATTCATATCAATAGAAATTATTAACATGACAATAACTAACCATAAAGAAATTGGAAATTTAAATAAATCTTTAAACATAATATTCTAAGCAAATCCAAACAAGCAATCAATTAAAAGCTAAGCAGAATAGCAGTTTGAAAGAAAATTCATATAAAATAGAGCAGGACCTCCAATATCTATAAACTTTATATCTGTAAGAAACTCGACTTCAAGACCTACAACTTCATGTTTTACACTTTTTAAAAGTCTAAGGTCTAAAGGTACAAAACAGCTTTGAATTCAGTTTGTTCAGAAAATACAGTTTTACACGTGCTCAGTATTTTGGGCATAACTTTTGACTCACAAATCGGATTGATGCAATTCGTTTTGGTTTGAAAAGAAAACTGAAAGGGCTACAACTTTTATGTTTTAGCCGAAGCCTAATTCCACCGTTTTAGGGGTCAGAAGCACATAAGAAGTTACAAATAGAGAGCTGTCAGCATACTGAGTTACATCAGTCAAAATTTTGGCTTCCCTACCCCCAATATACGGGTATTTATTTTTCACAATCAAATTTCATACTTCAAACCATAAAATGCATCAAATATATTTTAGGAGGTTCATCATCCTACCTCAATGAAAATATTAGTGACCAAGCCTGTGAAGGAAAAATGAGTTGAGCTTTGAACACCACCAAATTGAAAAAAAAAATTCCAAGCCTTTCTTCTTCCTCCAAGCAACACCAAATGTCCAACCACACTTGATAAAAATATATATTTTTCTCTCTTATTTTCTCTCTTCTCTTTGAAGGCACACAATTTATAAGAATCATGGGAGTGTAGAGAAAATTATTGGTGGAGAAAAAAAAATCAACTAAGGTAAGATCACGCCTATACAATTGGTAGCATGATCCAAGAATCATGCTTACTTTTTGACTATCTAACCATATCATTTAAGAAATCATTGGGGAAGATGTATGGAGGTGGCATGATCCGGGAATCATGCTAGCTTTTTGACAAATTAAACAAAATTGTTTAAAAGATGCCTTAAGTGTTTAAATCATGCTAGGTAAGTAATTTGGAAGAATGCTTTAAAGTCATCAATGTAGGGTCTTCTTTTTGACTAATTAGCCACCTAATTTGAGAGATTGTGAGAGATGTATGAAAGATGGAAAATGAAGTTGCCGGGAAATAATTTAGAGCTACTATTCATGAGTCAACTCAATGAGTGATAAAGTGAGTTGAAGCGAGTTGAGGTGAGTCAAAGAAAAGGTTGATCCATGGGTTAATGGGTTTGGTTTAAACCAAATAGGTAATTGGGCTAGGAAGTGTTTGGATAAAAATCTTAGAAATTCTACATTAAACTCCCACATAGAGTGGAATTAAATCCGAAAATCTTTCTTAACTAATTTTTATCATTCCAAAAATTTTCAAATGCTCAATTTTTTAGATTTTTACTATAATAATATCACTACCACACTTAAATAATTTAATTAAAGAAAAAAAATTTAGGTTATTACACTGATCTAGTGGATACTATTAAAGCCAAGATTATTACCAGAGTATGAACTCCCAGGTAGTAGATACAAAAATTTAGGAGATAGTAAATACTGATGTAAGTTTGATAGATATGTGAATAAATTATGTAGTCGATGGTACTGCGGTGGGCCCTGAGGGTGAGATTTGCTAAGTGCTCCAACGATAGTGATGACGTTGGGAATGAACATTGAAGAAGGGTGTGAAGAAATCTATGATTCTAGCTTTGAAAACTTCAAAGTGTGAAGAGTTCAGGTTTGCAAATTTTAGAAATTTTGATATTATGGGTTGCAACGAAAATGCTATGTAGTTGTGGATCGACTTTAGAATTTTGAGAATAGAAAGGTTGAAGTAATTTGAGAATGAAATGGTGGTCTACTTTTCACATGAAAATCAATTATTGATGCAAGGGATTTACAGTCATTGTACTATATGGCTGAAGTAAGGTCTAAAGTAAAGTAAGAGTAGTATTACCTTCTCCAATATTTGGTTTAAGGTATTTTTTTTTTCGAAATAATTTCTGAATTGTTGACTCGATTGGGGGTTTGATGAAAAGAATTAACTACTATTTTCTTAGTGTGATGCACACTTGCATTGATGGGATTCCTAGGGATTACTCGGTTGGCCTACTTATGGGAAATAATATATCTCTGTTTAGAGTCCATATCAGAGTTTTTCATATTTTTGTGATACTATATTATTTAGCACGAGTTAGATTGTGAAAATTTAGATTTATCTGGATGAATTAATCGTTAATCGATGGTTTCGCTGATAGTTGTACCTCTTGGGGAAAAGAGATAATGACTTTCGCTGGGTAAGGGAAGAACTTTGTGATGTTGGATGAACTAGAAGTTGTTATGTTAGTTAACAATTGAAAATGAGTGTTATTGTCGTGGATTGACAATCTGTTTGATTAATTGTATATCAAGAAAAATATTTATAAGTTTGGCTACCCAACTAACTGATAAGAGTATTACAGTAATATTCCTAAGGGTATAGTGACTAGAATTGGTAATTCGAAAAGGAAAAAAGATAAAAGTGCACTGGTGTTGGAGAACTAATAGTATAGAGTAAGTATTTGTGAGAAGTAAGTTTGGTATGTAAAAATTTAAAAGGTTATATGTTTGTATGTGATACGGACGAATTTTAAAAAAATGGTAATTTGAGAGTCTCGTCACTCGAGGTTTGTATTCATCCTAGTGGGACGAAAATGCACAAGGAATTAGGATGTTAATGTTGGCAGAGTGGTATGGATTGGATGTAATCAAATCTGTGTCTTATTGACAAATTTTTCTTTATGTGAAAGTCAAGTATCTGAGGCTAGTTACTTTGTTGTAATCATTGCATGTGGCAGAGCGGAAGTGAGATTACGTGGTTATGTATTTTGTGATGAGTTGGTTATGGATTCGTGAAAAGTATAACATTATTAGGGTGATTGTGTATTGGTTGAATAAACCAGCTCACTTTCTTCCTATTGAAATAATGACTTTGCAAAGGGGCATTGTTAGCTCTATGTTCGGGAAGTTATCGGCTACTGGATATGCTGTTATTGATTATGCCAGACTGTGGCCTAATGTTCACGAAGTTGCTCTGGCAGAGTTTGCAGGAAGTACTGGAGACTCAGTTATGTTTAGTATATTGTTTCGTTTATGAATAGATGGACTCTCGTAGTGGATTATTTCAATTTTAGAGAATGTCTTCAGGTCATACGTATTGATTCTATAAGGGAATTGGAAGAAACAAATGACTGTTGATTGAAATCGTGCATAATCATGGTTATCAAATGAGTATTAGTATAGCTCCGTATAAGATTCGTGTGGCTGAATTTGTAAATTTCTTTTGCATTGGTCTGAATCTAGAGAAAATGTGGCGATGGTTAGAATTGACTTGGTGAAATAGGCATCAAACGGATTGGAGTTACCTGATGTAGATTTTGACGACTCATGGTAGACAGAGGAATTATACTGATAGCGTAGGTGGTTGTTGGAGTTCAGGTCGGTGATTTTGTATTCTTGAGAGTTTCACCGAGACAATGTATTATACGATTTAGAAAATATGTAAAAAAAAAAACACTTTTGTTGGGAAATATTGGACCTTTTAAGATTATTAGATGAATTGGTGAGGTGGCATACTGATTAAAACTTTCTCCACAGTTAGCTCGAACCCATAATGTGTTTCATATATTGATGCTCTAGAAGTATATAACTAATCCTTCTCATGTAGTTTAGTGAGGGGAATTGGATATCGAAGAAGAGGACGAAATTTTTTCTAAGGGGGGAAGAATGTAACACCCAGTATTTAAATTTGACAATATATATATTATTTTGAGCTGATAAAATATTAAATTAGAGATAGAGTTTAATTATTTTATTTTTCTGGACTAAAAATAGTCTGAAATAGTGTTAGGTTGGACAAAATAGGCCAAGGGCCTAGCCCTTTCTTTTTCCCTTCTTTCTTTCTTCCCTTTCCCTTCTTTTCTTTTTTTCTTCTTCCTGGGCTGTGGGTTTCTAGAGAGGGTGCGGGAGAGAGAGAAAAGAGAGAGAGAAGGGAAGGAGAGAGGGATTCGGGAAGAAAGGAAGGTAGACCCAGGTAGTTTTCGACGCCATGAACGCTATAGCCGTGTCCGTTTCGCGTGATTTCGCTTGAGTGGGAGAAATTGACACCGAAAGGTTTGTTATCTAAACTAAAATCTCTTTATTTCGCCTTTTCTCTTTAGATATGAGGTATATGGGACCTATATTTGTGTTTTAGACGTTGCAGGGATCATTTTGGTATGTTTATATGCTTGATTTGGTGAAGTTTTGTGAGATGTGTATATTATATATATATATACACGGGTGTGTATATATATGCGTATGTGTTGAATTTTTCATACTTTGGATTATGATAATTATATAAATGATATGTAGAGATTTTAGGATGAATTTCTATATGTTCATTTTATGTGGAAGTGATTAAATTTATACTGGCAATGTGAAGTCAGTCGAAAATTTGAAAGCCCCATTTCGCTGGGTGTTCATTGTAAGAAGAAACGGGAAAAAGAAAAAGAAAAAAAAAAGAAAAGAATAGAGAAAATAGTTAGAAATATTACCATTTGAGCCCAAAACTTTAGATAATCATAAATTGACCTCCAAAGTTTCAGATAATTATAAAATGGCCCCTAAAGTTTTAGATAATTACAAAATAATTCCCCAAGAGTTTAAATAATTACAAAGTGGATCCAAAAGGTTTAAATAATTACAAAATGGCCCCTAAAGTTTAGGAAAATCATGATTTTACCCCTAAAGAATTGGGGAGGATAATAATTTGCCCCTAGAGTTATGCGAAATTATAGTTGATTTATAGAATTAGAAAGATCTTAGAAAAAGTGTAAATTTTGAGATTTAAGGCATGCTTTATTTTATATTGCTAATGGCAGAATAGGATCCTATTTCTGATTAAATTATATGAAATATAATTGATGATTAAATTATATAAGACATAATGATAATTAATTTAGCATGCTTTCTTAATGTTGTGAACTCTTGAAGAGAATTATTAGGCATAATTGAACATGTCATGTGCATTGAGACTTGGGCGGCTTCATCTGATTTATGTTGAGAATATTAATTGGCTGGGAGCACCACATTCGTATTGTGACGTGTCAAGACACGGGTTATATATATGGACGAGATTCATGATTTAAGAAAAATGAGAAAATGAGACTTGAAAATATCAGATGATCCTTAGGCGACATATATAATTAAAGGTTATTCATTTGAAATTGGGCGTTAATATTGTGGTGAGATATTATGAGATTTTCAGATTGTAGCCAGATCCAGCCTGAGATAAGCAGATGCCTGCTTGAGATAAGTAGATGCCTGCTAAGGGGTGTAACACGGTTCCCTAGCAGAAGGGCCAGGGGCTGTAATACGGTTCCCCTGAGTTTTAGCTGATTAAGGATGTAACCCGGTTCCCTAACTGTTATTATATTGATTACCCTGCTTGAGGTAAGCAGATACCTAACTAGGGGTGTAACACGGTTCCCTATCAGAAGGGACAGGGGGTGTAACACAGTTCCTCTGAGTCATACACTAATTAGGGTGTAACATGGTTCTTCATTTGGTTTATATATATATATATATATATATATTAAGGTAATGTGATTGCTACATTTGTTGGTGAGAAGTGTGGATTATTCTATTGATCTTAGGTTTGGTCATGAAATAAAATATCAATTAGGAACTACGGAGACTTGATTCCCGAGGTGGGATACGTAGGTAGCTTAGGCTAGAGTAGCCTGAGTCCAGTCTTAATTATGGGTGATGAAATGGAATATTATTTTATATGGGAATGAGTAATGATTTGGATAATTTGATGACCTTAGTTTAATGTGATTTGAATTTGGACTGAACTTTATTATTTATTTTGGTTTTGTATTTCCATACCATCCGTCTCAAACAATTAAGTTAAGGGTGTGACAAAAGAAGAATAAAACAAACTTCATTGATGCTGAACTAGAGTAGTGTTGAATAATGGAAATGTATTCTTCAAATTAATATTGAATAACGAATTTTGAATATCGAAACACTCTAAAAAACTCTCAAAAAGAACTCTAGGATACTTTGACTAAATGCTAAAAATATAAAATTTTGAATTGCCATGTCTCCTGCCTTATTAAGTATTTATACAGTCTCCAAAAATAAAACATAAACCTAAAAATTGCAAGAAACGTAGTAGCATCCAGACAACACAATTAGGAGTTTGAACGGCAGATAAGAAACAATATTTCCAAATTCCAAATTGACTAAGTGTGGGAGAAAACGTCTGTACTATTGTTCTGGCAGCAGATTAGGTGTCCGGATGGCAAATTCTACTTTTAATTTTTTGTTGATTTTCTTCTCAACTTCTTTGGCTTTTCCTATATCTTTGTTTTTTTAGCTCTCTATTCTCTTATTTCCTACAAAACAATTAAAGAAAATAAGAAACTAATATTAATAACTAATAACACAATAAAACACTAACATAATGATAGAATTTACATTAACTAACAACGAAAATCATAATCTATGATTACATCTTTCAATAATCATTATTAAAAAAAAGTTATTTTTTCAAAAAAAATTCTTTTTAAAAAAATTACACTACTACCTATATAAAAAGAACAGTTTCACTCTTTCAAAAACTAAATTAATTTTTTTAACACAAAAGGAAAAAGATACTACCACCTAAAAATAAAACACAGTTGTCCTTTTCCAAAATAAATAAATAAAAATTGTAAAGTTTAATTTTTTAGGTGTAACAAATGCAAGTCATTGAGTGTGTAATATTTATAAATTTTTGTATTGAGTCTTGTGTTAATCAAGTTGTTTCTCAATGCGAAGATTGAAATGGAAAGTTGACTTAAATTTTCATATTTAGTCTTGTATTAGTGTGACTGGCATTTAAGCAGGGTTCGAGTCACCTACAGATTTTTGACATATTCTTCTAATCATGTTTCTATATTGAGAACAGATATAAATATCACGTATTTTGCTATACTATCACTTTTGAGAAGTAAGAAATATATTGCTAAGAGGCAATCAAAAATGTGAGTCAAAGACAAAAGTTAATTCTTCGATTTGGGATTGGAAAATCAAATATACCTTTGGGCTCTAGGAGGTACTGTTCAGGTTCAAAAACAGAATCAATCAAAGGGAGAAGACTCATTGTGAGCTTTAGCAAGTAAGAGATACTTAGACTACGATGGGTGTTAAGTCGAGTCATGTATAGTAAACTCTTGTAATTTTCGATTTTATAGTGGATTGATTTTCAGTAGTCACCTTTTAGACTTAAGATGGTTTCTAGGGTTCCCTCGTTAAATCCTGTTGCTCATTTACTTTTATTTGTGCGCGTTTGTTTTTAAGGGTTTCTCCATACTAGGTTTTTTTCAATTGGCATCAGAGTGGGTCACCTTTGATTTTTTTTAAAAATATATTTTTGGCAAGATCTGTATTTTTAAAAAAATAATTATGGAGAATTATAGAGAAGGTAGGCCATCTACTAGGCCTCCTCTATTTGATGGAACCAATTATGAGTATTAGAAGGTCAAGATGTGGGCTCATTTTCAATTTATTGATGATAGAGTCTGGGACTTTATTGAGAGGGGTTGGACTCATTCTGTTGAGGCCTCTACTAATAAGAGTACTACCATCCCCAAACCCATTTCTGAATAGGATAAAAGTGAACTTGAAAGTAGTGGATGGAACAAGAAGACAATGAATTCTATATTCAATGCCGTCATTGCTGACAAGTTTCGAAGAATCTCAACTTGTGATACTACAAAAGAGACTTGGGACATACTCCAAGTAACTTATGAAGGTACTAATATAATTAAGAAGTCTAAACTTCATAAGCTAAAACTACTTTTGATGTCATACCCCTAATTTAACTATCTGAGCACTTGAAAATATGGGAACTGAATAAAATCGATTAAAATCTAGCCCTAAGTTAAGTCAAGATCATAAACATCAATTAAAATATTAACAAATGTCCCTCAATCTCGCATAAAAGAATATTAAAGAATATTACCAATAACTAACCAATGATATAGACAGTTCAACATCATCACACGGACAGCATCCAAGTCTGCACGATCAAAATATACACTATAATCATGTTTATATCCCTCAAAATAATGATATTATAAAGATAATTAGCAGATCCACACTCTGAGTCACGCAATCTATGATATAAAAAATTCAACTCTTAATTTAGAAAAATAAATATAATTATTACTATCCATAATTAAGACTAGACTTAGACTACTCGAGTCTAAGCTGCCCACGCATCTCACCTTCGAAATCAGGTCACTGTAGTTCTTAATTTTTCATTTAATATTCACACCCAACTCATTATCAATAAATCAAAAATTAAACATCATTATAAAATTAACAACCTCAATATCTCAACACATCATAATCTATGCAATATCATGTCATGGGTAATGATAGAATGCAATACCAATGCATTTCTCTAATCTCAATCTACTCCCAACTTATCCTGAGATGGATGACACTTAGTAAAGCACGTGGGATCACTAAACCACACTATTTAACGCTCACGAAAAATGATAATCTCAATATATAATCACAGGTAGGGAACCGTGTTACACCTCCATTGGTGTAAGACTCAGAGGAATCATATTACACCCCCAGCCCTTTTGCTAAGGAACCGTGTCACATCTCTATTTAGGCATCTGTTTATCTCAATAGGGTCTGGTAAGTCCGAAAAAAATCTCATAATGTTATCTCATAATTAACATCCCAACTCCAATAACCAAGCTTTAGTCATATATAATCAATTGAGGATCATCTGATATTTTCAAAATCTCATTTTATTATTTTCACAAAATCAAGGATCCCATCTATATACATGACTCGTGCCTTGGTGCATTAATAATATCAATGTGGCACTCTGGAGCAATCAATAATCACAATATAAAATTAGATGATAAAACCCCTACCTCATGCACATAATATGCTTAATCATGTAGACAAATGTCATCCTAATACAAAATGCATTCTCATTAGGCTTAAGAATGATTTGGGTTTCATTTAATCATTTAAAAACAATAATCAATGATTTTGGGCACAATCAATGTTTTTAAAACTCAAAATGTATAAATTTGAGAACCCAATATTCTGTCGTTCAAACCCCTAGCCAAACCAACTGGTTACTACCTGCAGGAACTAGCTATTCAAACTCCTATCCAAAACCAACTGGTTACTACCTGTAGTTATTACATGTAGTTATTATAAGTAGAAACTAGTTGTCCAACCCCTGTGCGAGCCATCGTGTCTAGAAACCTATTTTTAGATTTGTTTTTCGACAAACTCCTAACCAAAATAACCTAAATCATCCATTTAAGCTACAATATCAACAATTTATCACATATAAATATGTGAACATCTCAATAACATGTTACCCAACATTTATCTCAACAATAACTAAAAATGGTGTGAGATTTCAACATATATATGCATATATATACCCATTCATATATACATATATACACATAACCACAAATCAACATATATTTCACCAAATCATGTAATTAATATATGAAATCATCTTAACAACAATATAAACATATATATAAGTCTCACTTACATCAGATATGAAGAAAAAAGAAGAAAAGAGTAGAGAACTTGAAGCTCTAAAACTTCTCTCTTCTATTTCTCTCACCTCAAGTAAAATGCCACAATCCAAAACCGCTACTAGGATCACAATGTCAAAAATACTAAGGATCAACTATCTATAACTCTGACTTTGACTTTCCCTCTCTACTTTCTCTCTCTCTCTCTCTCACTCGTTGCAAGCTGTCTGGAACCAAAAGGAATAATTGAAAAAAAAAAGAAAAAGGAAAAGATAGAGAAAAGTTGAGCCCCATTGGCTCAGCTTTTCCAGTCCAATACCACTTCGGGCAAATCTAGCCCAGGAAAAATAATAAACCCAACTACACGGGCCTAGTCTTGTCTAAATATTTATTTGCTTAAAATCTCAATACTTAGCCAAAATAAAATACAAATGTTACATTTGAAAATTGAAAATGGAAGAGGGTGAAACTTTTGATCAATTTTATGTTAAGTAATAATATGTTAATTCTCATTTTAAGTTAGGTTTATTATTCATTTTTTTGGATTATCAGTAAAAATTGAGATCTATTCCAGATAAAATTCAACCTAAGGTTGCTGCTATTGAAGAAGCTAAAGATATGAATCCATAAGAATGGGGGAATTAGTGGGCTCTCTTCAAACATTGAATCTAATATTTTCTCTTTAAAATATATAATATATATATATATATGTTTGGTTTTAAATATGTGAAAGGAGGAGGATGGTGACAACTCTAATGAAGCCATGGATGAATTGATATTCTAGCTAAATATTTCAAAAAGGTTTTAAAAAGTCAAAAGTTGAATAAGTTAAGTAAAATGAATTGTGAAAAAAAAAAAAGGAAAAGAAGAAGAAGATAGTTTTTCAAAGAAGGAAATAATTTTGAAAAGAAAAATTCTGAAAAAGGATTTGAAAAGAAAAACAATTCAAAACTAATGAAAGATATGAAGTATTTTGACGTCAGGGTTTTGGACATATGGCTCAAGAATGTCCAACAAGATGAAGAGGAAAGGAAAGGTACTTAACATGACCCTGAGATGACAAAGATAGTGAAGAGTCATCGGCTTTAAAGTTAGGAAAACAGGAGAATTTTATGGCGTTTGTTGCATCTATACAAAGCTTAAAGAATGAAACACTGAAATAAGTGGAGCTGAAGATTTCGATGAAGAAAAACTGCATCTTCAAGAAACAAATAATGAATGTATTAACAGTACCAGCAAAACTTTTGAAGCAAAAAGAGACAGTAATATTGTGAAAGTAAAATGTGTAGGGAGAAAAAGAAAAACGGAAACTAAATTGTGAAATTGAAGACGGTACTCTCAAGAGGAATTCTAAAGTGGAAGTGAGAGAGTGTTTTTGTTTAACAAACTTGAAGAAAATTTTGAATCTAGAAAGAAAAGCAGTATAGAGAGATTAAGTCTCTTGAATTTGATTTAAATACTGCTAAATCATTTTTTTCTAAATTTTGATTAGTTTGACATTTTATCTTAAATTTTTAATGACGGATTTTATTGGAAGTGGGTAATGTTTTACAACATTTCAAAATAAGGAAGGCAAGTATAACTTTTAAATGTTATAGGTGCTAATTGTAATTACCCAAATGGTTAAAGGAAGGTAGATAAAATTTACCCAATTAAATTAACAAATTTAGTCAATTGTTGCACTTTTAATCAAATCATGAGATGTTATTTGTTAATTTTTAAACTAGAAAAGTCATGTGTTTTCAAGTCAAAAAATTAAGGATGTAAAGTGTAATTTCCTCGTGCATGTAAAATTTAGTCTTTTATTTCACTTGTATTTTTTTGGACATACGTACTTCACCCTTGTAATGAAGTCTTGAATCTGTCCCCAATCATTATTTGATACATACAAATATGACTTAGTTAATGATAAATGAGATCAAGTAATGTGTATATAATATACATGAGATCTAAAAAGTGGAGTCGATTGAGAAGGGTCATAAATCTTTTCTATAAATTGTTTTATCCAAATTAAAATTAATTTGTCTCTAAGCATTTTTGATTGGATTGGAATAACAACCACCGAGAATGATTGGATTGAAATTTTTCCCGAGGTCCCTGAGGTAGCAATGGAAGGCCATGCATATGCTGAAGAGTCTCTAAATTTCCTTAAAATACAATCATATTCTATTTTGAAAAATGAATATATACAACTATAACATGATCTTATTTCTTTCTAAGGATCCTGTGGGGAGAATTCATTATTCAAGTGAAGAGTCATAAAAGACCAAAAAAAAAAAAACTAAAAGCCTATTAATGTTTTGTCTCAAAGGAGTTCAAGATTGTTTAAGGAATATCATAGAGAATATGCATGTTTGTGAAGTTCAAGGAATGTTGTAGACAATGCATGACTCATCAAGGAGATCGAGGCTACATGAAGTTCATCTACTTAGCATGCAGCATAAGAGTTGTCAGCCAATCCATAGCATTGGGGACTACTTGGGTGTCCATTGTAATGAAATTCTTACATTGCCAAAAGGTTCCGGTGGTCTTTACATCTGGGCTTCAAATTTTTCTCCCCTTACGGTGATTAATATTTTCTTCCTCATAATCATTTTCCCCAGCACACATTCTTAATCATTGATCTTTCTGGGGTATTTTGTATCGAGTTCTAGTCATGTAGTAGTAATATTCATGCCAAGACACTGTCATACAAAAACTTAGACTGATAAAAAGAATTCAAGTAATTTAACTCTAAATAAATATAAATATAAATATATGAAACCAATTTAGAACTGATCACAAAATAATTAGTCACAAAATGTACTCAAACATGTTTAAATAGAGATCAAAATATTTTCAAAGTTAATTTATTATATATTTGTATGCTAATTTGCAGTTCTAATATTTACGAATGAAATATTTGTCAAAAAGAAAAAAGAAATGTTAAGAATTCAAAATTCACTATACACGTTTATTTTTGTGAAGAAAAATGAAAGTGAAAAAAATTGAGATTGACAAATTGAAAAAAAAAATTATTAATAAATGTTTTTTTCTTAATATATATATATATATATATGTTTTTAATCTATTGAATAAAACATGCATTTGAAGTTTCCTATTTCCTTCCTCTTTTCATTTCCATTTTTCTTTCCACTTTTCTTCTCCCTCTAAATCCCCAATCCAAACAGAATAATCTCTCAAAATACCTAATTACATGTAATGGACAAAATTCAAATCCGAAGAAGAATTATCTTTGCAGTTTATATACAACAGAATAAAATTCCTTGCCTATAAAAAAAATACAAATTTACAAATATGCACCCTTAAAGCGACCCCGCACGACAACACAGAAAATGGAGTTCAGAGCGAAGATCTTGCTTTTGCCATCTTAGCTGCTGGGACCTTTATCTAGCCTTTTTACATATGCAGGGGGGAAACCATTCTGCTTCACTCTTACATTCGCCTTCAGGCCATCCATTAGGAGCCACCTTTTGAGCACCATAACCACATAAGTTTAGAATAAATGGGCATTATGTTTAAGCATGGTTTTAAAAAATGTTTATTACTGTTACATAATGGTTTCAAAGGGTTTGGATTCCATTCTAATTCATCCAATACAAAAAATTTTAGTTAAAGTTGTAAAAAAGCCTAATAATACTGAAGAGAAGGGGCCTTCACCTTAGGTTTTAAGGTTGAGGCCCTTTCTTTTAAGTATTGTTAGGCTTCTTTACAAAAGTAAATTACTTTACCACTATAGACCTGTAATTTAAATTGGCTTACTTTACCACTTTTATCAGCTAAAAATATAATAACAAAAAAATAAAAAATGGGTAGAAAGCACCACGTGTCCATTACACACAATGAATATGCGTCGTTCCAATTAATAAATTTGATAAAAGGGTGCAAAGTAGGATGATTTAGAAGTACATAAAACAAAGTGGGACAATTTAAAGTATAAGGGTGTTAAATGTAAACTCTTTTTTAGCTATTCATGGTCGCATCCTTAGTCCCGCTTATTGTTTGTTTTGTGCTCCCGAAAGAATTTGAGCCTCCAAGTGTGACAATGCAAGTTCAGGTATGCATCCAGCCACCCCAACCAGCACCAGAAACTAACAGAAGCAACAAAGTAATGACCTTTACATAAAGTAATTGGGGGAAACATCTCACTTCCACTTGATTTGAGAATGGTTATTACATGACTATGCAGACTTCTTTTTTCGGTGACCCGAAACCTAATTGATTTATTGCATTCTTTAACGAACCACGTAACCGATAGATAAACTGGGGACCCGCGCAGCACCCCACAAACCATGTGAACCGGTTAAGTCCAAGACTAGGCCTTGTGTGGGAACCTCCAAAATTTGCTATGCCTTAAAGTCTAACTCTTAACCTCCCTTAAAAATTCAAGAGTCCTGGCCAATTGCCTTAGAGTAGTTGGTTTTGCAAACTTATTATTG
>JAINTL010000062.1:0-72367 GCA_019916065.1 Vitellaria paradoxa
AAACTTAAGATTAAAAAAATTTATACTAAACACATCATTATCATGAACTTTTTTTTTTTTTCTATCTAGATATATTAGGACAATACAGACTAAAAATTATTAAATATTTTAACACTGGACATGTATTTTCCTTCCCCTTGCTAGAAGAGCTTGCCATTTCTTTCCCTTTGCACATCTTTTTTGCCTTAGTCTTTGTCTTTGAAAAATAAGTTTAAAAAATTAATGTCTTACTATTTTACCTTGGAATGAGTAAATAACATATAAATATTAAAATTATTAGAGAACTTACCACCGGAAATGCATTTTCCTTCCCCTTTCTACTGTAGCTAACCTTCTTATTTCCTTTGGACATCATGTTTACTTTTACCTTGTTATTTAAAAAAACAGGTAAAAAATTTAAAGGCATGATATATTACTTCATATTTATTATATTAAAATAACACCTTGTTATATTAGAATAGTAGTCTTACCTCACAAATGCGCATAGCATTAAAGTCTTGTTCATCACGAATCACAATGCATATATTAAGGCATTGGGAGGGGAATAAATAAACAATAATACAATTTTCATGCCATATCTTAATTTTTTCTTTTATGAATGAGTGTTGTACGCACGGGTTATCCCTAGTACATCAAAAATTGATAAAATAAAAGTAGCAAATAGATTATAATTTACCGTTCAATGCTCTTCTGTATCAACCTGTATTTTAAATAACATAAGCAAAAGTACATATTAATCGCAATGAAAATTAAGCTATTTAAGAAAATCTAACTTACATGACCAAAAATTGTGACGTCTTTCACGATCGCAAATTGCTATAAGTTGATTATGTTGCAACCTGAAAATTCATTAAAATTAAACATTAATTGTGAAAACAAATACTCATTTATATTTTATCAAATACCCTTTTTAACTTACCAACCAAAGCAAGCTACATTTTGTACAATGTGTTGAATTATCCATATAAGAATAATAATACAAAACATAACTTAGCAGCCAAAGCAAGCTACTTTGGCCCATGCCTAAAGGCACAAAAAATAATTTTTATAGAAGAGGATTTTAGTGATAAAAACAAATTAATAATAATATTTGTTGTCATTAAATTAATTTTTTCGCTAAAAATTTTTAATCTACAAAATAAAACGCATCTTTTGATTTGATATTTATCCTAGTCATCACTAAAATTTTGTCATATCATTACTTATTATTATCTATATCTATATGATAAAACACATCATTCGATTTGATATATGTCCTAATTATCACTAAAATTTCGCCACATCATCACTTGTTATATATCTATATGATAAAACACATCATTTTAATTTGAAATTTAAAATTCAAATAAATATATATATTATATTTTGTAAAATTACACACACATATTATATACATACATATATTATATTTTGTAAAATTATACAAATTATATTTAGTTATATTATATGCGTTTGAAGTGATAAAAAGTGAGATAAAGTGAGATGATTTGTTAGTTTGTACTTCATGCAATGAGATAAAAAGTGAATAACTTTTAGAAGTTTTCAGAGATTTTTAAAGTTTTTTAGTGATTTTTACCAAATTAAATGCACCCATTGTCTATTATATTAAATAATGTGTGGATATCAATAGACAAAGTCAACTAAATTTTTTATTTAAAAAACATATTTAAATTTTAAATTTTTAGAAATTTTATTAAAAAATAAACATTTAAATAAAAATTTTAATTTTAATATGCTTAAAACTTAAATTTTAAACACATAATCTTTTACACTATGTGTCACTTATATAATAAGAAAGTTTAAAATTTTGAATTTGAGATATTTTTAATTGTTGAATTTGTTAAATGACCTGAATTATTTTTCTTTCTCTCTTACCCGTCTCATATTTTTAATACTTTTTATATAAAAGATTTTAAATTAATATTTTAAAAAATGTGACATACACTTTTACACTCTGTGTCATTTATATAATAAGAAAGTTTAAAATTTTGAATTTGAGATATTTTAAACTACTGAATTTATTAAATGGTCAGGATTATTTTTTTTCCCTAACTCTTCCAATATATGTTTAATGCTTTTTATATAAAAGACTTTAAATTGATATTTTAAAAAATGTGATAATATTTGTAATAAATAATAAAATTTTATATCTTAATCTTTTTTATTAATGGTTTTATTTTTATAGATAATTTTTACACTTTTTTATGTAAGTTTACACGCCAAATTACATTTTTATACCTTCAGGCACAGGGAAATCTATATTATAAGGAGGATAGTTTATGTGACATTCAACAGGTAACTATTTAAATATATTTTTTTAAATAAAAAAATTAGTTATTGCAACTACTTAAATATAAAAAAATAAATAATTAAATTAAACGTTAATTTTTATTAAAAATAAATATTTAAATTAAAATATCAATTTTAATGTGCTAAAAACTTAAATTTTAAATGCATATATTTTCACACTTTTTTATCAAAAGAAAGTTAAAATTTTGAATTAAAAATTTTTTCAATTACTGTATTTGCTCAATAGTTAAGATTATTTTTCTTTTTCTCTCACTCTTGCCATAATTTTTTAATTAAAATTTTAAATACATATATTTTTACACTCTGTGTCTTTTACATAATGAGAAAGTTTAAAATTTTGAATTTAAGATTTTTTTAACTGTTGTATTTGCTTAATAATCAGGATTATTTTTTTCTCTTATCCTTCTCATAGTTTTTTGAATACTTTATTATATAAAAGATTTTAAATTAATATTTTAAAATTAGGAAGTTTAAAATTTTGAATTTACAATTTTTTCAACTATTGTATTTGCTAAATAGTGAGGATTATTTCTGTCTCTTACTCTTTTCATACTTTTTTGAATACTTTTTATATAAAAGATTTTAGATTAATATTTTAGAAAATGTGATAATATTTGTAGAAAATAAAAATTTAAATTAAAATTTCAATTTTAAGGTGCTTAAAACATAAATTTTAAATACATACTTTTTTACACTCTTTGTGTCATATATGTAATAAGAAAATTTAAAATTTTGAATTTGACGTTTTTTTCAATTGTTAAATTTGTTCAACGGCTAATATTATGTTTCTTTTTCTCTTATTCTTTTCCTATTTTTTTAAATACTTTTTATATAAAAGATTTTAAATTATTTGAAATTTTGAATTTAAGATTTTTTTAACGGTTGTATTTGCTCAATAGTCAGGATTATTTTTTTCTCTCACTTTTCTCATATTTTTTTGAGTACTTTATTATATAGAAGATTTTTAATTAATATATTAAAATTACGAAGTTTAAAATTTTAAATTTAAGATTTTTTAAACTGTTGTATTTGCTAAATAGTCAGATTTTTTCCCTTATTTTTTATATTTTTTTGAATACTCTTTATATAAAAGATTTTAGATTAATATTTTAGAAAATGTGATAATATTTGTAGAAAATAAACATTTAAATTAAAATTTCAATTCTAAGGTGCTTAAAACTTAGATTTTAAATACATACACTTTTATACTATTTGTGTCATCTATATAATAAGGAAGTTTAAAATTTTGAATTTAAGGTTCTTTTCAATTGTTGAATTTGCTCAATATGGCTAATATTATGTTTCTTTTTCCCTCATTCTTTCCATATATTTTTTAAATACGTTTTATATAAATATTTTAAATTAATATTTTAGAAAATGTGATAATAAATTTGTAATACATAATAAAATTTTATACCTTAATGATTTTTATTTGTATAGATTAATATAAAACTCCCAAATTCTTTCACATCATAACTCCCAAATTCATTCTCTTAGGATTCACACAAAACCCAGAATAAGCTTAATCAACCCCCCTAAAATAAAATGAATAATCAAGAGATTTTATGGGGTGTTCAAATAGTGGCGAACATGGAAAATTCAACCAGTGTAGGCCCAAGTCAATGTAGTCTCTAGAAATCTAACAGGTAAGAAGAGTTTGGCCTTGAGGGGTGAGATTGTAATTGCAAATTTGAGTTAAAAAACCACTCTTGTGTATGTGAGATCTACAAAACAGTAGAAAAATAAATTATATACATATAGAGAGAGAGAGACGAAGTAGCAGTTTTGATGCTTTAATAGAGAGAGAGAGAGTAACAGTTGAACCAAAAAGAGTGAAGAAATAGCTTCAGTCAACCAGAGAAATTAAACCAAATGATAATGATTCAAGCTACTACTGTAGTGAAAACATTGATAAGGTGGTCAACATCGGAAATCTGGAGATACATTTTCTGTAAAGCATCAGAATTCATACGAAAGTGTAGGAAAAAATATATGGAAATAATGAATATAAAATTCATTGTACCTTTTTGATGCGGAAAACTTTTGATTCAGGATCTTCGCTTGCTTTACGAGCTCCTTTGTCACGTGCGCAGATTTCTGTACGGATCACTTCTCGCTTTTATAGAATACTACTAGAGTATCTACAAAGCACACGAACGAAAACCCTAGGGACTAAGATGGTACCCTAGAGAGAACCAAGAGAGAATATATGGAGAGAGAGAGGAAGATTGATTGTTGTATCTTTTTTTAATACTAGTTTGTGTCTATATATAATAGTGAGATGCCTAACTCATCTCAACCACTAAAAGGATAGAGTTAGATATTAACTCAACTATTCAAATTAAGAGATCAACCTTATCTCTCAAACATATAGAATTATCCCAACATTAGAACTTATCTAGTGTCCTACTTTGAGTCAAACAATGCCTATGTGGACATACCACAGGGCAATACAACATCTCCCCCTCGGACACATAGGGAATATATATCTCTCATCCAAAATTTACTCATCCTGTTCATCTCTTCATACGGGTAATGGATCGTGCGACCAAAACGAGAAAGTCTAAAATGAGGAATGTTATATTAAGTAACCATCTCACTAATATAACATTACAACTCCAAGTCTCGTTTATACCCAAATCATCAAATCACACTAGATCTAGCACCTCTAATCCCTCTTGTAACACATACAGAGTCATGCTAGATCTCACATTATATTTGCACTCATGATTATATCAAAAAAGACTAACAATGACATAATCGCCCGGGCTATGAGTTACAAAATATTAGTGTGGTATCAAATGACTTTCCCTTATACATTATGTTTGTCCATCTAAACTTGACTGCTTTCCTAGACATGCTCCGTTGGACCGTATAATTCATGGCCCTTGGATAACATGCTAAAGTAGCAACATCACGTCTCAACTTCAAAACATAAGTTTAAGTCCCAAAGGGTATGAGATGGAACTAATAGTCCAGAAGTCTCACTCAGTGACGAAGAAAGGGATTTATTTCGTCACCCCTTCCCACGGTCGCCTAGTAGCACATACAGTATGATGTGTATGCTATGGTGGAGCTCCCACTTAGGGTTAGTCACGCTCTAACACCATACGAATCTTAGTCTAGTCGCTTCTCATAGCGCCTAACTTGAGCCTCTCGAGACAGTCACTCAACAGTGCCTTCTCATGAGTCTCACATTCGGCTATTCTCAGGTTTCATGGAGACATGGATGTACTCCATGTTCGACTAATGTAGTCTCATCTTAGCTCAATGCTAAGGCGACTTATGATAACTCAATCCTTGTCGCTTTAAAAGCGCCATAGAAATCACTACTTCATAGTGTGATCATCTATGTCTCATCCTGCTCGCTATTCAAGCGCCAGGGTGATCACCCGTGTGAGTGGGCTAACCAAAACCTGGTGACTTTACTCATATGACTAGATATGTGCACTAATTAAACAAAATAATATGCAATCAAAAACATATTTTATTAATGCATACAAAAATGTCCATCATACAAAAAAAATGTCAAACCCTACGTAAACCCAAGACCATAACATGTCTGCGAAAAATATCTCTCGGTATGGGTTTAGTCATGGGATCAGCAACCATGTCGATAGTAGGGACATACTTTAGGACAACCTGACCTTGCGCAACAATGTCTCTAATGAAATGGTAACGAGTATCAATGTGCTTGGATCTACCATGGTATTTTGGATCTTTTGCAAAAGCTATGGCAGCTGTGTTATCACAATAAACCACAACAGCCTCACCCAAGTGCCCTGTAATGCTCAAGCTCTGCAAGAATCTCCTCAACCATAAAGCTTCTTGCACAGCAGTAGTGCAAGCAATATACTCTGACTCCATGGTGGATAAAGAAACACATTGTTGTTTCTTACTACACCATGAAATGGCTCCTCCTCCAAGTATGAAAGTATAACCCGATGTGGATTTGCGCTCATCTCTGTCAGCAGATCCATCTGCGTCACTATACCCAGCTAATTTCATACTTCCACCTTGATAGCATAAAGCAAAGTCTGCAGTCCCTCGCAAATATCTAAATATCCTTTTAACTGCAACCCAATGGGCAGCTCCAGGATTACTTTGGTATCGGCTAACCATACCAACAGCAAAACATATGTCAGGTCGAGTACACATCATAGCATACATTAGACTTCCAACAGCACTGGCGTATGGAACATTGGCCATTTTCTTCCTCTCTTCATCTGTTCTAGGACACTGATCAATGCTAAGAGTTCGACCTTTCTCCATTGGAGTGTCTATGGGTTTTGAATGGTGCATACGAAATCGTTCTAGGATCTTCTTTATGTAAGTCTCCTGGGACATACTAAGAAGTTTCTTAGAGCGATCTCTGGAGATCTTAACCCCAAGCACATAATCTGCCTGACCCATGTCCTTCATCTCAAATGTGGAGGACAACCACTTCTTAGTGGGGACAATCATCTCCATGTTATTTCCAGCTAATAAAATGTCATCCACATAAAGTGAGAGAACAAGAAACTTATCTTTTTCTCTTTTGACATACACACAATGGTCTTCTTCAATCATCATAAATCCCACAGAGAGAATGGCTTGATGAAATCGAATATACCATTGTCTAGACGATTGTTTCAGGCCGTAAATAGAACGCTTTAAGCGACAAACCTTTCGCTCTTGTCCTTCAACCTGAAATCCTTTTGGTTGATCCATATAGATCTCCTCGTCTAGTTCTCCATTGAGAAATGTTGTCTTCACATCCATTTGAAACAATTCCAAATCTAAATGTGCGACAATAGCTAGAAGGAGGCGAATGGAGGCATATCTCACCACAGGAGAGAATGTCTCTTCATAATCTATGCCCTCCTTTTGGGTATAGCCCTTCGCCACCATTCGAGCCTTGTATCTGTCAATTGACCCATCCGCTTTGCGCTTGACCTTCAGAACCCACTTGTTACCGATGGCCTTGCGCTTAGGTGGAAGGTCAACTAACTCCCATACATGATTCTTAGCCATTGAGGTCATCTCTTCTTTCATAGCAGCTATCCATTTTTCAGATGCAGGTGAATTCAATGCTTCCTTATAGGAGGCAGGCTCATCAGCATCCACAGAGGCAGTCATGAAGGACTCTCCTTCAATCTCAAAGCGTCGTCAAGGAACTATTCCACGACTGCTTCTGCGCAATTGTGAATCCTGAGAGTCTCCTAGTGGCATACTTCCACTAGGTAAGAAAATGCTTCCACTATCTCTAGCAACCAAAGGATGAGGTTGTGATGCCTCATCTTGCCTATGAGATAAAGGTACATCTTCTTGAGGTTCTTATAACTCATAGAGTTCAAGATCCCATTTAACTTCACCAATACTTGGAAAATCATTTTCAAGAAACTCCACATCGCGTGACTCTACCTCTGTCATTCCTCCATCTGGGTGTTCACCGTACATAACGTAGCCTTTTGAGTGTTCAGAGTATCTTAAGAAGACACACTTATTAGCTCTTGGGCCCAACTTCCCATACTTATGGGAAGTATTGTGAACATATCCCGCAGAGCCCCATGGACGTAAGCCTTCTAGATTAGGCTTTCTATCATTCCATAACTCATATGGAGTGGAAGGAACTGACTTTGAAGGCACTCGGTTAAGTATGTAGGCAGCAGTTAAGAGAGCATCTCCCCAGAAACTTATCGGGAGATTTACCTGTGCCATCATTGACCTAACCATATCCAAAAGAGTGCGATTCCGTCTCTCTGCAACACCATTTTGTTGCGGAGTACCTGGAATCGTTAATTGTCTGCGTATCCCTTTTTCCTCACATAATCCTTTGAACTGATCAGAAAGATATTCTCGGCCTCTATCAGTACGAAGGACTTTTAAGTTCCTTTCTTTCTGATTCTCAACCTCAGTTATGAAGCGTTTGAAACAATCCAAAGCTTCAGAACGGTGAGCTAACAGATATACTGAGCCAAAACATGAGAAATCATCTATAAAGGTAATAAAATAGGATGCGCCATGTCGTGCCTTCACATTCATTGGTCCGCAAATATCTGAATGGACTGGCTCTAAAGGATGACTGGCCCTATTAGCCTTACCAAAAGGCTTTCTGGATGACTTTCCAGCCAAACAAGGTTCACAAGCAGGTTGGCTTACTTTAGTGAGAGAGCCCAAGAGCCCTTCTCTAGCTAATCTAGCCATCATTTCTTACCCTATGTGACCCAGTCTAGCATGCCATTTAACAGAATCAGATATAACATTAGAAGAAGAAGATGTGATAAAAGTTAAATTATTATAAAAATCCATATCCAAATCCAGTGCAAAAAACTCATCTCTTAAACTACCATGACCATAAAGCGTCCTATCAAGATAAATGGACAAACCACTACCTTCAAAATGAAAAGAAAAACCTAAGTTTAATAATGCTAAAACTGAAAGCAGATTACATCGGACAGTGGGTGCATAAAGCACATCATGTAAGAGCAAAGTGCGTCCAGTACGTATCTTGAGCTGGTAGGTGCCAACTCCCAGGACATCTTCCTACGCTCCATTCCCCATTATGACTACATATTTACCCGCTGGGACCCGATGATAATCTACATATCCAGCTCGATCCATTGCTACATGTTTGATTGCTCCTGAGTCTACAATCCAACCAATGAGAGAATGAACAATATAAACATGTAAGCAAACAAAATTGAAAGAGCTAGTGCTAGGGTTTACCTTCTTCGGCTCGTTACACTCAGAAGTGAAGTGACCCTTGCGACCACAATTATAGCATTTGAGCTTAGACTTGTCTTTCTTTCCACCACGCTTGCCTCTACGGCGCTTGGTTCCCTTACCAACTTGAGGCGCAAGATTTTGGAGTTTGCCTTGTCTTGCTCCTTTTTGTTGTCCTTTGCGCTGGGGCCTTTTTCCCCTACGCTGTCCAACCTGAACGACAAGTGCAGCACTACGGTTTGCATCTCTGCGCTCCGCTTCAAGCTCAAGGTGACGTGAGACATCATCAAAAGTTTTGATGCTCTCATTGTGCGTAAGCACAAGTTTCACCTGACTCCATGGATTCTCAGGTAAAGACCTAAGAACCGCCAAAATCTGCTGCTCTTCAGTGAGATCATTGCCAGCTGCCTTCATTTCTCTAATCATGGCAGACATCACCCTAAGGTGCTCCGCCATGGTGTGTTTGGGGTCCATTGTATATTGGTTGAACCTCAAGGTTAAGGCATGTAGCCTAGTGGCAGTGGTACCACCATATTTTAGGCGCAATTGATCCCACATTTCCTTAGCAGTGGAGAATTTCTCAAATTCTCCAATGAGATCATCATGCATGCAGCTTAACAAAGTAAAGCGCGCACTCCTATCTCTTTTGAACCAAGTTTGATAAGCCTGTTGGTCACGGCGATGCTGAGCCGTTGTACCTTCAGTAGGTGCAACCATGTTGTTGGTTAAATGGTCGAGCAATTCTTGCTCATTAAGGAGGTACTGAACCTTCCTATGCCACATATCAAAGTTATTGTCATCAAGTTTCTCTCCCTTGTTAAGTTCAGCAATAATGTTCTTTGAGGCCATTTCACTACATACAATTTGCGCAAGGAATTTTAATTAGGCACATATCTATTATTGTTATTTATTTTAAAAAATTAATTAGACTACAAAATTCTTTTCCACATTATAAAATCGAAAATTTCTCACTTTTGGTGCTAATAATCATCTCTTATAATGTAAATTAGAATAAAGTATCTAATTATTTTAAAATAAAATATGGGAACGACTCCCACTTTCCACAAGGTTTATACAACACATGCATATTATTAAAAAATAATGTGAGTCCTATAAGACTCTTTTGGTATAACTGATGCTCATGCCAAAATAGTTCAAAGTTTACAAATTTAATGCGAAACACATCCCCTTACAAGGCTTAAAAAAAAATTACATCATTTTTACATGGCCAAAAATAAACCTACTACATCATGCTAATAAACATAAATAAATGGGGATGCCGCACCTCCTTTGTATTCTAAGAATTATTTTGGAATAATAAATAACAATAAAATTCATGAGCATCATAAAACACCAATTCTCCCTCCATTTAATTTCTCATACAAATACATAGTTTATATTAAATGGAGGTTACTAAGCTCACATCTAAAGGAGTTAGTATATGGTCCAATTTTTTTTTTTTTTTTAAAAAAAAAAAGTGTCAAAACACATGCCCATATGGCACAATTGGATGAATACACTAATATTCATTCATGTAAACAAACAAATTATTTATCTACAGAATATAATTAAACAAATTAATTATTTATGAGCTATTAGAATATAATTAAACGAATTAATTATCCATGTGCCATTAGAATATAATTAAACAAATTAATTATGCGTGAGCTAAAAATAATAATTAAGCAAATTAATTATTCATGCATGAGCTATTAAAATATAATTAAACAAATTAATTATTCATGCATGAGCTACTAGAATATAATTAAACAAATTAATTAAATACCTAGAACACATCTTTGCATAAGGCCCAATAACATAAAACCCTTTAAAACAAGTAAGTGGGGAATTAAATTTCAATTTTTGTTTTATTTCAAAAAACATTAAAACATAAATTTATTATTATTATTACACATAAATAAAAAAAATTTCTAAAAAATTGAACCAAAAACATCAACGCAATATGTAATGCAAATGTATATACATACGGAACATATATACATATATATTTATGTTGGACAGACTAACACAACACCTAGCGTGGTTGAATGGTTTGAAGTGTGAAGGTTAAGGCTCTATGTTGGGATAGGCGTGGGTTCAAATCCCACTCCTAACAATTCTGTTTTAATTGTATTTTGCACTTAAAAATAAATCTATTTAATTACAATCTGTGAAACCAGCCTCACGCATTACCCTCCACTCCAAGGCCCAAAAAGCACGAAGCCTTCGCTCGGAGCCCGTAAGCCAGCTCCCACCTTGGATCAGGCGAGCCAGTGCACACCATCCCCAACTAGTCAGACCACAAAGACCGAACCAGCCTTCAACCACGTTAGTGGGCCAGAGGAGTGCCGGCCCGTTATCCATCCACCAACAGGAACGAGAGGTAATCGTTGCTCTGTGAGGCCAGCCTGACGCTGTGCCCTCCGCTCTGGAGGCCGCGGGTCACCAAAGCCTTCGCCAGTGACTCGAGGCCCAACTCCCCATTTGGAATGGGCCGGCCAGCAAATCGCTGCCATGAGCCCGACCGTCAAGACCGTGCCCATGTTCTGTCACCTCAACGCCTCCACTCGGGTTATAGGCCTGCGTTACCAAGCTCGGCTTCGATAATAATTAATCATTTATTTATATGTATATATTTTTGAAAAATATAGTGTTGATCTTCTGTCCAAAACAGAAAAACACTATGAAATATATACATACAGAATGTATATATATGTTACAAGCCAACAAAGTTTTTTTTTTTTTTTTTCGAAAAAAATAGGTGACAGCAATGTGATTTAATTTTTAAACAAATTAAAAATTAGATCTGCGTGTATATGGAGCGAAAACAAATTCTATTGCTCTGATACCACTGTAGGAAAAAATATATGGAAATAATGAATATAAAATTCATTGTACCTTTTTGATTCAGGATCTTCGCTTGCTTTACGAGCTCCTTTGTCACGCGTGCAGATTTCTGTACAGATCTCTTCTCGCTTTTATAGAATACTACTAGAGTATCTATAAAGCACACGAACCAAAACCCTAGGGACTAAGATGGTACCCTAGAGAGAACCAAGAGAGAATATATGGAGAGAGAGAGGAAGATTGATTGTTGTATCTTTTTTCAATACTAGTTTGTGTCTATATATAATAGTGAGATGCCTAACTCATCTCAACCACTAAAAGGATAGAGTTAGATATTAACTCAACTATTCAAATTAAGAGATCGACATTATCTCTCAAACATATAGAATTATCCCAACATTAGAACTTATCTAGTGTCCTACTTTGAGTCAAACAATGCCTATGTGGACGTACCACAGGGCAATACAACATCGAAAATCTGGAGATACATTTTCTGTAAAGCATCAGAATTCATACGAAAGCAAAGAAGCCCCCCATCTAGCCCACCTCAGTCGTCCTCGACCCAAATCGCAGCTGAAGGTCGCCATGAGAATCCAGAAGCAAGCCAAGCTCGCCGCCCTAATGCTCGAGGGTGCCACTACAAACTCCACCACCGATCTCTATTCTTATGCTACTACTTCCTTGTAGTACAATGCCAACTCAATCAGTCGCCATGGAATGTTATCTCATTCCCTTTCATATAAAGAATTTTTTTTTAAAATTCCAGCATCGGCCTTTGCCTACCCTCGGCTAAACGTGAGTCCGCCTCTATGTGGAGATGGGGAAAGCCTAGTATTTGTGCGCATATGTATATGTGTGTGCAAAATTTCTATATTTTCATTACCTAAAGTGGGTTGGATTGGATCAATAGCCTGTTTCTTTTTCCTTCTTTTCTTTGTTGTTTGGTTTGATTGGAAACCAACCAATCAACTTTGTTCAAGGAAACCAATCAACTTTGTTGAGATCAATGGGTTGGTTTTGGCTTGTTGAAGGAAACCAACCCATTAGTCCACTTAATGTTTTTAGGACGGGAGAGAGAGGGGTTGATGGCACAGAAAGAGAAAATGAGATATCTATATCTATATCTATATCTATATCTATATATATACATATAGAGAACCAGCAGCGATGGTTGAAGTGGCAGTGAAAAGGTAGTGGCTATTCGATGATTGCAACACAGGCGAGGGAGAAAGAGAGAGATGAGAGGTTAGTTAGAACAGAAAGAGAAAGTGAGTGAGAGGGTTCAACTGCAAAACAGAGAGAGAAAGTGAGAGGGCTGCAAATTGGGCGGGTTGTTAAAGTGCAAATTGGGCGATGCAAATTCGGCGGGAGTTTGTGGAAGAAGATTTGATGTGTATAAATCTGAGCCATTCATTGAAAATTAAAATTCAATCTCAGTCATCGATTATAATTTGTGAGAGAGATATTTTTAAAATGAGTTGTGTTTTATTATATTGACTCTATTTATTATATTTTAGACTAAGACAATATCATTTTATTTTAATCGAACTATTCGCGAAACAATCTTGAAGTCTTTGTTATTCAATCGAAATCAAACTTATATAAAAATTCAAATTGAGCTTGAGCTAAAACTCAAACCCAGTATAAATAACTCGAGTCAAACTCGAATAAATTAAAGTTCGACTTAGTTAGGAGCGGCTTGGCTCGACTCGTTTTTACCCTTATTTGCTTCCTCACGTTTTGCTTACTCACATTATTTTTCTAATATGTAAAATAAAAGTTTATTTTATAGATAAATTAAAAAAATATATGTTTTTTGTATATAAAAATGAATTTATAATGTTATATATATACGTTTATGTTTATTAGTTGTTTATCTAATTTTGCACTAATAAAATGTTGATGTCTTCCTATATTTGTATAGTGTCAAGCCCGACAAAACATATTAATTTTTGGCATTGTATTTCATTTATAGAGTGTGTTTGAGAAAAAATTTTATTGAGGGAAAAATAAATGGTGAGGTAAAAGAATTCAAAATTACATATGTTATTTAGGGTACATTTGAAGTGACAAAAATTGAGAGAAAATGAGATAAAGTAATATAAATTATAATTTGTGCAGTAAAATGAAAAATAATAGGAAAAAAGCATTAGATTTGATTAATAAAAAATATTAAAATAAAAAATTAATTCATCAATAAATACCTTTAATTTCTTTTATTATCTAATCTAACTAAATAAGTTGTATTTGCCACTTTAAATTTGTAAAGAACAAATTTGAGAATAATAGTAATAATTAATCAAATGAGTATATTTTTACAGGTAAGTCCTTACTTCCCAAATTAAGCTTGTGATAAAAGGTAATAAAAATTAATAAAAATTATACTCTTCTAATTCATGCAATGAGAGGAAATTAAAATTTTTTAAAAACTAATTTTTTCTTGGTGAAATTTGATATACCAAACGAAGCGTTATCATTGTTGTCACTGAAAAGTTCGAAGGGCAGCGGAAAGGAAGCAAGTCATCGTCCTTTATCCAATTACATCGACAATTTGGTGCGGCTTGGGGTTTTCCCCCGGCAGAGACTCCGCTCCGCTACATGTGTTTTCTCAACTCTCGTGTTTCACAAAATCACAACCCTCCAGCATAATCCTAAAAATAAAAAAAATAAATAAAAAGGCAAATCTCGCAAAGGTTAACGTTTGCACTTTTGGTCAATAGTTGGATAGCTTTTTTCTTTTTTTTTTTTTTTTTTGGCGGGGGGGGGGGGGAATGGAAATTTCCAGACATCTCTCTTCCTTCACTATATGGTGATGGTGATTTATTAGAAGATTCATATCAATTGCAACCTTTTTTTTTATTTTATTTTTTTTACGTTTCAAAGAATCCGCCAATATCCCCCATTTGTCCGTGATTTCTTGTAAGATAGACAGAAATCTTCAACGGTCACTTACAAAAAAAAAAAAAAAAATCTTCAACGGTCAATGGGTCGTCTTGAATAAATATATATAATATTATTTTGGGTCTGAGTGGGAGGCGAGAGTGCCTTTGGCCACAATTGAGTCTGGGGTGGCTTTACTTGCTTGGTAAATTTCCTTTTTTTTTTTTTTTTTTAAGAACTCAGGCTGTTCATACAACTAATATCTGCAAGCTTAAAATTAACGACTGAATAAGTTTTCAGTGATTATAAAAAGACTCGAATTAGTGACACTCGAGAGTAAACTCGCGTGCTTACACGAGAGAGAGAGAGAGAGGGAGAGAGAGAGAGGGGGAAACTATCTTTATGTTCATGGTGGTCTGTCTAGTCCGTATCTGTCCTTTCTTCTGTTGGGCTCACGGGTCCACACCACATGGGATAAAAACCCCTTCTGATTTAAAACAAACCCATGGGTTTGTTTTAAATTAGAAGGCCTTTGGCCCATGCACCTACAGCATATATATATATATATATGGGGGGAAAAGGGTTTTTTTTTTTTTTTTTTTTCTTCTTGAACGGACATGCACGGGTAGAGGAGGTCGAAACGGGAAAAACAAAAGAAAAGAAAACCGAGGGAGTAGCGGCAGTGCTTTTGTGGCGTGGAACAAAAATTTATCTGATTTTTTGTTTCAGTTCAGATTTGCTTGGAGCTTGAAGACTCAGCAAATTTGGGATTTCTCCACTTGGTTGGAAGGTTTATAAGTAACCAGATTTTTCTCTGTTGTTCCTCAAGTTTTGTGAATACTTGAGAGTTATTTGATTACCCAATATTATTGGAGACGGTGTACCCATTATTAATTTGATGAAAGTGGAAGATTTGAGATTGGCCCCGTGGTTTTTTCCCTCTATATTGGAGGGTTTTTCCACATAAATTTTGGTGTCTTGTGTGCTTGAATATTTTTATTTGCTTGCTTGAGTTTGGCTTAAAATATTATTTATTTTCTTTAATTCACACGTGACATTGGTTGGGAGGGTTATTTTCCCCAACAAAGTGGTATCAGAGCTAGGTTATTTTTGTGTGAATTAAAATGGATGATACACATAGTTCCATGATCAAATTGACTGCTTCAAATTATGTAATTTGGAAGCTAAGGATGGAGGATGTGTTATATTGCAAGGATTTGATGGAGCCTATTGAAAGCAAGGGAGTCAAACCTAATGAAACTTCTGAGAAAGACTGGGTCAGAATTAACAGGAAAACTATTGGACAGATTAGACAGTGGATTGATCACAGTGTGTTCCACCATGTTGCCCAAGAAATTGATGCTTATGTTATTTGGACAAAATTGCTGGCTATGTATGAGAGAAAGACTGCACGTAATAAAGCTCTTTTGATGAGAAGGCTTGTGAACCTGAAAATGAGTGAGTTTCAGAGCATTGTAAATCAGTTGGCTACTGTTGAGATGGTGCTAGATGATGAGACTCAGTCCCTACTGCTTTTGAGTTCTTTGCCTGATAGCTGGGAGACATTGGTCGTGTTGTTGAGTAACTCTGCTCCAAATGGGAAGATGACTATGAGCATAGTTAAGGATGCTTTATTTAATGAAGAGGCAAGGAGGAAAGAGATGGGCTCACATCAGTCACAGGTTTTTGTTACTGAGTACAAACATTCAAACAGGAGAATAAGTAGAAATAGAGATAATAACAGGTGGAATAAAGACCACAGCAAATCCAGAGATAATAGGACTCAGTCAAAGCCAAGAGTTAAGTGTTTCTATTGTGGCCAAGAGGGTCATATGAAGAAGAACTGTCGTATTTTGAAAAGAGAGATGAAACAGAGTGGCAATCAGAGGAATAATGAAAATGGTAATACTGTAGCTGCAGTTACTGAGGATGTGACCGTACTATCCTTTGGAGAGGAAGAATGCCTTCATTTTGCAGATCATAGTATTGAGTGGATTGTTGATACAGCAGCTTCTTACCATACTACTCCCCGGATTTAGTTCTTCACTTCGTATAAAGCTGGTGATTTTGGCATTGTGAAGATGGGTAATTCTAGCCATTCAAAGATTGTGGGAATAGGCGATGTTTGTATTCAAACTGATGTTAGGTGCACTATGGTTCAAAAAGATGTAAGGCATGTTCCTGATTTGCATTTGAATTTAATTTCTAGGATTGAACTAGACTGACAAGGTTATACGAATTATTTTGACAATGGCAAGTGGAAGTTGACTAAGGGGTCTCTGGTTGTTGCAAGAGGACAGGCTTGTTGCACGTTGTATAAGACTCATGTGAAGGTTTGTTCAAATGGCTTACATGCAGTTGAAGATGAGTCTTCACCAAATTTGTGGCACAAGAGACTTGCTCACATAAGTGAGAAAGGATTGCAGATCTTGGCAAATAAGTCCCTTATTTCTTTTGCTAAAGGTACTTCTCTAAACCCTTATGATTATTGTTTATTTGGCAAGCATCATAGAGTTGCATTTCATTCATCTGCTAAAATAAAATCTGAGATTTTGGATAGAGTGTACTCTGATGTTTGTGGTCCCATAGAAGTGGAGTCTTTAGCTGGCAATAGATACTTTGTTACCTTTATTGATGATGCTTCACGTAAAGTGTGGGTATACCCCTTGAAAAGTAAAGACCAGGTATTTCAGCATTTCCAGATATTCCATGCCATGGTTGAAAGAGAGACTGGGAAACCATTGAAGTGTCTGCGTACAGATAATGGTGGAAAGTACACTTCTAATGAGTTCAAGCATATTGTTATGGTCATGGTATTCGGCATGAGCAGACTGTTCCTGGTAACCCACAACACAATGGTGTGGCTGAAAGGATGAATCGTACTATTGTGGAGAAAGTCAGATGTATGCTCAGAATGTCCAAGTTGCCTAAATCATTTTGGGGTGAAGCTGTTCGTACTGCCTGCTACTTAATTAACAGATCTTCGTCAGTTCCTTTGGATTTTCAGATTCCAGAGAAAGTTTAGTCTGGCAAGGATGTTTCTTATTCTCACTTAAGAGTTTTTTGCTGCAAGGCATTTGCACATGTGCCTAAGGAGCATCAGTTCAAGTTAGATGACAAAGCCATACAGTGCATCTTTATGGGTTATAGAGATGCAGAGTTTGGGTACAGATTATGGGATCCGGAGAGTAAGAAGATTATCAGAAGTAGAGATGTGATTTTTCTTGAGAGTCAGACATTAGTAGACTTTGAGAAGCCTACATAGTCTATAGATGTTAGTATACCAGACCTCATACCAGATTCCTCACTATCACGGAGTGCCACAGATGGGGGAGAGATGCAAACAGAGGCTCCAGAGATTGATATTCTAGATATGGAAGATATTGATAATGAGATGGGTACAGAGATGGATACAGAGGGTGTTGAGCAGGGGGAGTATCCACCTCCACCAGATACTGCAGTACCTGTGTTGAAGAGATCAACCAGAGAATCCAAACCATCAGTCAGATACCCGTTTTCTGAGTACATATTGCTTACTGATGAGGGGGAGCCTGAGTGTTTTCAGGAGGCACATATTCACAAAGATAAAGCTAGTTGGATGAAAGCAAGGGAGGATGAGATGAATTCCTTGAAAAGAATGATACTTATCAGCTAATGGAGCTTCCTAAGGGCCGAAAAGCATTGAAGAACAAATGGGTATTCAAGCTAAAAAGGATAGCAATGAAAAGCTAGTGAAGTACAAAGCTCGTCTGGTTGTCAAGGCTTTGGGCAAAAGAAAGGTGTTGATTTTGATGAGATTTTCTCACCAGTTGTGAAGATGACTTCTATTCGAGTGGTTTTGGAATTAGTAGCCAGCATGGATCTTGAACTTGAGCAATTAGATGTGAAGACTGCCTTTCTCCATGGTGACTTGAAGGAAGAGATTTATATGGCACAGCCAGAAGGTTTGAAGTAAAGGGAAAGAGCACTTGGTTTGCAAGTTAAAGAAGAGTCTCTACGGCCTCAAGCAAGCACTAAGATAGTGGTACAAGAAGTTTGACTCATTCACGGTGAGAAATGAATACAAGAGGACTGCTGCAGATCAGTGTGTTTACATCGGGAGATTCCCAGATGGTACCTTCATTATCCTTTTACTTTATGTTGATGATATGTTGATTGTGGGTCAGAACACTAAGATGATTGGTAAGCTGAAAGATGAGTTGTTCAAGTCGTTTGATATGAAAAACTTAGGGCCAACACAACAAATATTAGGTATGAAAATTATTCGTGACAGGAAAGCTAAGAAGCTATGGTTGTCACAAGAGCAATATGTTGAACGGGTGATTGAAAGGTTCAACATGAAAGATGCTAAGCTAGTGAGTATACCGTTAGCCAATCATTTTAAGTTAAGTAAAAGTTCATGTCCCTCTACTGAGAAAGAAAGAGAAGAGATGGCAATGATTCCCTACTCCTCTACAGTGGGAAGTTTAATGTATGCTATGGTTTGCACTAGGCCAGATATTGCTCATGCAGTTGGAGTCGTGAGCAGGTTTCTTTCTTGTCCAGGAAAAGAGCATTGGGAAGCGGTCAAATGGATTCTTCGATATTTGAAGGGTACCTCCAGATTGTGTTTGTGTTTTGGGAGCTCTGTACTAGTCTTGGAAGGTTTCACAGATGCTAATATGGCAGGTGATCTCGATTGTAGAAAGTCAACTTCTGGATTCTTATTTACTTTTGCAGGGGGAGCTATGTCATGGCAGTCCAGACTACAGAAGTGTGTTGTTTTGTCTACAATCGAGGTAGAATACATTGCTGTTGCTGAAGCAGGTAAAGAGATGTTATGGATGAAAGGGTTTCTCCAAGAGCTAGGGTTAAAGCAAGAAGAGTATGTGGTGTTTTGTGATAGTCAAAGTGCCCTGGACTTGAGCAAGAACTCCATGTACCACTCCCGTACTAAGCATATTGATGTTTGCTATCACTGGATACGAGAAGCAATAAGCAAGCAACTTATGCAGTTGAAGAAAATTCATACAGACAGAAATCCATCTGACATGATGACGAAAGTTGTTCCAAGAAAAAAACTTGAGATTTGTATAGAGATGGTTGCAATGGACTTCAAGTGAGGAGTCGTGGTTGGTGTTCCTTTCTCTTATGTGTGTGGAGGGGGAGATTTGTTGGGCTCACGGGTCCACACCACATTGGATAAAAACCCATTGGTCTGTTTTAAATCAGAAGGCCTTTGGCCCACGCACCTGCAGCATATATATATATATATATATGTGGGAAAAAGGGTTTTTGTTTTTTTCTTCTTGAACGAACGTGCACGGGCAGAGGAGGTCGAAACGGGAAAAACGAAAGAAAAGAAAACCGAGGGAGCAGTGGCAGTGCTTTTGTGGCGTGGAAGAAAAATTTATCTGGTTTTTTTGTTTCAATTCAGATTTGCTTGGAGCTTGAAGACTCAGCAAATTTGGGATTTCTCCACTTGGTTGGAAGGTTTATAGGTAACCAGATTTTTCTCCGTTGTTCCTCAAGTTTTGTGAATACCTGAGAGTTATTTTATTACCCAATATTATTGGAGACGGTTGTACCCATTATTAATTTGATGATAGTGGAAGATTTGAGATTGGCCCCATGATTTTTTCCCTCTATATTGGAGGGTTTTTCCACGTAAATTTTGGTGTCTTGTGTGCTTGAATATTTTTATTTGCTTGCTTGAGTTTGGATTAAAATATTATTTATTTTCTTTAATTCACACGTGACATTGGTTGGGAGGGTTATTTTCCCCAACATCTTCAATAGCGATGATGTTTTGTTCATTTGCTAAATTGGGTTGGGTTGCTGATTGGAAATTGTTTTTGTTCATTTGCTAATTTAAATTGGCCTGTTGATTGGAAGAATGGTTTTTCCCTTCATTGTCAGTTACTTTGTCTTTGTTGTTTCTCTCCTGCTCCTCATTCTTTACTATACTGCCTACAAATATTAGAGATAAGCAGACGTCTTTAACTATGTTAGCCAATTAGATATTCTAACGAGATGACGGTCTCTGACCCTGTCTAATTATTTTATGAGAGAGCATTAGTTAACTACAAACTGAGTTGTTGACAAACGAATTTACGTTGGAATGGCCACATATATCGGTTGATTCATCTGATCTACCAAAGATAAGCCTGATTTACATCCTCACGACCTCAAAGCTCATGTTAAATCCCCTTATATGCGGTATATATCTTGAGTTAGTTTTGTTGGGGGGGGGAATGAATTGGCTCACCTTGTCATAAAGCAAGAAATGAAGAAGGGAGTTTCAACGAGGCCAAGTACCAAACTAGGAACTCTAGTTAAAAAGCCAAAAATTACTAATTCGTGAAATTGATAGAATTAGTACCATAACTTCTCTTAGAACGGATATTCTTTGTAATCTAGAAAGAAAAAAAATACGAAAAAAAAATAGAAGCAGTCAATGGCGGAGCCCCTTGAAGTAAGGGGCAAATAACCCACTTGGTTTAATCATGAAATTATCAAAATATTCTTAGTATTTTAGTGACGTAACTCGGCTACAAAAGAACAAGAAAATAAAGAAAACGAAGAAGAAAGGCTAAAAGAAATATTCTAGGGTTTCAATATCATCAAATTTGTCTAAAAACAATAACGTAAGGTACTATTTATAGGCACCAACAAAAAACCCTAACCCTAATAAATAAATCCAAAACAAATATGATTAAATAAATAAACTAATAATAATTCAAAAATATAATTAAATAAATAAACTAATAGTAATAAAAATCATCATGGGGCTTAGGCTTCTTATCTCGTCTAGGCCTGGATATGGGCCTACTCCATGCTCTATCATTCTCCTCGAGTTGAAAAGAACTCTGCTCCGAAGAGTGGGAGGAAAGGTAGCAATCCAACAATGAATGATCCAAATGACGAAGATCATCCTCCAGTATCCAAGTAGCACAGAATCAGGACGACCATGCCATTTGACAAGGAAGCGACGAAAACCACCATCTCGAGAAGTCACAAACTCATCATCAAGGATAGTGTCCACTATCTCATTAGAATACTGTAATGAAGGCATAGAGGGTGCACCTTTGCTAGCTCTACCTAAATCTATCTGCTACCAATTGCTACGTCTCGGCGTCGAAACAATGCACATTGCGAAGCACAAACTGTTTTAGAGTTACCGAAGGTTCTCTGAAAAGTTGCTAGAGTTTCGTCGAAGGTCGCCGGAGTTTTGTCGGAGGTCGTCAAAGTCATCGGTGAGTTTGCCGGAGGTAGGTGGTGCCAATGGTGGTGTTTGCTGGAATTAAATATTAGTAAAACACATGAAAACGTACTCGATGGATTTGGAGGTGCGTAGAGCGACGGTGGCGGCTGCGGTAACTGCTGCGGCGGTTGCTGTTAAGATCTGACACTGAATCTGTTGCAACAACGGTGTATGATTAGGTGGGCACAATGATGAAAACTAGGGTTTTTTGAAAGAGTGGGTTTCTGATGGATATTGAGAGTTATAGGATCTTCGGCTCTGATACCAAATTGACGTAGCTCGGCTACGAAAGAACAAGAAAATAAAAAAACAAAAGAAGAAAGGCTAAAAGAAATATTCTAGGGTTTCAATATCATCAAATCTGTCTAAAAACAATAACGTAAGGTGCTATTTATAGACACCAACAGAAAACCCTAACCCTAATAAATAAATCCAAAACAATACGATTAAATATATAAACTAATAATAATCCAAAAATATAATTAAATAAGTAAACTAATAGTAATAAAAATTATCATTGGGCTTGGGCTTCCTATCTCGTCTAGGCCTAGATATGGGCCTACTCCATGTTCTATCATTTAGTTTTATAAAAAAATAAATTAATTGAAAATTAAGGTATTTTTGTCACATTAAAATATTAATATTAACTCAAAATTTTTTAATACAAAAAGAGTTTTTAAGAATCAAACTCAAGTATTTTGTGAAATAAATATATTCTCTCACTACACAATTAAATATTTTTGTGCATAACACAAGAAATATAATTGTGCATAACGTCAAGAAATATTAATATATAATAATAAATTCTATAAATAATAAAACTTAATAATATATATATATATATTTGGCAAATAAAAGACATCGTAGTAATCTTAAGTGCTACTAAAAGAATCAGTTAAACCATTAAACTGTGACAAGTATATTCACTAATTTAATATTCATGAATAATTTTATAAATCCTCCTAAATGTAATATTGCTTCTCACCTATTCTCGATCCCAATGTAACTCATCGCTCCCATATTAGCTACTTGGTACCGCTTAATTAAATCCTCAATCCACCCCTAGAAAGAATCATAAAATGTTATTACATATTTTTATATTCATTAGTAAAACATATAATAAAATAAAATAAAAATTTATTAATATACTAATTTTTTTCATTTTATTAATTTTTATTTCTAAAATTTTATACTTTTCTTTCATTTTTATTATAATTTAGAAAGAAAAGGAATCTTAAATTTTTATCATTCTTATTTTTTATTTTTATTTTTTATTTTTTATTTTTTTACCGTGGTAGTTCTTTGATTCAAATACAATTTTAGCATTATCTGCAATTTCATTCTTTATTTGCACTTTTCCTCCCGAGTTCCACAAAATCCCAAGAAACTATATTTGATCCTTGCTCTTGCTAACTTCTACTTTCTACTATTTTTTGAATAGGCTGCTTGGGATTTTGTTTGGATTCATAATAGTTGTCAGCCTTTTTGTTAGTTTTTTTTTCCGTCTTATATACTTTTTTAATTAAAATTTAATTTTAATTTTAAAATTATATTTTTTACACGTGTTAATTGTATTTGTTAAAAGAAATTGAAGAATTCAATTTCATTTGGGTAGAAAAGCTGAAAAAAAAATAAAAAAATAAGTATTTTCATTACTTTTTAAGCCAAACAAATAACTTTTATTCAAATAGATGAGATTTTTCAATAATTTTTTCTTTTATAAATGCAATTAATATGTTTAAAAGTTATAGGTTTTAAAAATAATTAAATTTTGCTGAAAAAAATTTGTATATAGCTAAAAAAAATACCAAAAAAGCATTCTGCCTTTTTTTAATCCAAACTAACCCCGAGTTTGTTGCAACTTGGGCCGTTGATGACTGCTGGGAAAGCATGCCCGGGCGATGCAAAAGCTAAATTTGTATTGAGCATGTCTTTGGAGTCAAGAATTTGTGAGAGAAAAAAATATATATAAAATCTTACCTGAATAAATTAAAAAATATAATATAATAAAAGATTATATTAATAATTAACTTAATCGCTAAATTTTATGTATTTTTTCACATTTTCCACCATAACTCAAACAAAAGAATAAATTTAAATTCCTATTTATTTCATTTTTCCCTGATAAATCATTGACCCAAATAAAACCTAAGTAAATATAGAATTTACACCTTCAACTTTCATTAACGAAAAAAAAATTAGATTTTCAAAATATTGAAATTGTTATAAAGTAGAGAGACATAAGTGGTGGGAAAAATTTTGATAAAAGAGAGAGAGAGGTGAGAAAGGAAATAATTAAGAAAAAAAATTGATCCTTATATGAATAATTAAAAAATATAATAAAGGAAAAAAATATTATCAATATATTAGTTTGTGTAATTGATTTAATTTTAATGTTTAAGTTTCATTTCTTTTGCTATTCACTGTTTATTATAATTTAAATAAGAGAAAAAAATTTAAATCTTTATCGTTTATTTTCTCGTGTAAAATCTTAATCCAATCACAATGTAACTGAATATAGTTTAGGTTTAGTAACATCTATAAAAGAAAAAAAAATTAGATTTTAAAATATTGAAGTTGTTTAGAGAAAAGAAACAAAGACACATTAGTGTGAGAAAGGAAAAAAAATGAATAAATTTAAAATAAAAAATGGGGGGTTGATAGAGAGATAATTGATAAAAAGTATTTAATTTTTTAAAACATGAGTCAGAAAGCACGTGAACGTAGGTCATGCCTACCTCGACCAGAGACAGAAGTTTCCAGCGATGCAATTCTATTTAACTCTTTATTGGAAACTATATTCTTTATTTTTTTTAATACATTTGTTTGTGGAAGCACCCCCAACAATTCTCTTTCACAAAAATTACAACATCGACCTTGGGTTAAAAAGAAGTGACAATCGACTTACAACATCGGGCCTTGGGTTAAAAAGAGTGACAATCCATTTCTCAATCTGAGCTCTGATACTAGTGTTTGATGATTTAAACTTATTTCAATCTCAACAGTTAGATTCATGAGATGAGATTTTCTCTCGCACTTATATATTGACAACTAATTCTTTTTACAACTCATTTAAAAACACCACAATAGTTTAAATATGTTATTCTATTTATAATTTATAAAAATATAAAGATTGTGTATTGCACGAGTCTAATTATTAGTGTATATATTTACAATATAATTGATTAAGATAGATACCTTGGAAGAAGTAAAGTAGAATCAAACTTTTGCTACGTACCCTCAGTCAAAATGTTCCTGTAGTGTGTATGATATTCCAATCTATAACCCCACCCCACCACACGAGTCCATATATTATAAGCATAATGCGTACACACTACTTGGATTAAAGAGAAGAAAACGAAAATAAAAAGTTACGAAATTTAGGAATATATATATATATATATGAATCAAATGTGATTTATTTTTTCTATACTTTCATTTGCCAAACTTTTTCTCTCCAAACCAAGGAGGAGACTAGAAAGCATGAATGGATTGGCTCACATTGCTTGTTTAGAACAGAGATTTTCATGGGAGATCTTGATGGCTGTGTTGTTTCCTAAGAGACCTGGCCTTGACTCTATTTTGCAGCTGCACGTTTTTCCTATACACTCCCGTGTTTGAGAATTGATCGCCATATTAGACCTTGACTCTGATATAATTTCACACTGACTAAGGTATGATAACTGATGATTTCACAACTGTCAAGTAATGGTTAGTTTGACGAATAAAATATTAATCCTTTCGTTATTTTAAAAATTGACAACTGCGTGTTTACTATTATGTAATTTCCTCGAAGAAACCAATTATGCTTTCCATCATATACTTGGACTGCTTTGTTATGTTGGCCATTTCTTACTTCCCAAGATCTGAATTTTGTGGCCTATCTTTTTGTGCGGGTTTGGATGACTGTGTGTGAAAGGCGAGTCTTAATTTGGCAGACAACTGTGGCAGCTCGATTTTCTCTTTTCAAGTCTTATGGCCTGTTTGCACAAAAGAAAATTAAGCATCTATTTTGTGGTGCGGTGTTTCCACGGTCATTCTGCAACTCAGAGCGATCATTCTGCGCAACTTGTGTTTGATAACTTTTTTCAATTTTATCCAGCATCTCAAAGCAGTGTCATCTTGTACTCTTGTTGTGAGCTTCCCGCGAAGTGCGTTATTCTAGTTATCTGAATTTTACAATCTTGGATTTGTTCTGATGCCAACACAATTTATGCTGTCTTAAAACTCTTTATATCTCAACTTATATTTAAGTTTATAAAAACTAGAACTCTACTTTGACCGTGGAATTTTCAACTTCTTTTTTTTTTTATAACAATAAAACATCCATATTATTAAACATATAAAAAAGTTATTCATTGTCTAGTATAAACTTCCTTTATCATGTGCTTTCTTAATACATTCTTTAGTTACCTTTCTAACACAACAACATTGAAACTGCAATAAAGTTCTTTTACATCATTAATAAACTTGTATTTCCCATTCACAACTCTTATTATCACACAAATACCTAACTAGCAAAATACTATCTGTTAAGATTGTGACCATGCAAGGGCTCATTTCTTTAATTCTTTGTATTGTTTTTAGGCACACCAGTGTCTCTGCCATTGAGGAAGACTAGGCATAGACTTGATCTGCCTATGTTTTTAGTTGTACATCTTTGTTTTTTACCATCCATGCTATTGTTGCCGGTCTAATACTCTTCCTTTGCGCTCTGTCAGTAGTAATTATTGCTTCCTGCATCTCTGTTATAACTCTGTCGTTCTGAAAGTCCGCTTCCTCTGTCACATCATCCTTGTTAGTCCTTTCTTCTAGCATATTATTACTTACATGATCATATTCAAGAGAAACACACAAATTAGTGCAATTGTTTGCCATCTCAATAGTATATTCTGATCCCTTTAACTTTATTAAATATTTTATCATTCCGTGCCAGCCATAATGTCCAAAGAATAGCTACTACTAGGACTATTTTGTTCCTTTCTTCCATCTTTTCCCTTATTTTAATAATCCATTCTCTCAAACTTCTCTCTCCCAAATCAATAATTCTAATCCCAACATTAGCCCAAACCAAACAAGTTTGGCATAGTCACACACCAAAAATAAATGTCGTTGGGTCTCCTCATCTCTACCGCATCAAGTACATGTTTTTTCTATCACCATCCCCCTTCTTCTCATATTACTCCTTATAGGTAAAATATCATGCAACATTTTTTCATAAAAAAAATTCTTCCCCTTACTTAGTATCTTTAAGCTCCATAAACCCACTTCCAAAACTTTCCTTCGTTCCAATTCCTTCCTACCTCCCTACCATCTTGATTACCCCTCAACCCCTTAACCTTCCCATAAATACTACTGAAATATGCTGATTTAATGGTGAATACCCCGATTTTTCGTGCCTTCCCATATCCACTTATTGTTACACTAATGTTTTGGAGCATGAATCATTTGAACTGCATCTACCACATCATTTGGGAAAAAACATCTTAGGAGTGGAGCTCTCCATATTCTGTTCTCAAATTAAGTTATAATAGTGTTCAACTTGGATAGTCAATCCCCTTATATTAGCATCCGTCACTACATACGGATTTTCAATCCCCAGAATCCATTAGTATTAAAGCATCAATACCTAGATGTGATCCCATTTTGCATATTAACCCTCTAATCAGTAGTTCTCTTCCCCACAAATTACTTTTCCAGCACCATGATGTTGTCGTTAACTCTTTTACCTCCATGAAATGCTTGTACAATACTTTGCTCCAAAAAAACCATGCTATCAACGACCTAGGTTCTTTTAAAATCTTCCATTCTACTTTAGCTAACAACGCTTGATTCAGGTGTCTAAAATCTCTAAATCCCAACCCTCCCTCACTAATGAGCTTATGTATATCATCCCTCATTTTCCAACAGATTGCCTTATGCTCCTTCTTTTTCCATAAAAAAAAGGAAATCATTCTAATTCTAATATTGTAAATCACTTTCTTCGGTATCTTAAATACTGACATCAAATAAATAAATATGACTGACAAACAGTGTTTGATCAATACCACCCTTCACTCGAGAGCAAGGCTCCTATTTCCATATTTTAGCTGACACTTTTGTTTCCAATCCTTTAAAAGCACCTGACTTAGGAAGCGAAAAATCCATAAGTGTTCCCAAATACTTACCAGGCTTACTTACAATTTCGACGCCCAAAACCTGCTCTAGGAACATCTTTTCATTCTCTCGTCATCATGCCTGACACTAAATTTTTTATTTATTCACATTAACTAATTGACCCATTTGATGGCAATAGGCATCTATAATCCACTTCAAGCAAATAACATGTGAGAAATCTCTAGAGATGTTATATTCGAAATTCTCCCACAAACATAATTCCTAATAACATATTTCAACGAAGATGATAGCGGTACAACACATAACAAAAATAGATAGAAGGATAGAGGGTCACCTTGTCTTAATCCACAAGTAGGTTTCAAAATATTTGATTTCCATCCATTTATTAAAATTGCAAAGCATACTAAGGAAATACACCTTTTATGAGATTTATCCATTTTTGACTAAATGCCATTTTATCTATCACCTTCAACACAAAGTCCCATCTAAGTCTATCATTTGCCTTATTCATATCTACATTAAGAGCAAAGGATTGCTTCCTTTCCTTTTTGTTCAAACATAATGAAGTATTCTTGTGCAATCAAATATTATCTAGATGACGCTTCCAGAATAAAAGCACTTTGAAAAGGTGATATCAAAAAGGGTAATACTTCCCTTAATCTGTTGTCCAGAACCTTTGTAATTATTTTATAGAGACATTGCATAAACTACTAGGTCTAAAATCATTGAGAGTACTTGGATGATTAACTTTCGGAACCAACACTATCAAAGTACGATTGATCTCTTTAACATCCAACCAAATCCCAAGTGTTATTGCTTGTATAGGTTTTTTAATTGCAATTTCCGAGCAAACACTTTAATTTGTATTATTTCTTAAATGTCACAAGCTTGTGGAAATTGTTCATAGATACTTGCCAAAGAGTGTTTATGGACATTTGAAACAGGTTGGGAGAATGTTAGTTGAAGAGGTGGTTTTACTGTGATCAAATCTTGGTCCTGTTCTCTGTTTTTGTGAAAGAAGGTTCACGAGCATGAGCAGGGAAGTCTTGCCCAAGAGCTGCCCCTAGCTGTCGCGCAGAAACTTTTAACTGAATCCAAATGTCTTTTTTACCCCTCTTCTTTGATATAAAAAGCAAAAATATTTTCCCAACCCTAAGCTTTTCAGACATGCGCAGCTCACTCTTATTTCCTTGGGCAAAAAAGCTGAGAGGATGACCTAGGCTTGAATCTCATCCAACGTCAAGGTGATTCTTTCCATCTTTGTGCAGCAATCTAACTGTTTGGAGCTCAGATCTGTGGTGCGGAATCAGATTGGGGAGCTTATTCTTCATAGATTGAAGGTTAGAATCTTCATAGTTTTGAGGTGAGTTGTGGATTGGCTAGCAAGCAAGGTTAGGGGGGTTGATGTATAAGTAGATCAATGGGATTTGGTTGGGAAAACTTGTAAAACTCTCCTTGAACACCTTGTAACCTCATTTTTATATAGTGAAGATTTTTAAACTGATCCACTTACGGATCCGAGGTTGTTTATCCTTTGGGTTCAAAGGAGTTTTTCCATTGTTAACAAATCTTTGTGTTCTTGTGGTGGGTGATGTTTTTGAGTTGAATTTCAGTTATGAATGTCTCTTAGTTTCATTTCTTCATTATTTGTGTTGGATACTTGTACATTATTTGGGACTTCAAGTGGTATCAGAGCGTCGGGTGCTCTTTGTTTTGGGTTAGACTTTCTATCTAAGAGCAGATCCGAATAGTATCCATGGATAACCAAAGGGAAGGTCAGTCTACTGTTAGGCCACCCTTTCTAGACGGGTCAAAACTACCACTACTGGAAAGCTAAGATGAGAACATTTCTTAAGTCAATCAATGAAAAAGTTTAGGATTCTGTTGTTTGATGGCTGGAGACCACCTACTGTGAGTGACACTGATCTTACTCCCCAAAGCCAAATGGGATTGGACTGCAGCAGACAATGAAACTGCTGGCTGGAATAGCAAGGCTCTTAATGCAATATTCTGTAGTGTATCTCAGGATGAATTTAGAAGGATTCGAATTGTGAATAGCAAAAGAAGCTTGGGATGTTCTGCAGGTGACATATAGATCGTGAACTACAGCAGTAAAAATTGCAAAGTTACAGTGATTGACAACTGCTTTTGAGTGATCCGAATGGGAGAAAACGAAACATTGATCAATTCTACATAAAGCTTAGTGATATTATCAACTCCTCAGCAAATCTTGGAGAGACTATTCCTCAATCAAAAATTGTGAGAAGATACTTCGTTCCTTGCCAGACAGATTCCAACCAAAGGTTACAGCTATTGAGGAGAGCAAAGATGTTGATCAGATGAAGGTTGAAGAATTAGTTGGGTCATTGCAAACTTATGAAGTGAATTTCATTCAAAATAAGAGAAACAAAGGGATAGCTTTGAACACTATCTATGAAGAAGACAGTGAAGATGCTGAACATTCAAAAGTTAGTGCGGATGATATTGCCTTTTTGGTAAAGAAGTTTAAAAGTTTCTCTAAGAAGCCCCCCTTCAACAATTCCTTCAAATTCAACAAGGCAAAGAAAAAAATGCTAAGTGAAGGTAATGCAAGCAACAAGAAGCAATCAAAGGCTGGTAAAAAGTAATGCCTTGAATGCATGGGTTATGGACACTTTGCAAATGAGTGTGCCAATAGACTGAAGAGGAAAAAAAAAAAAGTCCTTGCTGCAACTGGAGATGATGAGGAGGAGTCTGAGAGTGATGGAAATCAAGATGAAGAAGAGTCATCCGGGTTAGAAGATAATTCCTCTCAAGTGTTAGCTTTCATGGTGGGAGTTAATGAAGACAAGTCAAGAGATAAAATCGAGTCAAATGGCTCTTTGCAAAACTCACCAGTGGAGAATATTATGAGCTGCTTGGAATCTGAATCTGAAGTGGATGTGCAAGAAAAATTTGAAGAATTGTAAGAAAAATACAATGAACTGTATAAATAAAGCATTGTACTTGCCAAACACAAGCCAAAGGCTCTTTTTAAGTTGAATGAAGTTGAAAAGGAAAAGGAAGAGTTAGCTTATCAACTTGAAGAATTTAAAGTCAAGATTGGTGAATTGTAAGGCATGATTGAGAGTTTAAGAAAGAATGAAGAAAGATTGATGTCCTTGAATGGTTCACTTGAGAAGGAGCTTGTAAGCTTGAAAGAAAGAGTAACAATGTCCACAAATGCATTCAAGAAATGGGAATCGGGCACAAGAAGACTTGATGAGATCTTGGAGGCTCAAAGGTCTTCTAATGATAGAACTGGGCTGGGCTGTGAAGAAGAGGATTTGCCACCATCTCTTCAAAGAAAATGCCCCATCAAGTTTGTTCCAGCAACTGGGTTGGCAACTGAATTTGCTGTGAAAAAGGAGCAGAAGAACAAAAATTCAGAAGCAAATTGTGTTCACAGTCTTCAAAACCTGGCAGAGCTAAGAGGAAAGGGGTCTTCGAATGGTAACTTTTTCTCTCATAACATCTCAGGACTCACAGGTAAAAATTTTATCATGCTAAAGGATTAAATTCAGATTTTTCATGTATCAAAATTTGTTCCGATTTGCCATCATTGTGGTATTAAGGGACACATTAGACCCCACTGTCACAAGCTGTATGGGCTACCATTAGACTATGTTAAGTTTAAAGGCAATACTCATAAAAGTGTCTTGACAAGAAATTTTTTGTCTAACAAGTTTAGTAGTCTTGCCACTCATGTTAGTGTTGATAAAAGAGCTCCATTCAAACCAAATGGAATTGCTATCAATCCTAGGACTAAGACTATCACTAGAAATAATGTCAAAAGTATGAATTCCTCCACAATCAAACCTAGAAAAATTTGGATTAGGTGTGAGGATCTGAAATATAATGTTGCACATGCTGTATTTAGGGCACAAAGCTCTAACATGTGGTACTTGGACAGCGGTTGTTCCAAGCATATGTGTGGGATTAAGTCCATGTTTTCGACGTTGAATGAGTGTGATGATGGTATGGTAACCTTTGGTGATGGTAGTAAGTCAAAAATCCTTGGGATTGGCAGCATTATCTGCCCAGGTTTGCTGAAACTCAAGGATGTTTTGTATGTGGATGGCTTGAAAGCAAACTTGATTAGTATAAGCCAAATCTGTGATTCTCATTTTAGTGTCATGTCTGCTAAAGATACTTGTTCCATTCTTGACAAAAATAATAATGTTGTGTTGAAATGATTTAAAACTGCTAATAATTGTTATGGAGTTTCAACTAACAATGTTCGTACGTGTAATGTTGCACAGGAGAACAATTTTGAGTTATGGCATCAACGACTTGGACATGTGAATTATAGGGACCTTGTTGAGAGACTTGTCATGACACTTGAGCATATTTCCACAGACAGCCAACTAGCTGACATTTTCAATAAACCTCTAGAAGCTTCTAGATTTGAACATCTCCGTTCATCACTAGGAGTTATAGTTGTTGAATAGTCTTGTCTCAATGAAACTTGAATAAATGATCTTACAATTATTTCTATGAACTTGATTGAGTAAATAAGATCATTATGTGCCTTTTAAGTTTTGGAATTCTTGGATAAATAAGAGTATGTTGGCATTTGATATTTGTTTGTATCTTGAATCTTAGACAAGTGTTAATTTCAAGTGAAATTCTTTAAATCCCATAGCATGTCGAGATTGTATTGAAGATGGTATATTGATGGCATAGATTTGTCTCATGATCATGCTCATGTGATATCGCACACATAGTCGATTGAGATAGTGCCTTTCTTGAATTTCTAGTGTAATGTCTACATTGGATTAACCTATAATCGACTAGCCCACAACTTTATATCCCTATTGTCCAAAGTTAGAAGAGTGGAAGTTTTGTTTTTATGATTGTCTTTATATATTAGTGATAAAAAGGGTTACCATCTTAGTCTCTACATTGCATCGTTGGAGTGAGCTTTAAAAAAAAAAAAAAAAGGAAGAGACTAAAACAAGATATGTGAAAACCATTATCACATTGCACTTATTGAATTTCCTTTTATATGGAGAGATAAGGAAAGTGGACATCTACTTGAATATCATCCTTGTATACATTCTCCAAATGGGAAAGTCATCTTTCTGTTTTGAGCAATCGATTGGTTTGACTTTCATGTGACATTATCTAGAAAAATTTAAATGTGGAACTACAACTAGTACTATGTCTCGAGATGTTGTTTGAGCTAATCATGATTCTTATCTGTGAAATGAATGTCATTAGAAGTGCTACTCATATTTCTATGATTTTGTCAAAGATTTTTGTAAGATCATTAACATTTTGTCTTTGATGAATTATACTCATACATATCAAATTCCTATATGTTCTGAAAAATTCAGCATTTTAACTCTTAATTGTCACATTTTGTTTGCTTTGAAGCTCATGAATTTTCATAGACTTAATTGTTTGATTGAAGAATAAATTTTCATTGTGTCAATACTGTTCTAGACTGTGTTTTTAAATGTGATTTCCATGAAAAATTGCAGCAATTGTGCTGTGTCTGTGAAATCTGTTTCCAAAAACAGATTGTTTCTCTAGCAGTTCGTGGCCGCGAGCTTCCATTCTTATGCTCGCAACAGCCACTGAAAGAAAGTGTTCAATTTTTCTCTTTCTGGTTGACTTCCTGTTGTTTCTGGACTCACAGCACACTTGAATTAGTTTAAAAATTTGGAATTTTTTTTACTTACTGTGGTAATTTTGTTATTACAGTTAGTAATTACTTTCTAGCTGGAGGTTTCCTATTGGTTGGTACAGTTATAGTGAACATGACTGGTACATGGGTACACAGAGAATATGGTAACATCATCTGTGAAATTTTCTGATTCTCTGATTCTCTTGCAGATTTAGTGGAGAGAGAGACTTTTGATACTCTTTTCAAATTGTACAAATTTGGCAAATTTTTAGTGGGCAATGACAACTGTTGTGCTTCTCTCCACTAATGCTTTCAGAAGTTACAGGTGTACAGCACAGAGAGTGGGACTGAACAGTAGTGGGCATGGCTCTCTGCCATTTTCTGATTTTCTCGTGCTTATTGTATTAATTTTCTTTTTGTTCAGATAATTATATGTTTTGTATCTGCACATTTAATGAGTTAGTTCCTTATTACCATCAATCCAAGAGTTTCTTTAGTCAGGTCACTATGAGGGTGCATTAATGTAAAGTGAAAGGTTTTCTCTGTGACTTTTGGATTTTATCCATTGGGTTTTATTAATAGACTCATTGAATACCCATGGACTCGTTCAATACATCTTGAACGAGTCATACTTAATTGTCTAACATTTATTGGCCTCATCTTTCATGCTTTAACTGTCATACTTAATTGCAAGATGCCATAAATGTCATTTTGTTTTAATTGAGGAGAGAGTGTGTCTCTTGGAATGGCCAGTACACTTTGAATTGCATTTCCGTCATAACTCTTGGATGTGTGCAGCTTTAATTGCAGTCCTGACATGCCGTTAGAGTGATTTATGTGAGTTGAATGTCCTTGATTGATTATAGTCTCTGCTAAATGTGTGCTACATTTATCACGCCTACATTTATGTACTGGATTTAATGTGGGAGTCCATCTCTTTGGTTCCATCCTCATCAGTTTCTCTTGACATTCCTTCATTTTTTTTTTGTGTGCATTAAATCTGAAGAGGGATTTGGGTCTAAGTGTGAGCTCTGGTTTTTATCTTTTCCATCTATGCTTTCAAACCCTAATTTCCCTTATTCCATTTTACTATTTCTTTGCTTGACCACTGGGAAGGAAAAGATGTTCTCAAGCAATGGTTCATCTTCGCCTCTGGGCTCTTTTTCCACAAAGGAACTTTTTCGAAGCTTTGCGAATGCCCTTTTGAAATTTGTTACTGACTTGTCTACTCATGGTTCAACTGGCGACGGTCCCTCTTTGTCATCTCAACCTCCATCTGATCGGTTCATTGTGGGTTCTTAGGCTTTGTATGAGCGATTCTTCTCACACCGCCCCGTTCTTCTAGAACATCAAGTTCAACTTTCTCATTTATCCAGTGATTTTACTTTTATTTGTGACCTTTTCTGAGTCAAGAGAGTGGGTTGATCCTTGTTCTAGTATTGGGTGTGCTTCTGTTGAATTCGTTAGGGAGTTTTACTCCAATCTGCACCATGTCTATCTAGAACACGAGTCTCATTGTACCCAAGTCCTTGGTACCCTTGTTCACTTAATTGTTGATGACATTGTTGCCTTTCTCAACATTCTTCGCTCCTCCGATGACATTGTTGATGACATTTGATCGGTTTATTGGTTTTGCTGTTAGATACTTGGACCTTGCCTGTGCTTACTTTGTTAGACTGTTGACCTTTGTATCATGATGAATTTTGTTGTAGGTAATTTTCTTTAGCTCTCTCTCTCTCATTATGATCCATGGTTTATGCTAAATTTTTCTTTGTCAATTCCGAACAAAAATGGGGAGATAAACATTTGGGATTAAAGGGGGAGTGATCATGTTTAAAGGGCGAGAGATTGTGTTTGTTTGATTGAGGGGGAGTATTACTTGAGAAATTTAGTTGAATGCTCACTGATTGAAATGAATTTTGAATTTAGTTGTGTTGTGATTGCTGGGAGGTTGCTTGATTGAGGGGGAGTATTACTTGAGGGGGAGTACTATGTGTTTTCATGTCATGAGAATGCTTGCAAGTTGTTGACAATTATGTGTTTCATTTTTAATGCACTGTTGTGATTATTCAGTTTTGCAGGTTTGCTCAACATGTTGAATTAGTTAGGACATGTGACATTTTTTTTGTAATGATGGGGTTGGGTGTGTTTTGTCTCGGAATTGCCAAAGGGGAAGATTGTTAGTGCTTGTATAGGTTTCTTTAATTGGCAATTTCCGAGCAAACACTTTAATTGTATTTATTTCTTAAATGTCACAAGTTTGTGGAAATTGTTCATAGATACTTGCCAAAGAGTGTTTATGGACATTTGAAACAAGTTGGGAGAATGTTAGTTGAAGAGGTGGTTGTTACTGTGATCAAATCTTGATCCTGTTCTCTGTTTTTGTGAAAGAAGGTTCACGAGCATGAGCAGGGAAGTTCTTGCCCAAGAGCTGCCCCTAGCTGTCGCGCAGAAACTTTTAACTGAACCCAAATGTCTTTTTTACCCCTCTTCTTTGATATAAAAAGCAAAAATATTTTTCCAACCCTAAGCTTTTCAGACATGCGCAGCTCACTCTTATTTCCTTGGGCAAAAAGCTGAGAGGATGACCTAGGGCTTGAATCTCATCCAACGTCAAGGTGATTCTTTCCATCTTTGGCAGCAATCTAACTGTTTGGAGCTCAGATCTGTGGTGTGGAATCAGATTGGGGAGCTTATTCTTCATGGATTGAAGGTTAGAATCTTCACAGTTTTGAGGTGAGTTGTGGATTGGCTAGCAAGCAAGGTTAGGGGGTTGATGTACAAGTAGATCAATGGGATTTGGTTGGAAAAACTTGTAAAACTCTCCTTGAACACCTTGTAACCTCATTTTTATATAGTGAAGATTTTCAAACTGATCCACTTACGGATCCGGGATTGTTTCTCCTTTGGGTTCAAAGGAGTTTTTTCCCTTGTTAACAAATCTTTGTGTTCTTGTGGTGGGTCATTGTTTTTGAGTTGAATTTCAGCTATGAATGTCTCTTAGTTTCATTTCTTCATTATTTGTGTTGATACTTGTACATTATTTGGGACTTTCACCAAGAAAGATCTAACTGCCAAAATAACTTAGTTACCAATATGACTCAAATACCTCTGAAAGAATTCTGTTGGAAATCCATCCAGTCCTAGTGCTTTGTTCCTTTCCATTTGAAACACTACTTTGATTTCTTCATTTGTAAAAGTCTAATCTAGCCATTCCTTTTTCTCGGTATTTAGCTTCCTGGAAATAGCTGAAATAATATCAAAATGGTTAGAATAATCGAAATGCACCTCTCTAACTCCAGCATTTATCTTTTTAAAGTGATTGACTATAAAATTTCTAATCTTCTATTGATTCCAATTCATAGTATTACTGTCAATAACTAGTCCATTAATGTAATTCTTTGCCCTTCTATAAGTAGCCACCAAATGAAAAAAATCTTATATTCATATCCCCTTTATGTAGCCGATTTTGCTTCGCCCTTTGCGCGTGTTAGATTTAGTAATATATATAATTAGTATTCCTTAATTTATGCATTCCTTATTTTGTATATCCTATCATAATTAGAATTACTATCTTATTCCTTATTTTGTATATCCTATCATAATTAGGATTACTATCTCCTATCAAGATTAGGATTATTGTCCTCTTATATAAGGGACCTTGTAACCTTGCATTCTCATACACATAAATCAATATTAATACATAATTCTTTTCTCCTTCTTTTATTTTAACATGGTATCAGAGCATAAGGTTTTCAACCTTGGATAGTTTAAACATTTTCTCGATATTATGGCAGCGATCACTGCCATAGCTCATTCTCTTACTACTAGCCCTTGCTCTTCCTTCCACAATTCACCACCTATCTTATTATCTTGCTGTACCAACTTTTCAACGTACTTCCATGCACCTTCAACGCGTTCCTCTGCGCCCTCTTCAACGCGTTCCTCTGTGCTCTCTTCAACACACTTCCATGTGTTTTCAACACGCTTTCATGCGCCTTCAACACGTCTCCGTGCGTCTTCAGCATCTCAACGCGTTTCTCTGAGCTTCCTTCAACACGCTTCCGTGCGTCTTCAACCTCTCAACGCGTTTCTCCGCGCCTCCTTCAACACGCTTCCATGCGTCTTCAACGCATCTCTTTGCACCTCCTTCAATGCACCTCTGTGCCCTTGCAACCTCTCAACACGCCTCTCTGTGCCTCATTCAACGCGTCTCTGTGCGTCTTCATCCTCTCAACGTGTTTCTTCGCACCTCCTTCAACGCACTTCCGTGCTCCTTCAACCTTTCACAATCCTGCCTCTCTTTACCTCACTGATTCTTCTGTTGAACTGTTTCCTAAGGATGTAGATGTTCCTACTATGGTTCCATCTAATGTTCCTGAAACTGTTGATGTTCCTGATAATCTCCTTAATGAAGTTGTGCCACCTGCTATAGTCTATCCCGTGGAGTCCTCGTCTGATGATCCTGTTTCTTCAACTGATCAAATAGCTGATATCTTCACCAAATCTCTTCGGCCTGGCCGGTTTGATGCTCTCGTCACCAAACTTAAGTTGGTCTTTGCTCCACCACTTTGAGTTTCCACCACATTGAGTTTGAGGGGGGTGTTAGATTAGTAATATATATAATTAGTATTCCTTAATTTATACATTCCTTATTTTGTATATCCTATCATAATTAGGATTACTATCTTATTCCTTATTTTGTATATCCTATCATAATTATGATTACTATCTCCTATCAGGATTAATATTATTGTCCTCTTATATAAGGGACCTTGTAACCTTGTATTCTCATACACAGAAATCAATATTAATACATAATTCTTTTCTCCTTCTTTTATTCTAACAGCGCGTAACAGCTTTCCTATGTGATCAGTAACTCCTCAACTTCCCTTGGCTCATTTAGCGAACTTTCCCTATTATTATTACTCTTCCACTGCTCTCTTCTGCTTCCCTTTGCCGATTTTCAACGACAACCTTTGGTCTTCTATAACTTGCTGCAATTTCTTCAAGTGATGTGATTCCAGTTCTTAAGATGCTTCAACAATTTTTTTGTTTCTACATTAGTTCAAATAAGGAAGATCCCCTTATTCTTAAATTTCATACCCTTTTTGTGATGATACTGGAAAGTTTTTTTTTAGAGCGGGTCTGACCTCTCAAGGAATTGTTTATTTGTCACCCTGAACAAGGTGCGGCCCCCCCAAGACTCAAGTAGCCTCTCAACTCCTTAACATTTTAAGGTTAGGGGTTAGACTTTGGGGGAAGCATACCCTGTTCAGGTTATCAAAATGGTTAGAATAATCAAAATGCACCTCTCTAACTCTAGCATTTATCTTTTTAAAGTGATTGACTATAAAATTTTGATCTTCTATTGATTCCAATTCATAGTATTACTATCAATAACTAGTCCATTAATGTAATTCTTTGCCCTTCTATAAGTGGCCACCAAATGAAAAAAATCTTATATTCATATCCCCTTTATGTAGCCAGTTTTGCTACATGAGGATAAGGACTGACCATGAGATAGAATTCAAGAATTCAGCATACAATGACTTTTGTGATATAAATGGAATCAAACATGAGTTTTCAACACCAAAAGCAAAATGGAATAGTTAAAAGAAAGAGCAGGGTGCTACAAGAGATGGCATGTGTGTTGCTTTATGGACAATCTCCACCTAAGAAGTTCTGGGACGAAGCTGTTAACACTGCGTGCCTCATAGTTAATAGGGTGTACCTAGGACCTAGAACCAAACAAACACCCTATGAACTATGGAATAATAAGAGGTCTAGTGTGCTGTATTTTTTATTTTTTAGGAGCAAATGCTTCATCCTTAAGGATATAGAGTAACTTGATACGTTTGACTCCTGAAGCGGTGAACAAATCTTCCTAGGCTATTCCACTAAAAGTTGTGCTTTCAGAGTTTTTAATTTAAAAACTAATACTGTTGTGGAATCTATTAACATTATTATTGATGATACTAACTCTTACCCTTCTATTCAATGGGATGATAATGATGAAGTCATCTCCATGCCTGCCCCTGTTGAGCAAAATGAGAAGACAGTGGAAGCATGTGATTAGACACCAAAAGATGAAAAAGAGAAGAACAAAGAGCTAGAACTTTCTTCAAGAGTTAAGTTCAATCATCTAGTGTCTCAAGTTATTGGAAATGTGAAGGATCAGATGAAGACACAGAGACAAATTTGTAATAAGGTATCTCACTTGCACTATGTCTTTACTTTAGAACTTAAAAATATGAATGATGCCCTGAGTGATAATTTTTAGTTGAATGCTATGCAAGAAGAACTAGGGCAATTTATTAGAAATGATGTGTGGTCATTTATTCCTCGTTCTACACACTAGAATGTTATAGGCATAAAATGAATTTTCAAGAACAAAACTAATGAATTTGGAATAGTCATTAGGAATAAGGCTAGGTTAGTTGCACAAGGATATACCCAAGTTGAGGGTACTGACTTTAATGAAACCTTTGCACCAGTAGCAAGGCCAGAGTCCATAAGAATCTTATTTGTTATAGCCTGTTACTTGAAATTTACCCTGTTTTAAATGGATGTTAAAAGTGCCTTTTTAAATGGGTTTTTGAATAAAGAAGTTAATGTAGAGCAACCTAAAGGAATTGTGAACCCACACTTCCAAAATCATGTTTTTAAATTGAAAAAGGCTATATATGGACTCAAACAAGCTCCTCGAGCTTGGTATAAGAGGCGTATTTCATTTCAATAAGAGGTAATATGAATAAAACTTTGTTTATTCGCAAGGATTCTAGACATATCCTACTTGCACAAGTGTATGTTGATGATATTGTCTTTGAATCCACTTCATCTGAATTTGCTCATGAATTTGGTGAACATATGAAAGATAATTTTGAAATGAGCATGATGGGTAATTTAAATTTCTTTCTAGGTCTTCACGTCAAACAGTTAGAGAATCAAATTTTTATTTCACAACCTAAATATGCTAAAGACCAAGTGCTTGTGCTCTTCTCTCGATGATAGAGAGAAGCAGATACACCCCAAGTGCAAGGTGGTCAGTTGTAGCAATTTAAATTTGTAAGAACAGTGAACTACCAATTGTACTCACAAGGAGAGACTTAGTGAACTCATAATTCTTCTTCTCTCAATTAGTAGGTGTCACAGAAAAAAAATTCAAGAAAAATTGTTTCGAATTTTGAAAATGAAATTTGTGATGGCAAATTTAATAAAATTAAAAATAACTATAAAACGATCTTAGATCAAACTAAGTCAAGTAGTGATATATAGTATTTTAAGGAAAACAATGACTAATCAATTTGATTGTAAAATCAAGTTCACTTGGTTGAATCTCTAGATTAAACACTTGGAGTGTAATAATCTATATAGAATATATGAGAGCTCTAGGTGGCAATCCACATAAAAAATCTTTAAGATCGGGCATGAAAATTCTTATTAAGTAACTCACATATAATATACATGGAATATACAATCACAAGAGTTAACCAAAAAATATCAACATATGGTTTCAAAGGATTCAAACAAATTAATCATCATTCATTACAAATCCAAAGGGAATTGAACATTGAAGCACAATTAAGAACAATAGTTGACAAATTTTGGTGACAAAGTTAGGTCCACGTAATTGAAAACCTAAATCAAACACTTAGAGTGCATAGCCTATTGAAACTACATGTAAGTTCTATAATAGCAATCCACGTACAATTTCTTAAGAAAGTGCATGAGAATTCTAATTGGTAACTAACATATAATCTATATAAACTATACAAACATGGATCAATTTAGAGTAAACAATTAACAATTTCAATGGATCCAAATAAATCAACTACTATTCGTAGAGAATTCTTAGGAAAATTAAACATTGAAAAGCAAATTACCTTGAAAATCTATATACATCATTTACTCTTCTTAATTTGAATCCAAGCAAGAGAACTACTCAATTATAGATGTAAAGAAAAGAAAACTCAAATTGAATTAAAATATGTTTACAAGAGGAATTGAAAAAGAAAATGAAATTTTCTATCCTACCAAACACGATCTAAATTCTCTATCTACAAATATATATCTACTCTACTATACCTATCTATGTATATGAATGTCTAATCTCTCTTTCTTAGCAACTACCCTTTATTTATAGCACAATCTAATTGTTTGGAATGACCAAAGAGCTTTTAAAACTAATTAAAAATTACAAAATTCTGTAGAAACTTGCATGGTTCGAACAAAGGTTTGCACTGTGCTTCTATATTTAGACAAATTTTGAAATTATAAAATTGCTACTCTTCTGTTGTACGAACAAAGATGCGAACAAAGTCTGGTTAAAACCTTTGTTTGCATCATTTCCTTATGCCTTAGAAGCTTTGAAGTTGAGCTACCCACTATTTTTCAAACAAAGGTGCGAACAAGGTATGGTTTGAAACTTTGTTCGTAGCACTTCATGCCTTAGACACTTTTTTGGCTTTTTGATGCTCCACCTTCTGTTGTTTGAACCTTGGTTCATACCACATCCTCAACACTTCATTTCTTTGTCTTTTTTAAGCTCTTTTCCTTTCCTTTTCTATGTCACATTCAATAGGACTTCTTCCACTTGTATTTTTATGTTGATTTGGCCTCTAATTGCATAGAATTAATTCTTGAAAATTACAATCAGTACAAAATACAAGTGTATAAGAAATAAGCAATAAAATCAAATTTTAAGTGAATGTATTTATGCAATTAGCACATCAAAAAGGTGTATAAATGTATAATATTATGTGTTAAACACACCCCCAACCTAGACATTGCTAGTCCCCTAGCAATGCTCACAACAAGCACAAAGGAAAAGAGGTAAAAGTCAAAATAGGATCAGAAAGAATGAGAGTAACATGAGAGATTATTTAAGTATAAAAAGAAAACAAATAAAGCAAATCCACTTTCATAGGAAATCACGACTACACTTAGCATGTATAGCAAGCCTTTTAAACCCTTAGATTCCCTCTAGTAGACAAGTGAAGTCTCGTGAGGGTTTGCAGTGATACTATCCACAAACATCTAGGTTGATCTCATGAATGATATAATCCAATTAAGTAACTCATGGTTCAATGTCAATATCGAACAAGCTACATAATCCAAGAATTGCATATATCATCCCAATGCATGTTGACCAAGTTCAAATCAACTTCTAGAACTCAAGTATGCCAATTCTTATTTTTTATTCAATTTAATCACCAAGCATACCTAATGACACGGCCTTAACTTCAAATCTCACTAGGTTTTAAATGAATTCACTCAAGAAAGGTTTTCTCTTATGGTTCTTACAAGAATGCAAAGACAAAAGAGTGCAATAAACCCAATCAAGACGTGAATGAAAGAACTAAAACATAACAAGTGGCATAGCTCCATGAATGGATATCTCAATGCATGATTAAATGAAAACACTACTATAACCCACTTGAAATGGATCAATGCATCCATGAGTGTCATTTTCCTACAGTCCATTAGGTCTTTACTAGATTGTAGCTTGGCCTTTAGCAATTGGCTATACAATAAAGGACAGGGAATTTCAAAGTGCATGTCTAAGGATATCATGAAAGTGCAATAAAAACTCTATTCATTCTAACTCATCCTTTCATACACCTTGAATGCTAACCACAAAGTTTTATTGAATAGCAACTTATTCTATTTCTTTTTTTTTTTTTTTTCATGGGACTACAAGCAAATGATGCTTAAGAAATACTATGTCTAGTACTTTTTTTTCTTTTATTTCTTCTTCTTTTTTTTTTTTAATGAATTTCTCTTTATTCTTAACACCTTTCTTTCTGATTTTAGTCATTATCCTTATAATGCCCATCTATATTAAACAATGATGCAATTAACATCACATGACATGCAAGGGTTGCGTAAATATATAAATAGGGCTAAAGGGTCATATATGTGGCTAGAAAATCAAAGAAAATTTATTTTCTTTTCAGGCTTCAAATTGGCTCCAAAGGTAATTCAATCAAATGAAAGGACTAAGGCTTTAAAAATAATAAAGATGGCCTAACGTCACTTTTTAATGTCATAACAACATATACCGTGCATTGGTACACTCATCCAAGTCAATCTAGTGCCTTGTGTGCACTGAGACCAAAACAAGTAAGTGTGATGAAGTTATTCAAAGACTAATGAGATGAATAAAATATAGAACATGAAGTATATAACCCTCAAAAACAAAGATATGGCTCAAGAGCTTACAAAATAGTGTTCAAGTCTCCACCTATGTCATGGCATACTCAAGTAACTAAATCTCATGAACAACAATTCACAACACATTCTCATCCAATGACCTCAAAGGAAATATTCTCAAAGCATTAGGAAACTATATACTCAACTTGAATCATGCACCTTATTCAGTATTGAAACCAAATCACTAATTATTCTCATGGAAAAATACCAACATCAAACTAATCAAGGGAGACATGTAAGGTCCAACTTATGCTAAGTCAAGTCAATTAAGCTCAAATATGCTCAAATTTTAAAAAATTTTAACAATTTTTGGAATAAAAACACAAATATCATCATGCAAACCCTACCCCCTACTTAAATTGTACGTTATCCTCAATGTAACAACCATGAAGCAAATGTGGGTTGGTAGTGTGAAAGCGAGCATGATGAAAAGCATATAACCATAGCCACTTAAGGCACAAATCAATCAATCAAGCATAAGTAGAAGTCAAGCATGCACCTATAATTTAAACTACTTAAAGTATCACCTAATCCACCCCCAACCAAGATTCTACAGCACTCCCAATTACAAGCATATATGATCATTAGGTACCAAAATGAAAGTGTGAGATTAACGAAAAGAGGAAGGAATGATATTACCTCAAGAGTTTTCTTATTTGAAGGGAAATGAGAACTATAAAAAAAATGTTAGAAACAAAAGAAAAGAAAAATAAAGGAAAAACAAAACAAGAAAAAGTTAGTAAGTAAAAGAAAATAAAAACAAACTAAAATAATCAAAGAAGTGAAAATCTAAACTAATAAGAAATAAGAAAATAAGAAAAAAATAAAAATCTACCTACCATATACAAGAAAAATGGGAAATAAAGGGCCATCCAGTACCTCCCTTGTCCTAAGTCTTACCAAATGGCTTTATTAATAGAATGTTATCTCCGGGCCCATGAGGGACCAAAGATGAGTAAACTTCAAGTGTATATGACATTGGAAATAGTGTGGCCAAGTAGGGTCCATAACACCCTATATAAGGCCAACCATGAAGGTCAAATGTGAATATATGAATATGGGACGATCTAATAAACACTTAATACCAAGAAAATCTATGTGCGCTACCTCCTTAGGATAATCTACCACTCCCATACCCAAGTGTGGTCAGTCTCAGCTAAGTCACTCACTAAACCCCAAATAGGACTCTTAGGTGGGACTAAATCAAGAGAGGAAAGGTGTGTATCACTCTCACTCTCAGGTGCACAAGTGAGTGATATGGGTGAGACTAACTCTATGCAAAACTCCTCAGGCCAAGTGACATTTCTACTCTCGGGATGAGTCTTAAGACTCTGAAGGACAACTTGAGTGATCAAGGTAAGATAAGCATCATACTTAGGGGTGGTGGTAGGTGAGGAACATACATTAGTGACGAGCTCCACATATACATAACTAATGCCTTCCGAACTCTCAATGTAAGTGAAAGAAAGTATATGGCCAAGAGAGTCCAGACCAATTGGAGCCAATGGCTTTACCCTTACACCATCCCCTAAATCGGTGGTCTCTAAAAATGTATCATCATCATCGAACAAAGACCAATCAACCATGAAAGTATCAGTGGGTGACATAGGAATAGGACAATCAGTGTAAGTACATGTGGGCTCTAATATGGTAACCTCAGGTAATGTGTCCTCAACAACCTCAATATTTCTTTCAAGACCCTCAAAATGAGTGTTACTCAATAAATGCTCAAGGTCTCGGGGACAAGTTTCTAGAAAAACTTTAAGAAATGTGTCTAAACTAGAACAAGACTCTATGGTAGACTGTAAAGGTAGGACATTATGTGTAAATGAATTCTCATGATCATAATGTTTAGTCTCCATAAGTGGTGTGAGGTGTGAGCATGTGAAATTAGCATTTGAAATAGAGTCACAAGTGCTAGATGTAATAATATGCTCAAAATCTCCCTTAGGTCTCAAGTTTTCATAAAAGGACTCGAGATAGTACCATAACATGTCCAGGATAAGATCAAGAATTTCATCAAGAGTGCAGTGTTTGTCTAGACACAAGCCATGAAAGAAACAACTCAAAATGCACATCAACTCTAAATGATGGCTTGGGTAGAGTTGTAAAATATTGTTGAACCTTTCCCAACATTCATAAAACATTTCACCCTCTTTTTGATAAAAAGATTTTAATTGAAATTAGAGGATGTATGTCCCATGCATATTGGAAAAGCGAAAGAAAAATGCATTTGACAAATCCTCCCGAGACTGGATAGGTGAATGAATAGCATAGTACCAATCTAAAGCCACCTCATGCAAAGACATAGGGAAAAAAATTCATCATAAAAACATCATCAAAGTAACCATTAGTTCTATGCATACAAGCCAACTTAAAATTCTCAAGATGGGCTCGAGGGTCCTCATGCTCATGCCCAAAATATGATAGTAGCACATATGTAGTTTCTAGAACAAAGTGTGCACCATAAATCACCTCTAGATAACCAACATGTGGGTGGGTAGTGTTGGGTGAACCATATGTGCATACATTGAAATCCATGTTCATCATTAAAATGTACGAATTGAAGAAAAGGAATAAAAATTGAAAAACTAAGCTAAATATGCAAACTAAACTAAATGCAATGCAAACTAATCAAATGGCAAGCAAATGTAGTATAATACAATGTAAAAAGAAAGAAAAACTACTAATTAAGAGAATATAGATAGAAAACAAATATTCTCAATTGCTTGAGACAATTCAATCCTAGCTTTGAATTGTGCGCAAACAATTGCTCACCCCAGCATCGGCACCAAAATTGCTTGTGCTTTTCTCTTGATGATAGAAAAAAACGGATACACCCCAAGTGCAAGGTGATCAGTTATAACAATTTAAATTTATCAAAATGGTAAAGTACCAGTCACACCCATAAGGAGAGGCTTAGTGAACTCACAATTCTTCTTTTCTCAATTAGTAGGTGTCACAGAAGAAAAATTCAAGAAAAAATTATTTTTAATTTTGAAAATGAAATTTGTGGTGGAAAATTTAATGAAATTAAAAATAACTATAAAACGATTTTGGATCAAACCAATTCAAGTAGTGATTTCTATGAATTTTTAAGGAGAACAATGACTAATCAATTTGGTTGTAAAAACAAATTCACTTGGTTGAATCTTTAGATCAAACACTTGGAGTGTTATAATCTATATAGAATACATGGGAGTTCTAGGTGGTAATCCACATATAAAATCTTTAAGATTGGGCATGAAAATTTCAACTAAGTAACTCATGTATAATGTACATGGAATATACAATCACAAGAGTCAATCAAGAAATATTAGCTAACAATGATGCAAACAAACTAATCATCACTTATTACAAATCCAAAGGGAATTGAACATTGAGCACAATTAAGAACAATAGTTGATAACTTTGGTGACAAAGTTGGTGCACATAATTGAAAACCTGAATCAAACACTTAGAGTGAGTTCTATAATAGCAATCCATATGCAATTTCTCAAGAAAGTATATGAGAATTCTAATTAACAATTAACATATAATCTATATAAGCTATACAAATAAGGCTCAATTTAGAGTAAATAATTAACAATTTCGATGGATCCAAACAAATCAACTACCATTCATAGAGAATTCTTAAGAAAATCAAACATTGAAAAGCAAATTACCTTGAAAATCCATATACATTAGCTACTCTACTTGATTTAAATCCAAGCAAGAGACCTACTTAATCATAGATGTAGAGAAAAGAAAACTTGAATTAAATTGAAATATGTTTACAAGAGAAATTGAAAAGGAAAATGAAATTTTCTATCCTACCAAACAAGATCTAAATTCTCTTTTTACAAATATATATCTACTGTACTAAATCATCTATGTATATGAATGTCTAATCTCTCTTTCTCAACAATTACTCTCTATTTATAGCCCAACCTAATTGTTTGGAATGACCAAAGAGCTCTTAAAACTAATTAAAAATTACAAAATTCTGCAGAAGCTCACTCTCATGGTTCGAACAAAGGTTCGCTCCATGCTTCCATACTTAGACAAATTTCAAAATTTTGAAGTTGCTACTCTTCTATTGTTCGAACAAAGGTGCGAACAAGGTGTGGATCGAACCTTTGTTCGCACCATTTCCTCATGCCTTAAAAAAATTTCAAACTTTGATGTTTAGCTACCCACTAGTGTTCAAACAAAGGTGCAAACAGGGCATGGTTCGAATCTTTGTTTGCACCACTTCATGCCTTAGACACTTTTTTAGCTTTTTGATGCTCCACCTTCTATTATTTAAACCTTGGTTCACAACATATCCTTAACACTTCATTTCTTTGTCCTTTTTAGGCTCTTTTCCTTCCTCTTTCTACCTCACATTCAATAGGACTTCTTCTACTTGCATTTTTATGTTGATTTGGCCTCCAATTGCATAAAGTTAATTTTTGAAAATTACAATCAATACAAAATACAAGTGTATAAGAAATATGCAATAAAATTAAGTTTTAAGTGAATGTATTTATGTAATTAGCACATCAAAAAGGTATATAAATGTAGAATATTATATGCTAATCACTTGGTTAAGAAATTTGGACTTGAAAATAGTAAACATGTTAGGGCTCCCATGAGCACTTGCAAGAAGTTAATTAAAGGTGAGTCTGGCTACTGGTTGACCCTACACTATTTAGGAATATAATTGGTAATCTTTCGTATCTCACTGCTAGTCATCTTGATGTTTTCTTTAGTGTAGGTGTTTGTGCACGTATTTAATCTAACTCCAAAGAGTAGGGATGGCAATGAATCGGATTGGAGTCAAGTATTGTCTATACCATTCCCGAATCAGTCAAGTAAAAAAAATACCCGGAATAGGCAGATATTCGATGGGTATTTTTTTAACTAGCTATCATGCCCTAAGCCATTGGGTAATTAATACCAATTGGGTAATTGGGTATCCAAAGCTTTCAAATATGAAGTGGTTATTCAATAAAAATTAAAAAAATTCTTTAAATATAATAGCTTTATAAGTAATTTTACATCTTAATAGACTAAAAAAATTATCTTCAAATAAAAGTATTTAAATATTTTTTACTTAGTATAATTTATTATATTACTTTTATAAAAATAAAATTTGGAAAAAAAAATCTCATATTTGATCTCATCTTACACCTCTACTATAATTAAGTAAAAAAAACTAAAAATTTGTGTCCATTCATTACATCGAGAACTAAATTCTAATTCTAAAATAAATTTTTTGGTATTAGAATCTTGAGTTATTTGGTATTAATTAAATAGAATCCATTCTTTGAACACAATATATGTATAATTTAGTATTCGAATTGATGGTATTATTTGCATAAATTCGGATATCTGATAATTCAAATTGGTAATTGAGTAATTTAAACTAGTAATCTGGTAATACCTACTAGTTACCTAATAAATGGGTCATTAGTGCAAGTAGTTTGGGTAGTAATTCGGTTACACCCGTCGAACCTGTTAGTTACCCAATGAATGGATAATTAGTATAGATAATTTAGGCAGTGATCAGGTTATACCCATCAGGTACCCTATAATTAAGGTAATCTGGGTGGGTTTGGGTATACCCATTGGGTACACTATATTTACCATCCCCGTACTCGTACCCTATGATTATTTTATTTTTATACCTTAACCTACCTCATTACTTGTAAAATTTAAAAATAACTGCACTGTTGGATCAAGGTCGGATGGGTACCTATCGGGGCGGGTTGAAATTGCCATCCCTACCAAAGAGTCTCACTTGTATGCAGTTAAAAGAATAATTAATATGTGAATTGGACATTTGATTATGACATTTGGTTCTCACAAGAAATCAATGCTAGTCTTGTGGGGTATTTTGATGCTAACTGGGTTGGGTGTGTTAATGATCGTAAGAGCACTTCAGGGAGTGTTTTTATGTTGGTACTAACTTAGTCTCATGGCATAGTAAGAAACCTACCAAAGCCGAGTACCTAGCTTCTGGTACTTATTGCACTCAACTTCTTTGGATGAAACAAATACCGGTAGACTATGGCACTACAAGAAATGAGGGCTACAGTGACGAGTTTTTTGTGACAATAAAAAATATTGTCATAATAAATATTATTTAGTGATAATATTTTTTGTTGTCACTGAAAATACATTTTAAGATTGTTTTTGTGACAAGTAATATAAATTGTCATTGAAACATTTATATTAAATGACAAAGATATTTTGTTGTCACTAAATCTCATCACTAAAACCTAAGAAAGAAATTGGTGCAAATATGCTTTTTGTTTTGGCGGGGCTGAAATTTTTTATTGTGACAACTTTTATTTTCTGTCACTAAAACATATATAGTGATAAGTTTTACCATCACAATAGTAAAACTCTACAAATAATTATTAAAAAAATAATTAATTTTATTAATTAAAATTTTAAAACATAAAATTAAAACCAAAGCCACTGATCCTGCACTATTTCCTTTCTACCGCACTGTGCCATCTTCCCAGCTCCGCTTTGTGCCTTCCTCCTATCTTGTGCCTTCCTTCTAAAATCAAAATTTACATAACGCTCACTGTCGGTGCTTGATTGAGAATCCAAAAATTGTGATTAGGGAGAACAAGCATTCTTCAATCGCTCATCAACAATTACACTCGCTTCCTCAGGTACATTGTCTTAGATTCTCTGTTCGATTGCTCTCTATCTCTCTTAATAACCAATAACCTTCATATGGAGTTTATTCTGATGATAAGAGAGTAGTTTGACCAAATATCATGGAGGATAGAGGTATTTTAGTGCCCTAGATCAGTTTATAGCTTTGGTTCAGTTAATTGGGTATTTTTGTTCATCTATTCATTTTTAAAATTTGGAATATAGGTTAGGTTCATTTTTTGTTGGTATTATTTAATTTTTGTACTATTATCTTTTGAGTTGTCCAATTCTTCGAAAAAAAAATTCCAATCATTGTGAAGCTTGTTTAAATGATAGGTGGGGTCGTGATTCAACTATTGTTTTTGTAGAAAGGCTTAATATCCATTGTTTCTTTTGTCCTTTGAAAGATTCACACATCAGTATGTTTAGTGCCAATATATGGTTTAAGAGATGCAATTCATTAAAAAGTAAATAAAAATAAATATTAGAGATACACACAATGATGTTAACTTAATTTTCTAATATAGTTTACATGCTATGTGATATTTTTCTAAATTTGACTAAGTATTGATGTTTAGACTTCATATTACAGTCTTTTAATAACATTACATTAGGGAAGGCTAGAAGGAGCAAGAGAAATGAGTTAAATATTATCTACGATTGGAAAAAGAAAAGCATATTCTTCGAATTGCCTTACTGGAAAACTCTCTTATTGTGGCACAACCTTGATGTTATGCATATTGAAAGAAATGTGTCTGATAATATATTGAACACAATAATGAATATGAAAGAGAGGACTAAAGACACTTTGAAGAGTCGCTGTGATCTAGTGGACGTGAAAATCAGATAAAATCTCCTTCCTCAGGTTGTTGGCAATAAAGTATTGATTCTAGCTGTGTGCTATGCACTATCCTCAACTGAGAAGGAGATCGTTTGTAAATTTTTAGCAAACTTGAAGGTTCCTGATGGTTTCTCGTCAAATATATCTCGGTGTATAAATGTTAGTAGAAAAATAATATCAAGTTTAAAGTGTCATAACCACCATATTTTTTTAGCAATTAATACTTCCACTTGCAATACGTGGACTATTGCCTAAGAATGTATGTGAGCCACTAATTGAAATGAGTAAATTTTTTAAAAGCTTGTGCTTAAACACACTAGTAAGTGATGACTTGGATATACTTGAATCACAAATTGTGATCACACTATGTAAGCTCGAGACAATTTTTCCACCAGCTTTCTTTAGCATTATGCTTCACTTGCCAATTCACTTGGCAAGAGAAGCCAAGATTGCTGGACCAGTACAATATCATTGGATGTATCCAATTGAGAGGTATAATTTGTTCCCTTAATATTTACCCAATTAGGAGTTATGAATATGTCCCTTAATATCAATGTTTTGAATTAGGTACCTACGGATACTTAAGTCCTATGCCTGCAATAAAGCCCGTCTAGAAGCATCCATTGCAGAAGGTTACATTGCCAATGAATGCTTGACATTTTATTCAAGATACTTACATGGAGATCAAACTAAATTCAATCAAGCATCGAGGAATGATGATGAAATAGTTAGCCAAAACAAGCTGTATATTTTTCACAAAAACAGTTTTGCGAAATGTGCTTTCAAGCTATATCATCTTAGCAATAAGGAATTTAATCAAGCACGTGCATATGTACTTCAAAATTGTGAAGAAGTTTGGCCATTTATTGAGTAAGACAAAACTAGTTTTTATGGAGATTTTTTTTTATGTTAATAATATCAAGCTAATAATATTAATAGGGAACATAAGAGTGAGATCATGATGTAGACTCAAAGGCACATACTAGAGAGACACAATAAGGAGTTTCCAGTTAGTTTTACAAGCTCATAGGTGTTTGTATTCTTATTATTTAAAACACTCTTATTAGTTGTAAAAATTGTGTTATAATATTTATTAACATGGTTCATGATCATTTTTTGAATGATAGGTTTTAAAACTACACGCAGAAGGACGTTCAAGCAAGAACTTTTTAAAGTTATCAACTGGTCCAATGAGAATCGCTCATCAATATTCAACTTATATTGTGAATGGTTTTAGGTTTCATACAAAAGACCCCTTAATTGGAAAGAAAACTCAAAATAGTGGTGTTCTTATTAAAGGAGATGATGCATCTTCCGAAAAGAAATACTATGGTGTTTTGGAATTCATTTTTGAGTTGTCATATGTAGGAGGTAATAAGGTCACTATTTTCAAGTGTGATTGGTGGGACATAGCCTGAGTGGGAAGGGATTATAAGGTTGATAATTACGGGCACACGAGTGTGAATGTTCATGGAAGTCTTAGTGGTAACGAACCATTCTTACTAGCATTTCAAGTAAAGCAAGTATTTTATATGAAAGATCTTGCAAATAATGATTGGCTTGTTATGGTTAAATCAAATCCTCATGATCTTTATAATATGCCATTAGACGATGGAGAAAATGTAGATAAGAGTTATGTAGATTCTTTAGTAGATGGAGATGATGCTCACCAAGAAGAAGAGGTCGAAATAGCATTTTCTACGACTCCAATTTTAGAGAATGATGACATCACAATCATGCTCACTTGAGATGATATTGAGCCTGACTTTCTTCCTGCCATTGTAGTGAATGTGACAAGAAATGCAACATCTACAAATTTTATTAATGATGATGATAATGTAGATAAGGCCGACGAACTTGAACCTTCATCTGACAACTACATAGATGATGAGTACAATACAAGATGAAGTACAATTTTAATGTTTAATTAACTATTTAGTTATTTATTCTTTTATTTTTGGCCCCTTGTGGTCTGTGGAATAATTATTTATTTATTCGTTCATTCATTCTATCTGTTGAAGCTGCCATTGTCATTAATTGGTTAGAAAATAAAAACAACAATATTTTACATTCAACAATTGATAAGAATGTGAAGATTTGGTAGTTACTTTTTTCCAAAGTGATCGGATCATTTTATCTATTTTGTGTGTGTGTGCGTGTGTGCGCGTGTGTGTAAAAGAGGATTTGTGTAGAGATAGCATTATCTAAACTTTGAATAATAGCTACACAAATAATGAAAGCTGTTAGTGTAAAAGAATGGATACCTATTTGAAACAAACGAAAAGAAGTAGATAATGAATAACTTCAAAAAATATATAAATACAAGTTCTTTCTAATTGAATCGAATGCTACTTTAGTCACTTTCAAAAGTAGGGGATTAACTAGCTCTAGCTCTATAAAGATGATGCGACTGGTGTCCATATTCACTTAGTACACAAATTTAATAGTTTGAAACTAAGCTTTCTAGAAAATGACCATTGGTGAGGAATTGGGATAAATATCTCTCCTACAAATGAGCATTAATGACAAATTGTCTTCGAACATGCTCTGCTTTAGAGCACATTGTTAAGAGCATTTTTAACCTTTCTCAAATGTTAATTCATCACATTCAAATTTAGAAGTTATCTTTTATCAGATAGACTCTTGCAGAATCTTTATATATATATGTATGCATAATTTATTTGGTGTATTGTTCTTGCCTAATTGTGTCCCAATTTTTTTATCTTTTTTATTTATTTATTTATTTGTTTTTTTCAAATTACTTCAATGACATGTCCATATCATTTGTATTCTATTCAAATGGATTGTTAAGAATTAAAACCTTGTTGTAAAATGGAGACTTCCTTCCCATGTTCTTAATGGAGGTACTTGGATGCTTTCCCTATGGTGATTGTGATTCCATGCTTTATTGTTTTATTCAGCTGGGAGGTTGTTACAGTTTTCATTGTATTTGTGCGACTGATTTGAGATGTTCTTTTAATGATGGCACTTATGTTTTTGCTGTGTTAAAATGTGAGATACCCCTGTTAATGCTTGGTCACAATTTGCTGAGATGGTTCTTATTTGCTGGGGGCTTGCTGAGCGATGCCACTGATGTAATATCTGTGGTGTTGGCTGAATGTGTACACTGGATTGATTCTCTTTTTGATGCATTTTCTTGTTAGTTTCTTTCCATTTGCTACTTTTGTGTAGATGTGAATTTATTGCTGCAGGTTATGGAGTTTAGGTATTGGTTTGTGTAGACTAATTGATTATCTGATGCTTTCTATTTGTTGTTGTTTGGATGCTGCAATTGTTGTGAGACTTTGTTTGCTGGTGTAGATCAGATTGGCACTAGTTACAACTTTTGTGAGCTTTGGTTGCTGCTACTTTGCCACTCTCTATGTTGGTATCTTTTATTCTAACTGTTTGAGGAGATGTAGCTGCTGTGGTTGCTATTCCATTCTTGTTTCATGGTGACTAGTCCAGCTGGTTTGATGAGTATTTAGGGCATTATTATTGAGAGCTTGGAATTTGGAATTTTTTGTGTATAGGTTTTTTGTGTGCAGCTTTTTTGTGTGCAGTTTTTATACCATCCAATTTTTTTGATGGTTATAATATGCAGTTTTTTTTGTAGTATTTTTTGTGCAGTTTTTTTAATTCTGTGCAGATTTTTACTATATTTTCTATACAGTTTGTTTTTTATTCTATGCTGATTTTCTAGGCGATTTTTGTGCTAATTTTTTATTTTGTGCAGTTTTTTTTTGCTGTAATTTTTTGTGCTTTACTTAATTATAAACAATTGGGTTATGTTTTATTTTTTAATTTTTTTGTTTGATTATAAACTAATATTTACTTATAACAGAATATGGTTACGCGTGACAAAATTGGCAGACGCAGAGGTGGACGAGGAAATAGCAAGAGAATGCTTACATATGAGGTAACCTCACCCACACATAACATACAATCACTGCAGTCCCAATCACTTCAAAGGAGAAATGTAGAAAATGCGATCTAACATCAGCATGAGCTACTAAAGACAAGATTACAACCGCAACAGAAGAGAAATGTTGAGACTCTAATTCAAACAACAGAGCCATATTTAGAGACACAACCCTAACAATCTGGTCATCACAGCAGTGCAAGTAATTCTAAATGATATAACTTTGTTTTCCTAGTCTGCTAGATTTTGCTCTATTGAGCTATAAAGACACCATTTTTTTACTTTTCCACGTATAAGAAAACAAAATTTACTTATATGATTGGGAATTTTTTGTATAACATGAAAATGTGTTATAACATGTATTTTTACAGTCTCTTGTACTAAACCAGAGAAACATGTCAGAGGGAAAAATAAATTTATGAAGGTTGATATGAAGACTAGAAATGGAAAGTTAGAAGTATACGTTCCTGATGACATATTAAGGGTTATGCGAGACAACGCAAGAGACGTTGTCAATTACTGTGGCTACATTGTTCGAAATGTTGCTCCATTATTTGTTAAAAAAGAATTTAGTGAGAAAGAAATGGTAAAAGTATATGCAAGTTGGGGTGAATTTGTAAATGTTATGGGAGAGCAAATGTGGATCCAAGTGAAGGTAATAAATTCATAGACTTTTAAAATTTAAAATAGAATTAATTATTTATCATTTCACTTTGGCTTTAAATTTTTTAATAATTTTGGGTTCTCCTATGCTAGGAAAAATTTAATGTTCCATCTCGGCAAGAAAATAAATTCCATGGGTTTGTATTAAGTATTTTGTAACACCTATATCAATGTTGGAAGAGTCAATTGCATCAAATATATAAGAAGTTCAAAACAGATGAGGAGAAGTTGGCTAATATTTCTGTGGATGTAAAATTTGAAGATTGGGAGCTCTTAATTCAACACTTTAGATTAGACAAATTTCAGGTTTTAATGAAAAGTAACTGAAGTTTGATATTGTATTGTCATTAAATTAGAACTAGACAATTTGATGACGTAGGCATGACATTTAAATATTTACATTACAGAAAGTGAGCAAAAGAAACAAAGCAAATAGATCTAAACTAGTGACCAAGCATACTTGTGGTATAAGGTCTTTTGCTGAAGTTGAGGAGTCAACGATAATTTTTTTTATCACAATTTCATATGAATTTATCAAATACAGTTAGGATTTTTAATTATGTATTATTACATGAACTTGATAATGACTTACTACTTACGTAATTAATTTTTATTTTTTATTTTTTTTGAAGAGAAATCCACTCACTGGAGATAAAGCACCACCAAATGAAGTTTGGCTACTCCAACATACTAAGAAAGACAAAGAAGGAAATTTGTGATGGTCTGATCCTAAATCTAGAGAAGTTCATGTAAGAGTAAATGAATAATATTACACTTAATTTTGTGTCTAATGTTACATTTTGATATTGTTGAACTAACTTTATGGTAATTATAATGTAGGAAAAACTTCAGAATCTTGTCACACAACAACCAGAAGACCAGGAATCTCAATTGACCGGTGACGAGATGTTGTTGCAAGTTTTTGGTGAAAAGCCTGGTTATTTTTGTGGAAAAGGTGTTGGAAAGAAAAATACCAAGTAAGAGGGGGAGGTTCTAAGAGAACATGCAAGAAGAAGTACAAAGGGTAGTGGAGTCGGCTAAGGAAAAAATAATTACTGACATACATGCTAATGTTGAAAATATTAGGGGGGAAATGAGAGCTAATGCCAAGGAGGATACACATGCTGAACTTAGACCACAGGTAGAAGAATAACTGAAGGCAGATATTCGAGCTCAAATGTAAAGTGAATTCGATGTAATGTTTCAAGAACGAATGGTAGCCTTTTTTAGCTCCATGTCCCAATCAAGACCATTACATTCTGTAGACTCAAATAGGATAAGAGCTAAGTTTACTTTCTGTTTTCTAATTTGAAAAATTATAATTTCACTTATGTTAGAATTGAGCATGCTTAATATAAAACATTTTGGATACTTACTTTTTTTTTTTTTTTTGTATGATAATTTTTTTTTTTTTTTTTTACAGGATACTCGATGATGTTAACGGTTCGGAGCTGCTTTTGGCAACTTTAGCATATTTAGATACAAACCTTTTCTATTATGCCTTAATCATTAATTGTAGTACACTAGAGACAAATATCATCAGAGTACTGTAAAATTTTTTATTGGATATTATTATGACAAATTTATGAATTAGAGACTTTTAAATTTTTACGTAACATATGCATTTTATTTACTTAAATTTCTTTGTTGGAAGTTATTTACTAACTATAAGTAATTTTAAATTTGAAAATTTTAAATTATAAAATTTAAATGTAAAATTACAAATTATTTATAGTGACAAGTAAAGAAACTTGTCACAAATTAAAAAAAAAAAAAAGAAAGATAAAGTGATGACAAAATAATTATCATAACATCTCGTATTTGTTACACACCAAGCACATTATTTGTCACAAAAAAGATTGTCACTAGACATAGTTATTATGACAAAGAAAATATCCGTCACTGTTATGTACTTTTTGTGATAAGGATCAGATTGTCACTGGCTATAGTTTTTGTAACAACGAAATCATCCGTCACTATTATGTAATTTAGTGGCAAGATATGATAGTGTCACTAGCAATGTTTTCTGTGACAATGCAATTACGCGTAACTATTACACACTTTTAGTGACAAAATACATTGTTACTATAAGGATAATTCTTTTAATTTCGGTAAAATAGAAAAAATCGATAGTGACAACTTTATAAGATTTTGTGACAAGATTTTGTGTTACTAAATATATCAATTAGTGACGAGTTTAGTCGTCACAAAAAGTAATCCTTTTGTGACGACATGAACTTGTCACTAAAAGTTAAGTTTTAGTGACAATAACAAATTTTCATCACATTAGGTTTTAGCAACAGGACTATAGGCGGCAACATTCAGTCGTCACTGATGCCGTCACTAAAAAGTTATTGTGACAAAGGCTATACTCTCAGTGACAACTTTTATTGTCATTACAAGCACTTTTTCTTGTCATGTGGTGTTGAGTAGGAAATCGTAACCTTATTTTGTGACAACCTTAGTGCTATATACATTGCTAGGAATCTTGTCCAACATTCACGTACCAAACATATAGACATCTAGTGCCATTTTATTCGTGTGCTATTTGAACCGTAGGTCATTTCCATTGATCACATAGAGGCCTAAAAACAATTGGTTGATAATTTTACAAAGCCTTTGGAACATCTGGGTTTGAATCTCTCAAATCCTCTCTAGGCATTAATTTCTTTCTTAGATTAGGGGGCCCTATTATTTTCTCTTCATTTTTTTGTAAACTATTTTAACTGTAAAATTCTTTTAACAGGATAATGTTTAGAGGTACATTATAAGGGCTATTTCTTCATACATAATTCAAAATCATAGGAGTATTGCTTTTCATGTACATAATGGTTATAAATTTGAATCCTTGATAAACTTGAATCCTATGTTTTGTTATTCTCTATCATAGTAGTGGTGTGCCAATTATATTTGCACAAGGTTTAGTATATCATGAGAAATCTTTTTCACTACACAATTGTATTTATAAATTCTCTTTTTAGACTATTGGTTGCTCTTAAGATCTTTCAAGTAAAATCACTTGGAAAAGACTACTAATGGGATGCAGTGTAGCTAACTTGTTAACATATTGGTTATCAAAATAACCACCCTTTGGGTTCAGGCGATACAAGAAGATGGATACCTATCTATAAATATATGAAAGCCACCAAGCAAAGTGGGAAAAAGTTTGAAAAGAAAAACTAGGTAGAGTACATTGAAAAATAAAAATCATTGGTGTATAGTTGAAAATAATGAATTAAGGAGAAATAAGTCGAAAAGTAAATGTATATATTTTCTTAATTCGATTCATGGTCCAAAAGCGTTGTAAATTTTATGTGTATATGTTAAAGATATTAATCATGTTGCTCAAATACTTTATTTCACACATTGCATGGGTTTTTTATCATTGATATGACATGTGTGAACAACTTATGACATAAATAGCAAAGTGACTCTTGGAATTTTTTTTCATCACTATTTATTTATGGTCAAAAACTTGAAATTGTGTTTAGTTTTGTGTTTGAGGAAATAGATCTCAGAATACATTGATATCATCTAATTTTCTTAATTTTTTATTCATTTATTTATTTTCTATATATAAAAAAATAGAAAAAGTAGCGGGAAACCGCTGGAACCCTTGGGTAGGCACCCTGTGAGAAAAAAACTGAAAAGGGGCTCTTTGGGTTTTGCTTTTGCGGGGATGGTCATTGGAACCTTACTAGAAGCCCTGAGAATCTCGCTCAAGCGAGCTTCCCACGAGGTTCAGTGTTTAAGGTTTTTTTTATCCATTCACAAGCCATGTATGGGCGCGCTCTCCCTCTCTCCATGATCCTACTCTGTAGTCCAGTTGGTTCTCTTTGTCCAAAATTATACTTGTGAATTTTTGTTAATAAAATGCCTACTAAGAGTATGTTTGGGAAGAGGAAGAAGACTGGGAGTGGGAGTAGTTCTTGGGACTCTCATACATTTAATCAGTAGACAAATGAACTTAGATACACTGATGTATTTAAGTTTTGTCCAATCATTCTTGAGAGGGGTATTTTCTTGAGAGATTTTGCTGCTATTGCACTTTTGTTTGATCAGTTGATGTGGATGGCGTATTTGTCCTATTGTGGCACATCTGGTCCCCTTTTGGGTCGTGCTGTTGGGGAACTTGTGAGAGAGTTTTATGTGAACCTTCATACATCTGACCTTAGTGCTGGTTAACTCAATACATATGTCAGGTCTGTCGATATAGAGGTTACTCACGACATTATTACTTTCTAGCTTAACTTACCTCGACCAAACTAACTTTATTTTGAGCCTATATTTGATGAGGGTAGTTCATCTTGTTATGAGATTTCTCGTGTCCTTACTAAAGGTTGTATTGATTGACTAGGGGAGATGATTCCACACAAGGAATTGTTTGAGACCCATAGAATGCTTCATCTATTTGTTTCCAGTTCTATTAACCCATGTCTTCATATCATTGATGTGGCTGAGCATCGAGGATGTATCATGCATGCTATATTATCTGGCCATGTCTTTGACCTACCCCCATTCATGTTTTGCCTAATAGTGGCAGCCCGTGATTTTTCTTACTGCATTGATTCTATGCCATTTAGGGTGTTCATTACTCATTTTCTATTGACATTCGGTATCCATCCTCTTAAGAGTTCTTAGATCATTAAAATGTAAAATTCGATAGATCACATGTCTGCACGGGAGAGTCATTCTTACTCGTGCACCACACTTGTTGCTCCATCTATTCCACCTTACATGGGTGGTGGCTCTACTTCTACTAGCCCATATGTCCAAGAACCTTTTGTGCCTTAGATTTTTGACTTCAGTTCCTTGGGGGCCCTAATGCTACAGATGTAGGGGGAAGATCGTGTCTTTCATACTAAGGCCAGGCAGCGCCTCACCATACTAGAGACTAGACAAGATGTCATGTGAGTCCGTCAGGATGATATTTACTACACTATGATGGCCATGTAGCAGTGCTTTAGCAATGCAGAAGACCTTTTTAGTCCTAAGTACTTCTTTGATTTTGACACTAGCGCTGGAGATGGCACAGGAGGTAATGATGACATACAGTGATCAGTTTATGTTTATGCTTATGCTTATATTTTTGTTTTGGTATTGTCAATTCGCACAAAAAAGGGGGAGATGACTTTTGACGTTAATTGCAATTTTGTTCGGCATGTAATAATGAACTTATAGATTTCTTGTTTATATATGGATGATATTTGCGTGGATAGATATTGGAATTTCTTTTCGAATGTTTATTTCCATTTGTTTATAGATCATACCATATGATGCAGCGATGAGTTTATTTGAGTGTGCAACACTAATTACAGGTTAATTCAAAGAAACTACACATTTTGTTGTCCAGAAGCTTAGTTGTCATTTATTTATTTTTTTTAAATTCTTTGTAATTTTGAATAATTTTTATTAAGTGATTTTTGTTGAGTTTTGACATAGAATTGCTAAAGGGAGAGATTATTAGGGACATAATTGTAAAATGGCAAAACTATATCAAAACAATGTCTTGTAACTTGTAGACTCAGGTGTTGGCTAGGTCCCCGGCGTCACAAGTTAGGTGTAATTATTAAACCCTCAAGATAATCAAGCTAAAGAGCCACCTCAGAAGGCCACTTCTCAGAAAGCCATGAAATATGCACTGGTAGGCGCTGGAAGATAGCGAGAGCAAGTTTTCAGGAGTTGGCCACGTAGATCCTCGCTTTGAGTCGCAGGAAGTTCCCAGAAGACCGCAAGAAGTCGTTTCCTACGAGGCACGAGTTTTTATGCTTCTAGTAAAACTCTTGAAACCCTATGCATCCCATGTTGTTCATTTTCAATCCTTTGGATGCACCTAGGGTTAACACAAGAGAGAGCATTCATTAGAGTTTTCTCCAGATTGCATAATAGTTCTTTCAATCAATTAGTCACTTGTTTATGTGTACGATCCGAAGGAGTTTGGGTCATTGAGCACTGAGGATTCAACAAATGTGCCAAGGATTCGATGTTGTGCCTTCAAGGAGTCGGAGGGCTTTCACTAAGGTGCTGGTGAATCGAGGAGTCGAGGTGAATCGAGGAGTCGAGCAAAGTCAATAATAGAGAGTCAAGGAGTTGAGTTTATTGCTGAGGTTGAGTTTTTAACTAACGTTTTGATTTAGTGAAGTTTTGAGGTTTTCCTTAGTTAGGGTTTTCTCGTTAAATTTGTGACTTCTCCTATTATTATGTGGATTGTTTCATTGATTGATACATCTAGCATATGGTACATAATTTTGGTGTCTTTCCAACATCTTCTCATGGGATTTTAAGGAACCTATCAAATCTTGAACCACCATTGAAGAGAGATCTTTAGTTTTTTAATGATGGACACCATACCATCAAAACTATAAGGCAAACTTGCAAGCAGTTTTTCAACAATTCTACTATCTTGAATTTGTTCATCAAGGCGTCTCATTTGATTAATAATATCGATCACCTTTGTACAATAATCTTTAACCTTTTTAGATTCTTTCATTCTCAAATTCTCTAATTCTTTTCTCAAAGTTTGAAGGGAACATTCTTTACCTTTAAATCTCATTGAAACTCCTTTTGAAGGATGTCCCAAGTTCCAATAGAAGTGGCAGCTCTCATGATTCTTGAAAATAATTTTGGAGAAACTCCTTGTTGAATGAAAGAGAGAGCTTTGGCATCGTTCTTACGGTGCTCCCTCAATTTTTTCTACTCTTCTTAGTTTGAAGCTTCCGGATCTTTGGGAACTCGAAAGCCTTCTTCAACATATTCTCACAAATCTTTGGAGATGAAAATTGTTCTCATGTTTACAACCTATTAACCATGGGCAGAGGTGTGTATAGGCTAAGATGGGCGGTAGCCTAGGTAAAATTTTGATCTAATTTTTTTAATATTAATACTAATATTATATAATATACAAACCTAATTATCTATAGTCCAGTTTAATACCAAGAGTTAGTTAGATTTAATATCTAGTTCATAGCCCAAGATAAGAAAAAATTTTAGCCTAATTTAATAAATACCTAATTACACAGCAATTTAATACCAAACCCATAACTCAGGGCAAAAAAACAAATCTTACCCTTGCCATTGATCATAGTAATCACCTGAAAATATGGGGATATGTGGTGATTTATTACTTGCATTAGCCATCTATCTTTTGAACAACAAGACTCCGATACCAATTTGTTTGTTAGGATCGAAAAGTAAATGAAATATCTTCAAGAAAGAGAAGTGGAGAATATTCTGTGTTTCTATTATTTTCACTTCAACTTGGCTTAACACAAATAGCAAGACTACATAAGTAGTTATTAGAATTTCCCAACACGACCTTAGTGAGGTACATATGCACCAAAAGTCATCAAATAATTAAAGCAAATGAACTAGCAACAAATGAAACCAAGAGACAAATGCATGTACTCCAAAAGTCATCAAATAATTAAAACACATTAACTGGTAACAATCATCTTGATGGTTTCTATCTAATTCTATCATCCACTTCTTCCACATCCTTCCGAATACTCTTCCTGTCATATCTGCAATATTCTATTGCCATATGCACCATTCAAAGTCAAGCCATCTAAAAAGATCAACTTTTTTTCCCTCTTCCACATACTCTTCTTGTCATCATCTTCAATATTATTATCTCATATCTTTTATTTATTTATTTATTTATTTTAAATCTTCTTCGATCTTCTTGCAAATGAAGCGCAAAAGCTTGTATAATTTCATATCATCATCATCATCCTGCTTTGACCTCCTCAGCATACTTTGTTGATCTTCTTATCAAAAACAACTTCTGGTGTGGATCCACACTCTGAAGCCCACGAGCCCACAAACTGCGGCAACAAAAGGATAAGCTACCTTTTTTGGATGGCTGATGTGCAAGAGAGTTATTGTGGGTATCCTGGTTTTAAGATCACTTGCCACCAAGATCACAATCCAATTCTTCACATACTGGAGAACGATTATTTGGTCTATCAAAGTATGTACGACAATCCATCTGTTCGCGTAAGCCCCCATGCAGTTCTGGGTTTTGACAGTGCTTGCAAATTCTCACAAATCAGAAACCTGTAGTTTAAGACAACATTTTCGCTATTGCTTCTAATGTTTCACATCTGTATCTATTATCCAATTGTTCACTGCCGCAGCCCCAGAAACTTAGGGATTATAATATTATAAATTACAGTAGTAATATTATAGAAAGGGAAGATGATTGGGTTCTGGCAATTTGAGTTATGCATTGGAGGAATGCAAAAGGAATGTATTGGCACCGGTTGAGTTGCACAAAGGAGACGGAGAAGTTGAGGACTACAATTACATAGATGTGCTGACAAGGGGATTTGACTTGAATTGAAGGGCTGGTAACTGCAGTGGGTGCCAAGCAAGTGGAGGGCGTTGTGGGTTTGATCTTAATAACTCCTACTTCAAGTGCTTCTGCCCTGATAGGCCTCATTTTATTCGTTGTTAACATACGAGTCAGACCTCTCTCTCTCTCTCCCCTGCCCCCTCTGCATTATTGTCATAATTTTTCTAAAGTTCTTAATCAATAGTAACCTTAATAGAACTACTGCCCTGACCGAGAAACATATATAAATAGGGTTAACTACTAGAAATTTAACTCCCTTTCATGCCTTCTTCAACGATTCAATATTCCTATACATGGTTTAATTGATTTATTTCGTAATTCATTCTTGGCATATGTCAACACATCTATCTGCCTTAGTTGCTTTTTCCAGGTTCATCTTTCCCAGAAGGCACAGTCATTCTCACTTTCATTGATTCACTCTTGACTGAATTTTCAAGTTCTAGATAAATTGCTCCCCAGCTTATTGGATCATTGCTTAGTAGAGGTTGCATAAATTAGAGATAAGTAGATGTATTTAACCGTTGTTAGTTAGGGATGGAAAAAGGACGGGTCGGCTCAAGATCCAACTCGGCCCAAGACCCAACTCGGCCCAAGACTCGGCTCAGCCCGACCCCCTATTTGAGCCTGCCCCACCCTCTGCCCCGTTTGTTCGTACAGTCTACCCCGGCCCGTGCCCCTACTCCCTGGGTTTAGGCTTGGGTCGACCAACCCCAACCTAAGACCCGACCTATCTACTTACCCCGCCTTCGGCTTGAGACCCACGTACCCCTCCTTCCCCCTACCTTTGTCAATTACTGATAGGAGGGGTTTAATTTTTTTTTTCCTTTTTGACCGTTGCAGTTTTTTTTTTTTTTTTTCGTTGGCTAGGTAGTGTGCCAATGAGCCGTTGGGGCAACCAACGGTAAAAAAAAAAAAAAAAAAAATTACAAAACCTCCCGCTAAAAATTATTATAAAACCCTCCAAGCTTCTATTATAAATACCCCCAAGCTATTTCATCCAACACTTCAAAAACGCCAATTCTCTCTCAAATTTCTATACCATCAAGCTAGCAATTTTCAAGTGTGTTTTTCAATTTGTGCTCAAGTGCATACAATTTTGTCAAATTTAAAGTCAAGATTTAAATATCAAGTACTTCAAAGTTTTAAGTTATTCCAAGTTAGTATTTAATTTTTTTAATTTAAATACATGCAATTTTTTTTTAATTTGCATACTTTAATTTTTCCATCAAATTTTTTTTTCCAAATGGATTCTAGAGACTCCCATTTTTTTGATTTGGAGGGTCGGGACTCAATATCATTTCCCCCTTAAGAACAAATGGAACAATTTCCATCACCACCACTGCCAATACCTACTAGTATAAGCGGCGATGTTGGTGCATCATTATCACGTCACGACCAACAGCGTGCTTCTTCAAAAGCATGAGACTTTTTCACTAGAATTTAATGTAATGATGGAATGCATAAGACTAAATGCAATATTTGTGGGGATTTATTAAATGGTATGACTACTTTTGGAACTAGTCACCTAAAAAGACATTTACAAAGAAAGCACTGACATGATTTATGTATCAATTCTACAATTGATCAATATTTTCCACATGCTACACAAACTCAATTAGATAATGAATGGAGTAATTTAAATATTTTTTCTTATGACCCCACAAGAACATAAAATAATTTAGTTAGATTTATTGTTAAAGAGGAACAACCTTTCACAATGAGCGAAAATTCATATTTTGAAGAATTTATTCGTAATAGTTTTATCCCACAATATCACAGTTTTTCAAGAAATACTTCAAAAAATAAAGTTTAATGAGATTTTGAATTTTGAAATAAAAAAAGATGATTTAAAAATTATTTTGACAATTTTGAAGGAAATGTTTGTTTGACTTCTGATATATGAAAGTCTTGCCATGATATTGAATATATTTATATAACTGTACATTACAATGACAAAAAATAGAAATTACATAAACGCATTATTTCATTTAAATTAGTTGAACAACCTTTCATTGGATTGAGTGTTGGGGAACTTATTTTTAATGCACTTGCATTATAGAGATTATGTAGAAAAATATTTTCTATTACTTTAGATAATGTTTCATATAATGACGTTTGTTTTAATTACTTATTGAATGCTTTGCCTACGAATGGTCCATTAATTCATGGATGTTATTGTGCCTATATACTTAATTTAATTATAAAAGATGGATTGGATATTTATGAATCCTCTATTGTTAACATAAAATGAGTTATAATTTGTACTGTGAGTTTTCCAAAAAGAATTCATTTATTTGCCAGCATATATAGTTAAATTAATTTAACACCTAAGAAATTACCTATGGAAATTAATATAAGATGAAATTTAACCTATGTTATGTTAAAAGTTGCTATTAAATATCAAAAAATAATTAATTTATTTATTTTAAGTAATCAAGCTATTGGTTTAGACCCAATTGAGCCCACTGATTGGGCAAATGTAATTTTTTATAAAAAATTTTTTACATGTTTTTGATATTACTACTAAAATATTTTATGGGATTTATTATCTTACCTCTTCCACTGTCATTTATCAATTGGGGATAATTAATGAAATTTTCAAAAAAATATATTGTCCAAGAATATTATACTACTATGGTTATTACAATGAAAGAAAATTTTGATAAATATTTTAATCGGCTTCCTATACATTTTGGTATTACTACTATTTTAAACCCTAGATATAAAGGAGATATTTTTTTCTTCAATTATTAGAGATGATATATGGTCCTAAAAGTGCTCAAGAATAATTAAATAATATTAAAGAGTAAATGCAAGTTGTAATGAGTCAATATGATACTAATCGTACAACTGCTCAAACAATCATCGTCACAATGGCATCTTGTCACCGTAACTTTGGCAATACTTCCCTTTGTAGAAGAATGAAATCTTGACAGATAGATTCATCAGTGAGTAACAGTTCAACTTCATCCAACCTACAACCTTATTTAGGTACACCTCCGATAAAACACAAAGATGACTTCAATCTTTTAAACTGGTGGAAGGGACAACAGTCTAAGTTCCTAGCTATTCAACTTTAGCCTACGATATCCTTGCATTTTCAATTTCTACCGTAGCATCCGAGCAAGCATTTAGCGCAAGTGGGCACATTATTAGTTAATTTAGGAGTCGACTAGCCCCTCTGATAGTAGAGATTTTAATGTGTTTACAAGATTGGTATCTCGCCAAAAACATATAACAAAAAGACGCCGAAAAAAAAAAAGAAACTTACTTTTGACTTTGATGCAATGTATTTGGGTGAAAGAGAAGAATGCATTAATGGATCTAGTGATGAATGATAATGATATATAGATAGAGTAATATTTGCAAATGATAGTTACTCTTATAGGTGTCAACCTAGTTAGAATGTATAAGACGTAAAGTGATACACCTATTTATTACTCTATCAATTGTTTTTTTTTATATAATTCTACATTTGTAATTTTGAATTTAATGTTAATTATGTAATTGCTTGTTGTTTAATAAATTTTAGTTTTTGTCAATAATTATTTTAATGTGTTTGTTTGAGTTTTATTTTGTATTTTATTTATTTTAAAAAATAAAAAATTTAAAAAATAAACTAGGTCAACTATGGCGGGTCAGGGGCGAGAATTGGTGACCCTGGCCCGACCTAAAAAAAGAAGGGTCACCTGGGGCAAGTCACCTGTGGGTCGGGTCGATCCTAGGTCAAGGGGTGTGTCAAGCCCAACTTGACCCATTTACACTCTTATTGTTAGTCAATTAGATATTATGACGAGATATTGGTCTCTGCCTCTGTGTAATTATTTTAGGGTGTCGTTATTTACGGCCTTACTTTTTTTTTCACGCAGCTCAGTTAATTCATACATTCTATATTTTTTTCCAACCAACCCAATAGTTTCTGCACACAAACCCCAAATTGCACCTAAAGTTTCAAAGATACCAGCCCTCTTCTAAAATCCTTAAAATTGAAAACTCACTATTGAAATGATGTAATGTTTTCAATAGATACGTATCGAAATTTTGCACTTGTTTCGATAAAAGGCTATTGAAATGTTATATGGTCATTAAAAAAAATATAAAATGGCAAAAACCTATTGAATTGTTTTAATTTTTTCAGTAACCAGTTGTTAAAATGTTTAGTTTATTTTGGTATGGAAGTGTCAAAAATATGTGGTTAATTGCTAAATTTTTTAGCAAATGATTGTTGAAATTATTTGATTTTTTTCAGCAAGTACTGATTGAAAATATAAAAGGTCATTTTGCATTAGGACATTCTTGTCTTAAGATGGGAAAAATTTATCTAGATGCAAAAAAAATAAATAAATAAATAAATAGAGTTGCGAATAGTAGCACATTTATTTTATGAGAGAGCATTAGTTAACTACACACCAAGTTAGAGGGCATTAAAAGATCATCAAGCCTGATTCACATCCTCATTTCCTCAGAGCTCGTGAAAAATCCCTTTATATGTGTTATATATCTCAATTTGGTTTTAGGCAAAAAAACAAAAATGAATTGGCTCACATTTGTCGGAAAGTAAGAAATAAAACCTTGAGTAGTAGCCCTTGAATTTGTTCTTCAATAGTCACTAGTTTGAATCATCTCATGATTATTGGAGGACTTATCCGATTGTTAATCATTAGAGGACTTATCCGGTTGTTAACTCCAGAGCTCAAAGGATTAGTTGAGATCCGTGTAAATTGCCTTGGATATCTGAATATTTAAAAAAAAAAAGCATGAAATGAAAATGGAGTTTTCTAAGAAGCGAAGTACTAATTCATGAAATTTACCGAATTTGTATCATTACTTCCCCTAAAGTATATATTTTTCTTGCAATCTTAAAAGAAAGTAAGAAAAATAGAAGGAATCATAAAATTCACAATACATATTTTTATCTCGATTATAAAACATATAGTAAAATAAAAAAATATTTATTAATGTATTGATTTTAATTTTTAAAATTTTATATCTTTTTAATTGTATTTTTTATCAAAATCTAAATAAGAGAATAAATTTTAAATTCTTATTATTATTATTTTACCTTGTTGATAAAAATACAACTTTAGCGTTATCTACAATTTTAATTTTTATTTGTACTTTTCCTCAAATGTACCACAAATGGTAAACTTCCTCATAATGTACATATATTCAATTCTTGCTCTTGCCAACTGTGCTACTACTATTATAGATTTCATAAAAACTATGACTTCGAATCTTTCTTGGTAAATTCCGGGAAGACGTTGACCTAGTCAATTTTGTTGCAACTTTGGGCTGTTTGATAACTACTGGGAAAGCATGCCTAAATTTCTATTGAGCATGTCTTTTTGGAGTCAGGATTTTGTGAGGGGGAAAATAAAAAAGATAGAAGAAAAGATGTATAATCTTTAAAGATGTTCTTACACGAACGGATTAAAAATATAATCAAATAAAAAGTATTTATTAATATATTAATTTTTTAATTTAATAATTTTAATTACCTAAATTCTGTATCTTTCTCCTTGCATTTTCTATCATAACTCATAAATTTTAAATTTCTATCCATTTCATTTTCTTTTGATAAATCATTGATCCAAATAAAGTCTAAATGAATATAAGTGTAGACCTTCAATTTTCATTAAAAGAAATATTAGGCTTTCAAAATATTGAAATTACTGTAAAGGTAGAGAGGACATAAGTGAGAGAAAAAAATTGACAAAAGAGAGAAAAAAATACAATTGCGAAAAAAAAAAGGCATTTGATCCTTATCTAAATAGATTAAAAAAATATGATAACGTAAAAGACATTCATCAATATATTAGTTTTTTAATTGAATTAATTTTAATTTTAATTTTAATTAAGTTTCATTCATTTTCCTTTTCTTTTTCATTTTTTATCATAACTTAAATAAGACAATAAATTTTGAATTCTTATCCTTTTCCTTTTTTTTTTTTTTTTTTTTGGGCAACTATTTGGTTCAATCACAGTGTAAGTGAATATAATTTAGGCTTAATTTTAACATTTACGAAAGAAAAAATTTTAGGTTTTAAAATATTAAAGTTGTAGAAAGAGACAAATGAGCGTAAGAGATGAGAAAATTAGATAAATTTAAAATACAATAATAGGGGGAGAGAGAGAGAGGGATAATTATTAAAAATATATTTAATTTTCCCAAAAAAAAGTCAAAAAGCATGTAAACACATGCCACACCTCAACAAGTAAACGTGTCAATTCCCCTTTTATATTATATATATGTGCATATATATATATACATATGAACTTTCAAAATAATGAAGTTGTTTATTGGATAGAGAGAGAGAAAGATGAGAGTGTGAGAAAGAACAAAATTATTTGTTACTTATCACTCGACATGTGTATACATGCAAGTTAACCAAATATCACCCACAACCCCGAAGTTCAAATTAATTGTCAAATAATTCCAAAATAATTAGATTTTTAAATTAAATAATTACACCACATAATTCATCCAAATAATATATTACTCGGATAAAAGTCTAGGTCACTACAATATTATATGGAATAAATTTTTATTTAAATTAGATATTATCTCTAACAATAATTCTAATTCTAATATGATAAAAGTTTTTAAAAATACAATTCTATTTGATTATTGATTGGAATATTTATTATTTGCATTAAAATTTTTATTAAAATTAGATAATATTAAAAAATAACCTTAATCTAAATGTGATCCAAGTTTTTTAAAAATACAATCCTATTTTGTTATTGACTAGAATATTTATTTTGTTACTTATCACTTAATATATAATATAATTTTATCTAAATTGAATTCTACATTAATTAAAATTTTTATATAAATTAATTTATACTTGAATTCTACAAATATGTAGAATAACTAAATTATGTAAAGGTACTTAATTTGTTGTTCATTAATGAGCTTGAAATCTGTATTTTTTTAATTCTTTAATTTATTTGTTTTCCTTAGGAATTAAAATTTTCTTTTATTTGAATAATAAGAATTAACAAAGATTAGACAAAAATTATATTATTTATTTTGATTAAATATCAAAAGGTATGTTCTCTAGATTAATTTCGGTTATGAAATATTGTTCTTTAATGGTTCAGTTTTCTATATTTTGCGCATCTTCTTTATGTATTAAAAAAATTTAAATATGATGCAAGTTTTTAGTAATACAATTTTATTTGATCATTTATTATAATAATATGTTTTCCGTTCCTCTTTAATGTTTTTGTCAATTTATTTCATTCAAATATACAAACTATCATTAGTTTTTCAATTTAACATTTTTTTATTTTTATATTTTAAAAATATATAATATGAAGATTTGTGCATCGTGTGAGGTCTACTCAAAGTGTGTGTATATATATTTACAATATTTTTGACTAAAATAGACAATGTAGAAGACATAAAATAGATTCAAATTTTAAAAACGGTGCAACTCTTTTGCTTTTGCTACCCTCGGTCCAAATGAACCCGTTGTGTGCATGGTATCCCAATCTAACTCGATCCCACGAGTCCAAATATAAACATAATGCGTACAACCTATTTGGATTAAAGAGAAGAAAACGAAAATAAAAAATTTTTAAATTTTCTTTTCATCCTCTCCAATTTGGCTTTTGATATTGGGATTGCATATACTGTTAGAAAAAAATTGAATAGATTTTCATGATTTCTAAGAAAGTGAGCAAAAATGACTAAAATAAGAATAAAAGTGAAATAAAATCACACACACGATCGAGATACAAAGATTTTATATGCTTCACCACTAGATTTACGCCAACGGTGTTGCTAACTGTTCTCTTTTATTATCAAAATTCGTGATCAACTGTACAGGAGGCATAACAGGGTATTTATACCCAAAGGAAAAGATTCTAAAAATTACACCAAGTCCAGAGAGCCAATTAACTAAGGGTTAGTAAACGTCCAAATCGAACCGTGCAACTTTTTTAATTCAGGTCAAAATAAATCCAAGCCATGTTTTTCA
>JAINTL010000063.1:0-87380 GCA_019916065.1 Vitellaria paradoxa
AGAGAGTCACAGAACATGGCTTAAGTTTTTTTTTTTAGGACTATAACAGAATTTGGTCTGTGAAACACTGAGGTACAGAATTGCTGATGCATTGTATTCGGATATGGAATTGGGTATTCGAATATGACTCGGGCTGTATGAGACAGCTTCCCCAAGAGATTTTGAGCCTACCCAGTGATCATTGTATGGGGTTCTCTTTTGAAACACAAACCAAAATCTATGTATATTTTTTTTTAAGCCATGTTTTTGTTGACTAAAGACTAGGGTCTTTTGCTTTGAGTTCTGTTTTAGTTTTTTTTTTTAATTTTAATTTCTGATGGAAATAATTTTGGAAGTGATGGAACTTGGTTAGAAACTAAGTTTGAGGCAATTGAAGTGCTGTTTTTGATCTGTCCTGTTGAAATGAGTTTTCATGTTTTGAGATGGATGGAATTTCAATTCTTCCTATTTAACATTGTAGCTTGATACTTGTTTGACTCTGTTTACTTTTGTTTTGCTGAATTTTTCTCTTTACTGAAAATTTGATGGAAATTGCAAAATGGATGAATGATAGGCCAGTTGATTTGATTTTGGTTAGTGTCATTTGCATAAAGTGGATTAAGCTGAGCTTAAATTTTGAAATTTCAAAGACTTGTTCTACTTGCCTTGTGTTTTTAAAGCTAAATGATTGTTAATGAGTACAATTTGAAACTGGTTTGCTCAATATTTATCTTGACGAATGAATTTATGAATGGACATTACATTTTATGGATTTTCAGCTATAGTGGAGACTTAGACCTGAAGTGAGATTTTTTAAGCCTTAAGCTTTGTTCATGAGAGATTTACTTTACTCTAAGAGCTTTTCAAAAGCTTAAAAATTTCTTCATTTCAGTTTCTTCAATAACTCCAAGTGCCATACTTTGTTTTTGGGTGTTTGTGAAATTATAGAAGAATTGAACTTGAATTTTGATTCTCAGCTGTAACGATTGAGTGGAATGAGACCATGGAAATGACATTAGGCCATCTTTTTAATATTTGAGCTTGTAGTACCCTTCTTTGATGAACATCACCTTTGTAACCAAGTTGAGCCTTAACAGAGCATTCATATTTCTTTCTTCTCACCACATTATTCCTTTAACCACAATGAATGCTCTTTAGCCTTCCTAATATATTTTGGAATACACTGAAAGTAAGGGGGGAAGAGCAATGAAAAAAATTGCAGGATTGTGGGAGTAAGAAAAAAAAATAGATGGAAGAAAAGAAGAGTTTGGTGATGTAGAAAAATCAAAGAAAAACACTTTGGCCATGAATTTCAGTTTTTCAATCTCAGTTTCTCAATGTAAAAAAAAAAAAAACAAATGAAAAAAATTGAAATAAGGGTGTGATTTGGTAGAACTGTGGAAAGGTAGTGGTATGATAATTTCAGTGTTCCAAAACATTTTTTTTTTTTTTGAACTCTATAACCCTCCTTCAAATTACCCCATTACACCCAAATAGGCCCACTACAACCTAATGCAAGTCCTAATAGATCCATGAGAGGATTTTCATTCAAATTGTGAAAGTTGGGAATTGGGAAAGCAAAGTGAAAATTCTAAAGTTATCTCACTACACCATTCTTTCATGGAGTTATGCCAAGTCCTTTTATTTCTTGAATAAATTGTTCTTGACTTATGGATGCTACCTTCTAGAATTTGATTTACATTTACTCTTTAAAAAGGGGCATCTTGAGCGAAACCTTATGTGTTCTATTTTCTTGTGAGTGAATTCCAAGGTGAGGATTGAAGTTGAAACTTGGGAAAAAAATAGAATGCAAATGTTCAGAATTAAGTGAAATTCAAAAGATTGATGTTGAGCTGATGGAGTTAAAAGCTACTATTCTTTTACATTCAATTCACACACTTGGCAAGTTGCACATTTCTTATAAAATTTTGACTTTTAAACTTTGCTTATGAAAATTTTTGCTCATGATACTGATTGATTTTCTTGAATCATTGAAATATCATTTATTTGAAAATTGAGTAGATTTGTTTTTGTTTATTTTTAATAAAGTAGCTCTCTTACATCTTTTACTGTAAGCATTACTAGGGACTAGTAATGTTGTAGTTGGGGGTGTGATTGGACCTCTATTGTCACACATTGACTAGTTGATTTATACCTTTTTATGACATAGAAATGATATAAAACTCTTGTATTATGCAGATTTTATCTCCCTCACTCCAATAGAGCATGTGTTGAGTTTTTATCACATGAAAGGAAAATTGAGTTCACTATTAGTTGCAAATGAGAAGTAATGAAGAAGCGAAAGATTGGATGAGCTTGAACACAACACAGTAGCTGATTTACAACTCCTTAGAAGATTCAGAATTTTTCTTAAGATCAACACCAGGGGATCAAATCATCAGCTCTGAGATTTTTGAAGCAGGAAATTGTATTCAGATGATGGATCTGACCCATTCGAATACTTTTAGAGAGTGCATTGAGTGCTGGAGGGAATGTTGTATTCGAATACAATGTTGCAGCATTCGAATGACATGTGATATCCCAGTAACAGATTTCACATGATTGTAACTTCCCCATGTGACATGATCCTGAGATCAAGGATGGCAAATCTGTAATTCAGGGACGGATGGCATAACAGAATAAGAATTTCAGAAAGAATGAGTAGAGAGAGAAGGAGGAGTGGGGGATATACAGGGGCGAAAGAGTTTTTAAAGAGGGAGAGTTCTTTTTTTGGGGGTTTCAAGTTTCTTTCCAGCTTTCTTCTTCTTCATTTTTCTCTCTGGTTTTCGGATTCTGCAGATTTGGATTTCAATTCTGATTTTAATTTTCAGTTTACTGTAATTAGATTTTAGTTCTTCAGCACTTTACAATTCCATTCATGTAATTAGATTTCATTTTGAATTAAAGAGTAATTTCCATTTCCAGCTTTGAAGGTCATGTCTCTGTTCTTCATTTCTGTTATTCATTTTCTTATGATGATCGGCTAGTTTTTCTTGGGCCAAGGTAAGGACAATGTCCTGTCCAATGATTTTCAAGATGCCGTTCTTCATGGATTAATTTTGAGTTCTTTGGTTATCAATCTTAATTGTATCTAATTACTCTTGAAATCAATGGTTCAATGTCCGATTAACACTTGTTTACATATTTTATCAATGAGTTCATAGAAGTTGCTGAATTCAGAACTCTTATTGCAAATATGTATGGGAGTTGCTAGAATTAGATCTTCTATAGTCTTCATGATAGATTATGCACATCACTTGTTTGATCCATGGCTTGTACCATTTGAAATTAATTTTCTCCAAACATTAGAGCAACTAGAATTGATGATCTATTCACTCTTGGTATTTTGGGATTGATTTGGATAGGCATTGGAATTGTCTTGCCCATCTTTTTAATATCAAGTTTTAGTTAAGTTTAGTTTTCATTTCAAAACCCATTTCCAAAACCATCAAAAATTCCAAACCAGATTTTCAATTCTGTTTACCATTCATGTGAGCCATGTTTTGCCTCTTTAATCCATTTGATTCAAACATGATTTTGCTCCCTAGATCCCTGTGGATATGACCTGGTTCTTACCAGTTAATTGTGCTACAATGAAACCTTGCACTTGGGGGAGTTTGTCTTGATTTTCCTTACTCAACACTTTTGAAATCTGAATTTGCATCTTTATTTACATTTGAGAGTGAGGTAATTAAGCAAACACAAGCAATGAGGTTTTGAAAAAACCAGATAATCCCTAGTTGATATATATTACTAAAGCTTAGTCATTTGGAGTTGAAACGTTTTATATTGAAATGTGATTATAAGATTTTCTCTGAACTGCAACCGAACCCTACTTGAGATAAGTAAATGCCTAACTAAGGGTGTAACACGGTTCTCTAGCAGAAGGACCAGGGACTGTAACACAGTTCTCCTGAGTCTTACACTAATAGGGATGTAACATGGTTTTTCATTTAATATATGTATATATATATTGAGATATACGTTTGTCATAAGCGTAAACGGTACGATTGGTGACCCCATGTACAGTGCTAAGCATCACCCGTTTCAAGATAAGATTTGGGGTAATTGGAGATTAGAGAATTGCATTGGCCATTGCATTGTATTATATATGTATTGTTATATTATGTTTAGTTGATATTATTGTGAGTTATGCTATATGCTTGATTATGTTCACCAATGCACACTTGCACGGTCTTATCTACTGGCAAGCTTACTCATCTTATCCATATTATAAGTGATTCAACAAGGTCAGGGAGTAGTTACACAGAACTGAGTTGAGATTGATGGATTGACTTAGCACGTAATCTATTCATATTTGGATGACTGTATATTTATTAGTGAGACACAGGGTGTGGATCTCAAATTCTTTATATATGAGATTGTATTGTTATTGATAATGTTTATTCGGTTGTATGAACCTTAGATTGAGTCACCGAGGTGTGACATTTGATTTATCATGATTTATATCATTTTCATTAATTTAATATGGAAATGAAAGATATGTTTTATAACTCCGATGATTGTTGTTATATTAAGACTTGATCTTGGAACAGGTTTTTATTTAATTTTATTAATTTTCATATTTTCATACCGTTCGTATCGAACAATTATGTTAGTGGCATGACATGGTCCTTTGCGAGTTTGGTTACTGGAAGGTTCGAATTTTCTTCCAACAGGCTAAGAAGATGATGATTTGGATGATGGATAAAATTCATGGGTCATGATGTGTTTGGATTGTTAAAATTGGGCATGTGGGTTAGGGAATGTTCGGTTTTCAAGAATTAACAATTTTAACATTATTCCCTCTCAATTCGATTGAGAATAAAATTTTAGATCTAAAATTAAGGATTTAATTATTCCAAAAATTTTTCCTTGTAAAGTCTTGTGGCAAATCCAATCAAAATCTTAGTTAAATTAGGAATGCTATTCAAGTTTCCTAAAGTGATGCAAATTGAAGATTTGAAGAATTCTAAACATTTAAGGAGATAAAATGAATCAAGTTGACCAAGATTTTGAAGAATTCTAATTGGTGTGGAGGATTACAAAACCCAATGAAATTCGGACGCAGCTTTCAGGAACAAGAATGGAATTCCAGTGTACCTCGCAGGCACGGCGCGGGGAGCGCGCGGGTGCGCCCCAAGCAAGCAGGAACAAGAATGGAATTCCAGTGTACCTCGCAGGCACGGCGCGGGGAGCGCGCGGGTGCGCCCCAACCACGCTGGCATACCGCAGGGAGCGCGCGGCTGCGCCAAGCTGTTCCAGAAATTCCAGTGAGGTACGCAGGCAAGAGGATGGGAGCGCGAGGCTGCGCCAGTGTTATTTTCTAAGGCGCAAAAATTCCAGTGCAGGTCGCAGGCTGGAGGATGGGAGCGCGAGGGATCGAGCTATGAATATTTTGTTCGGATTCAATTTTCTATTTTGCCAAACTAGGGCAACTTTGTAATCCTATATATATATGAAACCAACTCTGTTATTATAAGGAGGTGGGAGAACATATTATAGGGACCTAGAGAAAGAGTCTTTGAGTATTGAGAGCTTTCATGTTCTTTCTCTAAATTTATCTTGTATTTTCTTTTCACTTTCTGTGTGAGGCAGAAAGCCTACTTGTAGGGTTTATCGAGTGATTCGAGCAAGAGTGACGAAAGGATTTGTGCGAGTGATTCGTAGAGAGTCTGAGTAGAGTCTTGTAACCCGTTGATAGTGGGATTGTAAATAGAGGTTTTTCTCCCTGTGATAGGGTTTCCTCGTTATTCTCTTGTGTGATTACTTTCACTGTGTGTGTGATTGTGTGGGTTTGGAATTTTCAATTGGTATCAGAGCAGGTCACTCTAAGTTCTTGAGTGAAGATCTTCATCCAAACCAATGGATCCACCACGTGAAGGAGGCTCAAGCACCAGACCCCCTTGGTTTGACGGTTCAAACTATTCATACTGGAAGGTACGAATGCAAGCTTTCCTTTTGGGAATGAATTACAAAGTCTGGATGTCAATAGTTCAAGGATGGGATGAACCGACTCATGATGTTGATGGAAAAATCGAACAAAAGTCAATTCAGACGTGGACTAAAGCTGAGCAAGAGAGTTCGGAGTGGAACTTCAAAGCCTTGAGTGCCATATTTTCTGCAGTTTGCCCTAATGAATTCTGCCGCATCTCCAGTTGTACGAGTGCCCGAAGAGCATGGTTAATTCTGCAAAGTACACACGAAGGGAACGAACAAGTCAAAACCAGCAAGCTTCAAAAACTCACTTCTGAGTTTGAGGGAATAAGGATGAATGAAGACGAAAGGTTTGATGACTTTTACGTCCGGCTCAGTCACATTGTCAATTCATGCCACAACCTTGGAGAACCTATTCCAGAATACAAAGTGGTACGTAAAATTTTACGTTCTCTTCCACGAGTGTTTGATTCTAAAGTTACAGCAATAGAAGAAGTCAGAGATGTGAACTCTATGAGAATAGAAGACCTTGTGGGATCCTTGCAAACGTTTGAAGCAAATATGGTGAAACCTCGCAAAGCGTCAAAAGGTATTGCTCTAAAGACAGTGGAAGAAGAAAGTGATGAAGAGGGGTCGGATAAAGAAATGGCGCTTGTGGCTAAAAGATTCGTAAGATATATGAGGAAGAAGGGTTTATTTAATAAGAACAACAAGAATGAGTCACAATCTCAAGAAAAAGGAAAGAAGATCAAGAAGATTGAATCTGGGGAAGAAAACAAGAAGAACAAGATCAAGTGTTTTGAGTGTCATGGATATGGACACTTTGCTCAAGACTGTGCAAACAAAAAGATGAAAAAGAAACAAGTCAAAGTCATGAATGCTACATTAGATGATGAATCCAGTTCAGATGAATCATCTTCAGCAGTATCCTCAAACGATGAAGGTAACTTTGTTGCATTTATGGCATCTCACTCTTCGTCTGCAGGAACTCCATCTAGATCTCAAAGCGACACCGATATATCTAATCATGAAGATGATGACTCTGAGGATGAATTCAATAATGACTTGCAAGTGGCCTATGATGCTCTCATTGTCGAATACAGTAAGATAAAGAAACAAAGACAAGCCCAACATACCCGCAACAGTAAACTTCGAAGTGAACGAGACTCCTTGAAGACAGAGAATGAAAAACTCACAGGTAAAATATCTATTTTGGAATCTGACAAAATTTCTCAGTCTCATAGTGCAGAAAAGTTCAAAGAAAAACTTGATGAAAAGAATAAAAAGATTGATGAATTGGAGAAAGCTGTTGAAGAACTTCAGGATGAGGTCAGTAAGCTGAAAGAAAAGATCAAGAGTGATGAGAAGATAATTGAAAGAATGAACTCCAGTTCACAAAAACTTGAAGAAATTTGGAGCCAACAACGAACACATGGAGACAAAGCAGGCTTAGGCTACACTGGAGGGAAAAATACAATTGTTTCATCATCATCAGCGCCTTCAGTAGTAGAAGAGGTTGTTTCAAAACCTGCAGCCAATCCCAAGACCTTCCATAAGTCTATTGCACCACCAAAGAAGAGTTTTGAAAAGAATAAACACTATCAGCATTCTCCTCACATAATGAAAGGTATGCATTTTGCTAGATCCCAATCCCTTGTACCTGTTTGTCACCATTGTGGAATCAAAGGTCATATACGCCCAAACTGTCACAAACTCTATGGTCTTCCTTTAAACTATGTTAAAAATTTTTCAAAAAACCCTGAGCCTAGAGTCCCTGTGAAGAATAAATTTCAAGTGTTTTCAGAAGATTATTACAAAAACTCACGTTCTTTTCAAAAACAAAACAGTCCAATATTTCGAGGAGGTACAAATTTTAAATTTGTTGAGAGAAAGAATTTTCATAAAAGTCAAAAACGTGAGAAAAAACCTGTCAAGACTACTGATCTTAAAACTAGAGCTATTTGGATTAGAAAGTCAGATTTAAATTGTTTTGTTTCACAAACTGCCTTGAAAGCTTTGAACTCAAACATGTGGTATCTTGACAGTGGATGTTCTAATCACATGAGTGGGAATAAATCCCTATTTTCAAATTTAGAAACTTGTCAGGGTGGTGTAGTGACTTTTGGTGATGGTAGCACATCTCAGGTAAAAGGGAAAGGTGAGATTAAGTCCACAATTTTTAAATGTTTGAAAAATGTTTTATATGTGGATGGACTTAAAGCTAACCTTATAAGTATTAGTCAGTTGTGTGATGCTGACCATGTTGTCCAGTTTTCTAAAAATGAATGTAGTATTTTCAACAAAAAGGGACAACAAGTCCTACATGGCATACGCACATCTGATAATTGCTATGGGGTAGCAAATTCAGAAGGCTTTCTTTGCAATTCAGTCACCTTAGATGAAACTGAGTTATGGCATCAAAGATTAGGACACATTAACTACAAAGATTTACACAAATTGTCCAAATCCGAACTCATAAAAGGCTTACCTAATCTTAAAAAGCAGAAAAATAGTGTGTGTGGTCCTTGTCAATTGGGAAAGCAATCTAGGAAGGCTCACAGAAAGATAAAATCTATCAATACTACTGAACCTCTTGAGCTAGTCCACATGGATCTAATGGGACCCACACGCACTAAAAGTCTTGGAGGTAGGCAATATATTTTTGTGGCTGTAGATGATTTTACTCGGTTTACATGGGTAAATTTTTTGTGTGAGAAATCAGATACTTTTGATGCGTTTAAGTCCTTGTGTTTCAGGTTACAACAAGAAAAGCAACGTGTGATAGGTTGCATCACTAGAATCAGGACTGACCATGGAAGAGAATTTGAAAATCAGAAGTATGCTGACTTTTGTGATGAAAATGGGATTAAGCACGAGTTTTCAGCTCCAAAGACACCTCAGCAAAATGGAGTAGTGGAGAGAAAAAATAGAGTTCTGCAGGAAATGGCGCGGTCTATGCTACATGGGAAACAACTACCTACAAAATTTTGGGCAGAGGCGGTACACACAGCATGTTACATAGCAAATAGGGTGTATCTTCGTCCTAATTCATCTAAAACACCCTATGAGCTATGGAACGGTAAGAAGCCCAATGTTAAGTATTTCAGAGTTTTTGGGAGCAAATGTTTCATCCTCAAGGATAGGGTCAATCTTGGAAAGTTTGACTCCCGAAGCGATGAAGGAATCTTCTTGGGCTACTCTTCTACTAGTCGTGCTTTTCGAGTCTATAATTTAAATACATCTTCTATCACAGGGAGAAAAACCTCTATTTACAATCCCACTATCAACGGGTTACAAGACTCTACTCAGACTCTCTACGAATCACTCGCACAAATCCTTTCGTCACTCTTGCTCGAATCACTCGATAAACCCTACAAGTAGGCTTTCTGCCTCACACAGAAAGTGAAAAGAAAATACAAGATAAATTTAGAGAAAGAACATGAAAGCTCTCAATACTCAAAGACTCTTTCTCTAGGTCCCTATAATATGTTCTCCCACCTCCTTATAATAACAGAGTTGGTTTCACATATATATAGGATTACAAAGTTGCCCTAGTTTGGCAAAATAGGAAATTGAATCCGAACAAAATATTCATAGCTCGATCCCTCGCGCTCCCATCCTCCAGCCTGCGACCTGCACTGGAATTTTTGCGCCTTAGAAAATAACACTGGCGCAGCCTCGCGCTCCCATCCTCTTGCCTGCGTACCTCACTGGAATTTCTGGAACAGCTTGGCGCAGCCGCGCGCTCCCTGCGGTATGCCAGCGTGGTTGGGGCGCACCCGCGCGCTCCCCGCGCCGTGCCTGCGAGGTACACTGGAATTCCATTCTTGTTCCTGCTTGCTTGGGGCGCACCCGCGCGCTCCCCGCGCCGTGCCTGCGAGGTACACTGGAATTCCATTCTTGTTCCTGAAAGCTGCGTCCGAATTTCATTGGGTTTTGTAATCCTCCACACCAATTAGAATTCTTCAAAATCTTGGTCAACTTGATTCATTTTATCTCCTTAAATGTTTAGAATTCTTCAAATCTTCAATTTGCATCACTTTAGGAAACTTGAATAGCATTCCTAATTTAACTAAGATTTTGATTGGATTTGCCACAAGACTTTACATTCCTAATACCGACTTTTTAATCAAGGTAGAAAATTTTAAATTCACCGAATTTTTTATTAATATCATTAATAAAACAATTTTAATGTACTGGATAACTGAAATAAATAAAAGAAATTTATTTATAATAATTTAAAATTCCTGAACGTTACGCTCAGAGCTTCTGTTAATTAGGCTGGCTCGAATTGATTATTCAATAACCCTCTTACCTTTTGGGGTTACATATATATATATATATATATATGTATATATATGTATGGGCATGTCGTTACTTGCGTTGTTACAGTTCTCCCATCGCCTTCGAAATGATCTCATCATCCACCGTGCAATTTTTGTAGAGATCGATTGTTAGTTTTGCATCCTCCCGTATTTTAGAACTAGTGTGTTAATTAATAATTCAAATATGACCTCATAGGGTATATCGTTTTAATTATTTAGAATTTAATTTATTGGTGTTACCTGCTTGGTTGTAATTGACAACGCCGGCTCATTTGCTTACGTGGCAATACTAGTCAAACTTAAAATAATAATAATAATAATAATAATAATAATAATAATAATGACTTCACTCATAATTGAGATCGATGATTTGAAATTTTTTTTTGTTAATTGTTGAATTATTGTGAGATTGTGCAGTGGGACAATTTGGTGCTTGTCTAATGCCCATCTTAATCAAGCAATTAAAGAATCAATAGTTGACCAAATTTGAAAGAAGAATGGTTTCCATCACAGTGGGACCAAGAATACGAAATTAAAGGCTGTACATTGAACATGTTGTTAGATGGGAAATGTAATATCTTACCTGAAAATTAACTGGTCCTCAGTTAAGGCGGTAAATTCTCTTCACGACTTCTCTCTCACGGCAACTTAACTTTTAATCACTGATTTTGACGCCCATTTTTGAATTGAAAATGAAATATCTTATAATAAGGAGATTCAGAATTTTAGATTTGTCTAGACTGATATAAAAAAAAAATGACAAGAGATAAAGTTGTAAAAAGTTTAAAGGAGAATTAGTTGGACTAAATTACAAAAATTTAAGTTGGGGTACAAAAATTTAAACCAGGCAAAATTTTAAAATATATATATATTACAAAAAAAAAAAAAAATTGGGCCGATTATTCGGGCTATACCCCAGGTGAGCCTATACTTGTGTTCACTCATGATCTCAATTGCAATTCAATTGTTAATTAGTGAGTTAGGGTGGAAATGAACCGTACTATTTTCGAGCTTAGATTGTAACTAAAACGAGTTCGAATCGAGTTTAATTTTTAACTTATTTAGAGTCAGTTCAAGTTCGATCTCAAGTTTAGAAAAACTCAACTCAGAAACTTGCGATCTAGCTCGATAAAATAATATATATTATAATATTGTTATATTTTTAATAATATTTTTGTTATATTTTTATAATATTTTATTTATTATATTTTAAACTAAAATGACTTCATTTTAATTTAATTGAGTTATTTGTAAGTTAATTTCAAGATAAATTCTATTTTATCGAGCTTACTTTGAGTTCAAGTTGAACTCTAATATAAATAATTTATACTGTATTCAAACAACTTAAAACTCAACTGAACCTATTTTTTACTCAATTAGTGAGGTAAGTAACTTGTTCTTACGATATTTGGGCTGTGTTTGTTTGCTAGATTATTTTGAAGGATTAGACTATTTTTGACCAAATTAACTTTAGTTTTATGCTTAGTTTGCAGTATTAGAACTCCCGGATTACACTATTTATCCCTTAAAAATGGGAAATAAGTAATACCATAAGGGTGGTGGTATTACATATCCCCGATCACGGGATTAACTTTCCTCCAAAATTTAAAAGTTTAAAATTATTTTGTCACATTTTATGTTAAATCGTATCTTTTATTCTATTTTATATCCCATCAATCAAATACTAAAAAAATAATTCTAAATAAAAAAAATTAATCCCATATTATATCCAATCTCACATATTATCTGATACTATTACTTATACGCTGTCATTCAATTCTCAAATCAAACATAGCGTTAGAGGTCGATTGAGGAAAGCAAATTGTTCTTATGATATTTATGGTACGTTTAAAGTGACAAAAAGTAAGATAAAGTAAAGTAAATTGTGATTCGTACGTCGTACAATAAAAATAAAAAGTGAGTAACTTTTAAAAATTTTCAATATTTTTTATCATTTTTTAAAATTTTTTATCACTTTAAACGCAAGCTTAGAAGTTGCTCTAGGCGGGCTGATTGTCAAAGTAACTGCAGAGAACGGAATCATACCTTAGAAAATCACACTACGCACAGACGTAACAAATCAAACGTAACTAGGCTTCCTAATTAATTTACTAATGAAAAGACACCAAGAAGTGAGTTGGAACTAATCTTAATCCAACCAGATACAATTAGTCAATTAATTAATTAACTTGTATTATTTGGCCCAGGATAGGGACATGCGACCCAGAAGTAATAATTATTTAGTAGTAATTATTGAACTTGAGGTGAGAGAGATTTTCATATTTAAAATGATATCTTAACATTTATCCACAGTGTATGAAAGCATAATGACACATTAAGTTAAACAACATATCTTTTACTTTCACATATCACGTTGGGTTTTAATGTATTTTGGCTCTGCTTGGTGGTAAATAAAATAAAATAAAATCTTACAAATCTCTACAAATACGAATTACGAGATAACAAAATTTAAATTTTTCACTCACTGCACGAATTACGAGATATTTACTTTTACAATTTTATTTTATTTTATACACTTTTATACAACTTCAAACACACCTTTATTATATTTTGACATAAACATTAAAATTATTATTACACTATTGTTGCATTTGGATGTTTTAAAAAAATAAAAACTTTTTGACCATTTTATTAAAAAAAATGGTGCTTTACTTTGCTTGATGAGATAATTCAGAAAAACAAACGTAAAATTATTTAGAAAGGTGGAACTCAGTAAATTTTGATTTTATTTGGTAACAATTCTCGCCAAATTTTATATTTAAAATAATAAATTGAGACTTTAATTTTTATTTAGTTCTTTTAATTTTTATTTATAATAAAAAATTGAGACTTTAATAAGTTAAATTCGAATGTATTTCTTCACTTAAATTTTCTAATTTTTATACTATTTAAATCTAATATAAAACAATAAAATTTAATCAAAATTTACTGTCTTCTTTAACCGAAGAATTTATTCTTATATCTTTCTTTTCCCTTTTCATTAATAAGGTTAAATTTAGTATTTTTTTCAAATCAATTGAATCTTAAAATTCAAACACGTATTTGAAATATAAAATTTTATTTTTCAAATTAAATCAAATTAATTTTTTTTTTTTTTGTAATTAAGAGTGTTTACTTCCGATTACGTACATCTCAATTAATTCTTGTATTTTAAAATTAATGATTAAATAAATTTTTTTATAATTCTAAGGAGACTTAAACAAATTAAAATTTTGATATAATACTTTGTGGCGACTGCAGATGTGCCTTTCTGTTAATTCTGCGGGAATTGCAAGGGTTTTGAGTGCTAGTGCGTGGAACTGCAGATGCAGTCATAGCACTCATATGGTCTCTTTTGCAATGCCCACAACATTTTCTTTACTTTTTGGTTATTAGTTATTATTTTGAAGACTTCCATACAAAGAAATATAGGTTTGATATATATATACATACATGCAAGGGCGTAGTTATTAAAAGGTAAAGGGTCAAGTGTCCTTTAATTTTGAAGGTAAAAAGATAAAAATATCTCTCTCTTAAATTATTATAATTATAAAATTATTCTTTATCCTAATATTTTTTTATATTTCAAACTATCAACTCAACAGTTGTCGATAAAAATAAAATAAGTTCACAAAATCAAATATTTTAAAAGAAAAGTAACAAAAAAAATTACCGTCACTGAATTCTAACGAACCTTCAACAAAAATTTTCGTAAACAAGACATTATTAAGTAACGAACTTAAAAAAAAAAAAATCGTGTGCCGCCTAACAAAAATCTTAGTAATAAAGTTTCAAAAGAAAACCGTGTGCCCCTTCTTAACAAGAATTCTAGATCCGCTCCTGCATATATATATATATATATATATATATAAAAAGGATGATAACTCAGCAAATTTTGTGAATAAGTATGGATCCTAAATTCGGGAAAAAGACAGCACTAGCATCAATGCCCACTGATCCACCGACAAACCTCTTCCAGTCTCCTCATCCTGCATATGCTAAACTTCTTTTCTTTTTTTCTTTTTTTTTTTTTAAATTAGCCTTTTCTGCTAAATTCTTGGCTTTCTATCTATTATTATTCTCTTATTAATTTTAGATCTGGTTGCGTTGAATACATCATCGACTCCAAAAATTAACAAAGCCCATAAAAAAGAAAATTCTAAAAATACTACTCCAAACAAACCCTAAGTGGAGTCATATATAGCTCTTAAATGGACAGGCTGGATTTGGAAACTAGTATATACACGGATTTGGAAACTAGTATATACACGGAGCGTTTTGAATATTAAAAACTATAAAAAAAATAAAAAAAATCTACAAATTTTCACAAAATATTACGTAATTTCTATGAATCTATATAAACTTCTACAAATTTTTATAATCTTTATAAATTTCTGCAGATAATGTCAAAAATTCTCTGTTAGAATCCATTACTTTCCAATCTCACTATTCATTTTTATTTTTTTTTCTTCGTGATTTGTTAATTACACTCTAAATGTTAAAAAAATAAGACAAATCATATTTTATCTCAGTTCTAAATTAAGAACTAAATATTAATAAATAATAATCTCATAATAATTAATATTAATCCCAAAACATTTATTGCACAAATTACTCATACTGTGTACATTAATAATTGTAGATTAGCATTAGCGTTAATAGTTTTGATGGTAATATATATATATATTTTTTCCAAATATTTCCTTAAATAATTGAAAGAAAAACAAATTGGAAAAGCCAAAGCGGTTGCCAACAGCTGCAAGCGGACATGCCAAGGCGGCTAAACGAATGTAATTATTCGGCCAAGAGATAATAAGCCCATGGGGATCGATCGGACGGGGTTTTTTGACGCAGGGATTCAAACCTAAATAAATTAATCAAGTGTGGGGTGGGTGGTTCAGAAATACTTCTTCGGAAGAAAATACAATTAATTAATAAATGATCATACACACTTTGGAGTCCGTTTGATTTGTTAAAAACGTTAAAAAATTTTAAAAATTTTTAAAAATATTTTAAAAATTATTCATTTTTTATCTTATTGTACGAATTATGAACTCATAAATTATCTCATTTTATCTCAATTTATCTTATTTTTTATCACTCTAAACGTACACTTAATTGATTTCTAAGTATGATTCGATGATTTTCCCAAGATAGATCATTAATGGACTTAAACCCAAATTGACAAGTGAATTAATAAAGAATGTTGGGGGTAAACGTACACTTAATTGATTTCTAAGTATGATTCGATGATTTTCCCAAGATAGATCATTAATGGACTTAAACCCAAATTGACAAGTGAATTAATAAAGAATGTTGGGGGGGGGGGGGAGATTCCCTCTGAAAACATTTTCCGTGCGAGTTTCAAATTATGAGTGCATTTGGTAGCAGGTCCAAAAGTTACGGGTTTTTATCGGTAAATTGACTTTAAGCAAACAAATTAAACTTTGATATCCATTTGCCAGAATTTCTTAAACTACTACTTGATACAAAGTCGCAAGTTTTAGAATAGGCAATACGAGTTTCTAATAATTAAAAAATTCTAAAATATGTTTAAAATTTTTAACTTTCTTCATTCAAATTTCATTATGCGTCATTTTTACATCGCTTCAATACCAATTTTTAATTTTTTTTACCTTTTTCGAAACTCCAAATACTCAACATTACTTTGAGGAAAAAAACAATAATTACTAAAAAATTTAACATTTTTGTATTAGCCAAAAAACTAAATAGCTAGCTAGAAACTAAAACTAAATAGCTAGGTAGAAATTAAGGTATCGTTTGATATATTTGTTTTGGGCATATTTTTCATTTTACATTTTTTAAAATAAGAAAAACAACTATAAATGTATTTGGTCGCTCGCATTTTCAAAATTTGTTCTAAAAAATAAAAAATAATAAATTTATACATAAAATGTAAAATGATTCATTTTGAACATTTTTAACCTAAAATAAAGAGAATTCTAAAATACGAAAAATAAAAAATATCAAATTAAATGCGCAAGAGCGTAGCTATGCATTAGCTAAGGTGAGATATAGCTCAAGTAAAATTTTGGTCCAAATTTCTTTTAGTAATAATATTATATAACATTTTAATTTAACTGTTCATAATCTAATTTAATATTTAGTGTTTAGTTCAAGGCCCAAAAAAAAAAAAATTCTAACCCAATTTAATATTCAGCCTAAGATTAAAAAAAAAAAAATTAGCTTTACCCTTGCAAACATTGTTTTAAAAACCGGATCAGACCGACCGGTTCAACCGGTTGAATTGGGAACTGGTCCAAAAAATGGTCCGGTTAACCAATAAAATTCGGTGGAAGCTTGAACCGGCCTAAAATCGATGACCCATCGATTCAACCGGTGCCAGTTGAACCGGGCTCTTTTTTTTAATTTTTTTAAATGGTAAAACTAATATGCACCAGCCTAGAATCGAATATAGGTCTATTTTGTGGTAAAGTACTATTATCCCACTAAACCACTGATGTTTATTATTTCTTATTTTTGCTTGGTTTTACTTATATAATATATTAGTTTTAAGTGATTTTATTTTATAACATATTTTGTTGACATTTTTTACTTGTAAAACAAAACAGAGTAGAAAAATATGTGAAAAATATAAGTTTTTAAAATTATTATATAATTTGAACATATTTTAATATTTTATTTATATGTTTAAATATATTTATGACGTCACAGTTCAACTTCGGTTCAATTCCGATTAAACCGACGGTTGAACTACTAACCTGTGACCCGATCGCTTTTCCGATTCGATGAACGGTTCGATTTTTAAAACATTGCTTGCAAATGTATTTTCTATTTTTCGTTTTTTGAAATTTTTAAACCATGAAACACATAAAAACAAATATAAACAAAATATAAAACAAAAAATATAAGTATAGACTAAAAGCCACCTAAACTTCTCACCGCTCTTTCCAAACGAATGTATAATAGGTTTGTCACAAGAAAATAAGAGATAGAGAGAATTAAAGATAGCGACGAAACTATGGCCAAGGGGTCACGATCTAGAAAGCACCAATACGAACAATTATAATTATTTTACAATGTTAAAAGATCGGGAAGAAAGTAGTAAAAATATATAATTTTATCTACGGAATCAGAAATATCAATTAGAAAGTGTAAAAAAAATTATAAGATTAACAATAGTTAAAAAAATAGTAATTAAATATAGAGAATTTTTGACAAAATGAGTAAATAATTATATTTAATTTTTTTAAATACAGAAGATGTGTTTGGAGTAATAAAAAATGATATAAAATGAGATAAAGTGAGATAAGTTGTGAGTTAATAATTCGTGCAATGAAATAAAAAGTAAATAATTTTTAGAAATTATAAAAATTTTTTAAATATATTTTTTTTATTTTTTAACATACTAAACAGTGCCAAAATATGAATGTAACACAGATAACCAAGAGTTTGTTTGGATTAATTTTTAATTTCTATATTTTGAGCTTTCTTTATTAGTGTCAAGAGTTGGTTATCTGGGATAAAAAAAAATAAAAGGTAAATACAATCAGGAAAAGGTTAAAAAGAAATATTTATCAACTTATGCTACTTAAAAATTTCGAAAGGCATGGAACTTGTGAAGAAGAAGGTAGAGAGAGAGAGAGAGAGAGAGAGAGAGAGAGGAATAAAGATGCATCTTGGGGACAGAAATGGGGACCATGATGACAGAGGAATCAGGAACCGTGGCAAAATCACATGGAGATGGACCAAATATTGAAGGTGGAGGTGTCAGTACGGCGTTGATGGCTTTTTTAGGGTTAGTTTGTGAAAAAAATCAAAATTTTCAGTTTTTTAATTTATTTATTAAATTTAAATTTTATATTTTATAATTTTTATTGATAAAAAATTAATTCTTTTGATAAATACGAATAATATATTTAAAAATTACTAAAAATTAAAAATCTAATTAAAATTATATAAAATAAAAATAATTAAAATAATATCGATAGTGATATCTACACTCGATTAATTTCCTTAATTTTACTTTACTTTTTATGAAAAATTAAGACTTGGGTTGGGAAGGAAAATATTTTATTTATTTTTAGTTAGTTAGTAATTAATTAAAGATAAGTCAGTTATTTTTGTGCTTCGAAAAGAAAAAATGTGACTTTTTTAAGGTAACTTTTTTGTTTTGATTAAATTGAATTTTTATCCTTAAATGTTTAAAAAAAATTAAAATATAAGATAATAAATGTAGTCCTTTCACAAATAAGTAAATAAGTCAAGTAGCCAATGAACAAATTAGTTTTTTCTTCCCAAACGCAGCCTAAATTACATAAAATGTGATAGGGCGAACTTATACAGTTATTATCTTCATTGATTTAAAAAATTATATTAAAATTTTATTGATTTTATTTTTTTCTAATAAAAATATACTTTTTTAATTATTATTAAGATTTTCTCTTATTATATTTTTATTTTATTTTATTTATTTTAAAAACATAATTTTACTTCGCTAATTATAAATTTTGAATCTACTTAAATCATACGACAATTCATATATATTTACTACATACCACAAACATATTAGAAATTGATATCAATCCATCTAAAAAAAAATTAATAACAATTAAATTTTTTTATCTAAAAAAGTTGAAAATTTTTCAAAAAATTAAATATTTTTTTTATCAAACTTTACGCTCCAAATGCACAAATATTCTCTAATTAACTAACAATTTTATTTCTGTGATATTTTTTCAATTTTGCCACTGGGGAAATGCAGAGGATCGTACCCCCTTGACTGAACGAGCTCCGTCAATTTTACAGTCGTACATTACCAGTAGTTTTATACTTGTGGGACCCAAATTGAGTACTCTCAAACCAATGTTGACATCTGAAGGTGGGCCCCAGCCGAAATCTGTTGCAGCAATCCCTTTTACCAGTTCCCGGTGAGCGTGTAACGCACTCGCTACAAGTGTCGCTTCATGAATCGAACCTGTTCTCACGTGCCGTGGAGACGCATTATACGTGAAGTTGACCCTTCCGTGATGGTCTTGTGTAGCTCGGTTCCACCAATTAAAATAATATTATTTTATCCCATCCATCCTGAAAACTGCGCAGTTCACATTTTGGGGTTTTGAATTTTGTTATTTCCATTCGAGAAATTTCATTAAAAAAAATAAAAAATCAAGTTTTCAATTTATTGGAATAAAATTTTCATTTCAATCTTTTTGGAAAAAAAAAGATTAAATTAGTTATTAGCTATTTAAGTTTATATTTTGAGCTTTTATAGAAATTTAAAAAATAAAAATATTCAATAGCTCATGAACTCTTTTTCTCTTTTTTATAATTTATTATGTTCAAATTAATTTAAATGCTCCTCACATATCTCCAATATTACTAGATTTGAAATAATAATTATTAAAATTAAAATTAAATAATAATATATTAGAAATTTTTAAAGTTGGAATATAACTTTAAGAGTTAAAATTAAACGAGTTTAAAAAAAAAGAAAAAAAGTTAAGGTATCACCGGTATAATTGCTTTGAGTTTATTTTTCGTTTTGTAATTTTAAAAATAAGAAAAATACTTCAAAACGTATTTAGTCACATGTACTTTCAAAAATTATTTTAGAAAACAGAAAATGAATTTACACATAAAATGTAAAATAGTAAAATATTATTTTGAACGCTTTCAATCCAAAATAAAAAAAAATCTCAAAATACATAAAACAAAAAATATCAAATCAAATGTGTTTTTTTATTTTTCTTGTTTTGAAATTTTTAAAATATAAAACATATAAAACAAAAAATAGAAAATAAAAATAGAAAAAAATAAAAATACAAATCAAATGACACCTAACTTTTTAATTTTTGATAATTTTATCTTTTAATATTTAAAAAAATAAAATATAATAGAATAAATTTAATTATTTTTAAAAAAATCAAAAAATTAGTAATAAAAAACTGAACTACTAGCTTTTTTTTTTTTTTTCCCCAAATGTACTCTTATAATTTCAACTTTTAAATTTTTATAAAAATTCATTCAATAGTCGAATTTAAAATATTTTTATTTATTGAATAAATTTTTATAAAAGTTTAAATGTAAATAATATAATTATAATTCCAAAATTCGTCAATGCAATAATAATGAATAAGTCAGTTCCATTATATCCACAAATATTCGGCCCGGGTTACATCCGTATTTTATTTTATTTCAAGTTGCACGGTGGACCTTGGTATATGCGCGAGTCCCATGGAATCAGTTTTTAGCATTGCGGTGCCGTCACGGCTCTGTTTGGGGATGCTTTCTAAGTTGTTGCTGGGCCCAAACAACTCATATACTTCATTATTATTTTCTCTTTTAAATCATTTTATTTCATTTCTGCACTTCTGTATTCTAAATTAAAATTTTAATACTACTTTTCTTTCTTATTGAGGGGAATCGTCATAGTGCAAATAAGGAGACGTTTGGAGTAAAAAAAAAAATAAAATGAAATGAAATAAAATGTAATATATTATAGGTTCATAATTTATATAATAAAATAAAAATAAATAATTTTTAAAATTTTTCAATAGTTTTTTACATTTTTGTAAAATTTTTTATTACTTCAAATGGAGTCTAAAACTACTTAGTATTATTTTATTTGACTAACGTCGCTCTATAAATTTTTACAAAATTAAGCATCACTTTATTAAATTTTAATTGGTCAATTAAAATACAAATTAAAATGTATTTAATTTTTATTTTATAATTTGAGGTATTCATTTTAAATTACATTTTTAAAATCTAATTATCTTAAAGAGATTTAAATTAATAATTATTGAAAAATAAATTTCAAGCTCTTTTATTTTTCATTATTTAGCTTAATTTAACTTGAGAAATTTTTATTGGATAATTAGGCTTGGTTTGGGAAGTAAAAAAAAAGTTAAGTTTTTTAGTAATTAACTACTACTTAATTACTAAAAACTTAGGTGGTATTTGGTTTACTTTTATGTTTTTTATTTTATGTTTTTGTTTTATATGTTTAAAATCTTAAAATATGGAAATAGAAAATATATTATTTTCTTTGTTTTGAGATTTTTATTTTTAAAAATTCTCAAAACGACTTTTTATTGTTTTTTATTTCATATATAAACTCATTTTCAATTTTTAAAAATAAATTTTAAAAACACAAATAATCAAATGAATTTTGAACTATTTTTCTTATTTTCAAAAGTACAAAATCAAAAATAAACTCAAAACAGAAAATAAAAAATAAAAATAAAAAAATAAATCGAATGACCCTTTAATTTTTTTTTTTTTTTTGTGTTTGGGAAGAGAAAAAAAGCTAACCTTTTTAATAATTAACTTTTTAACTTTTAGTTAATTTGACATTTTTTCCGTTTAAGGTTTAAAAAAAATTAAAATGTAAGACGATAAATTTGATCATTTTAGACAACCAAAAAACTAATAACTGATAATTTAACTACTAGCTATTTTTTGCTAAACGGAACCTTATATTATTTGATATTTTTTCACTAGTTATATTACTTGTTTTTATTTTCTTTAAAAAAAAACTAAAAACCTATCAAATTAAGGCTCCGTTTTGCATCGGTAACTATTAGCTAAGTTAATAGTTACTTCAACAGTGTTTAGACAAATTTATCCTCTTACATTTTAACTTTCTGGGTTGATAAAAAAATCAAATTAACAAAAACAAATTAGCACATCTAAAAAAATCATTTTTTTTTCCTAAACACAAATTTAACTATTTTTTTTAACTGACTAAAAAAAATTAATTAAATTTATTCCCAAATCAAGCTAAAAAAATGAAAAACATGTAATAATAATAACTTTTTCTTACAGGGAAAAAAAGGAAAATGATTATTATGGCGTACGTACATCCTTTCTTCCTTATCTCCTCCGGTTTTACCCCAGTTCTTCTCTCGGAGCTCGCGCCCCCATCACGAGCACTTGCCCAGTATTCTCTCTAAAAAAAGCTTTCGAGAAAAACCAAGCAAACCCAAAACAAAAGGGCGATCCAGTCAAGCTGTTGAGTGTTGAATCACTGGCTGTTGAAGAAATTGGGGTTTGAATTTTATGCAATCGACTGCTTTGGGGATCATGAAGAGAAATCGCGACCGCGAGAAAGGAGAGAGCTCGAGCTCTTCAGTGGCGCCGGCGCCGGCGGCGGGGAAGGGGAAGCTCTGGTTGGAGCAGCCCGATGCCGCCGGGATGGATGAGCTGCTGGCGGTGTTGGGTTACAAGGTGAAGGCGTCGGACATGGCAGAGGTGGCTCAGAAGCTTGAGCAGCTGGAGATGGTTATGGGTACTGCTCAGGAAGATGGGATTTCTCACCTCTCGTGCGATACGGTTCACTACAACCCCTCCGATCTATCGGGGTGGGTGGAGAGCTTGCTCACTGAGCTGAACACCTCGCCGCTGGCTGGTTTTGATGTTGTTCCCAACCAATCGGTGGTGTTCGACGACTCTCTGTTGGTCACAGGTGATTCTTCGACTATTACTGGTTCTGTTGATTTTGCCACTTCATCACAGCAGCAGCAATCTGGGATTTTTGAAGACAATTCCGAGTACGACTTGAGCGCAATTCCCGGAGGGGCAATCTGTAAGCAGAAGCAGCAATCGTCATCGAGCATGGAGAGGGAAAATGGAAGTAAACGATTGAAAGCGGATTCTCTTGGATCTGATGAGTCATCGGAGATTTGTGGCTCTGCGACGGTGGCGGCGGCGGGGGGATCGACACGGCCGGTTCTGGTTGATTCGCAGGAGACCGGCGTACGGCTGGTTCATTCCTTGATGGCGTGCGCGGAGGCAGTTCAGCAGGACAACCTCAAGCTTGCGGATGCATTGGTGAAGCACATCGGGTTGCTGGCGGTTTCGCAGGCCGGAGCGATGAGGAAGGTTGCCACCTACTTCGCCGAAGCCTTGGCTCGGAGAATTTACAAGATATATCCACAAAATTCGCTTGACAGCTCCCTCTCCGACCTCCTCCAGATGCACTTCTACGAGACCTGTCCGTACCTGAAATTCGCGCACTTCACCGCCAACCAGGCTATTCTCGAAGCCTTCGCCGGCGCGAGCAGAGTTCATGTGATCGATTTCAGTTTGAAACAGGGGATGCAGTGGCCGGCGCTGATGCAAGCTCTGGCATTGCGGCCCGGTGGGCCGCCGGCGTTTCGTCTCACCGGAATTGGGCCGCCTCAGCTGGACAACACGGACGCTCTGCAGCAGGTGGGATGGAAGCTAGCTCAGCTGGCGGAAACAATCGGCGTCGAATTCGAATTCAGAGGGTTTGTAGCGAATAGCTTGGCGGATCTCGACGCTTCCATGCTCGATATACGGCCTAGCGAGCTGGAGGCGGTGGCGGTGAACTCAGTCTTCGAGCTTCACCCGCTTTTAGCCCGACCCGGTGCCATTGACAAAGTTCTGTCATCAGTCAAAGCAATGAGACCCAAGATCGTGACCATAGTGGAGCAAGAAGCGAACCACAACGGAACCGTCTTCTTGGACCGGTTTAACGAGGCTCTGCATTACTATTCGACGATGTTCGACTCGCTGGAGAGCTCCGGGTTGACTCAGCCTAACAGCCAGGACCTGGTGATGTCGGAGATATACCTGGGGCGGCAGATTTGGAATGTGGTGGCCTGCGAAGGGGCGGACCGCGTCGAGCGACACGAGACGCTGACGCAGTGGCGGTCGCGGATGAGTTCGGCCGGGTTCTATCCGGCTCATTTGGGCTCCAACGCGTTCAAGCAGGCGAGCATGTTGCTGGCTCTGTTCGCCGGAGGCGAAGGGTACAGGGTGGAGGAGAACGACGGCTGCCTCATGCTGGGTTGGCACACTCGGCCGCTTATCGCCACCTCTGCTTGGCAACTCACTGCAACCAAACCCTAACAAGTCAAACCAGCGTGAGTTGCTTTCTGGTCAGCGATTCAAGCCAATGGATGAACGCTTTGCTGAGTTGGAAGTTTCAGATTGAGAGAGAGAGAGAGAGAGAGAGAGAGAGAGAGAGGCCGGGGATGGAAAGAAGGGGAGAGGAGACCTGAACAGTCAAATCTCATTTTTTTACATTTTACCTCTCTTGGTAATTTTTTTTTTCTCTACCTGGTTGGAAGACTTTCATATTTTTTTTTTTTTTTTGGTGGGGGAGAGTGGTCCGAGATCAATGCCTATGTGTATTTATAAGACCTCTTTAATAAGAAACATGCATGGTTTTGATCAACCCTCGTAAATTAACTTTGAAAGTTATCTCATGGTCTTGAGACTTCTTCCCAAAGTCATCTCATGGTTTTGAGACTTCTTCCCAATAGCCAAAACCGGAATCCCAATTTTTTTTCTTAAAAAAAAAAAGAAAAAGAAAAGGACCCTTGAATTGTTAAAAAAAAAAAAAAATTGATCTCGAGAGATTCACTCCCTAGGACAAACTCTTAGAGAGTGAATCTCTTTTAGTTTGTACCACACGTATCGAACCCTCAATATGTGCAGCGGTAAATCACAGACGCGCATAACAGTGAGGAGTTGAACTAACACTCAAGAATTGGATACGATTCGTCTGGTCAAAAATGTCCGTCTTACTAATTTTTACTACGTTTTACATCTGGGAGGCTAGCCTTAAATTTTTGCTAGAGAGAAGACTTAAACTTGAGATTTTAAGGTGATAAACTCTTAAGTCGCAGTTCAAAATTATTCCATCTAACCCATTAGGGTTAAGGTGAATTGTTATTAATTTTAAAATTGTAATTATTAAAAAAATAACATTTGGAATTTAATTATAATTGTTTTCAAGTGACTAATATTCTATTCCATTATCTGCATCTTTATTTTGAAGTTTTGCATAAGGTGCATGTATATGTCTCTGTCCGATTGGACCTGGACGTGCGCTAATAAATTAGTAATGAATAGGTTATTATTATATGAGCCTTAATTTTAAAATTAATATATATATTTCAAGTTTGACGAAGGTGCATGCTTATGTCTGTATTATTGAACGTGTGCCGCTAATTAAATAGTTATGCAATTTCAACATTAGATTGTTGAAGTTTGAAGGAATGATGAATTGAAAAGAATTAATTTCCTTTGTACCTATTTACTACAAGGATTAACATATATTGCTACAAAAAAAAAAATTTTTTTGTTACGAAACTAAGTTTGTTTCTAAAAGTATATTTATTGTCATAATAGGGTAGGGTGTGTTTGGAGTCCCAACTAAATCTAAAAATTTTTAAAAGTTTTCAAAAGTGTATTTTGAAATTATTGCGTAATAATTGTTAAATGTTTATATTTGATTTGATATAAAATTGTTAAAAAATATATAAAATGACACGTGTCAAAATTTTAGTGAAAAATTTTAAAAAATTTTGAAATTTTGTGTATTTTTTTGTACATGTATCAGATCACTTTTATTTGAATTTTGACAAAATCCGTTAGAACAGAGCATATGTGGTGCGTTCCAACGGTATTTCAAAATTTTGACAGACCGTATCAGCGGTAGTTGTGTCAACTTTTAGATTTTTTTGAATTTTTTTGAGGCTCCAGACGAAACCTTAATTTGTAACAATAATTCGTTTCTAAAAGTATGAATCAACTCAAATCAAGCAGTAATTTACAAATTTATCATATAAAGAGTCTTACGAATCTCAAATTTAAAGAAAATAACAAAAAGAGAGAAATCTATTGAACAGTTTTTAAATTTTTCGAACTCATAACTCTCATTGTACTCTATTTTGCGTCAAATTCCTGGTATCCACCGTGATATTCTCGCTAAGATAAAACCGTAAACTCCAAAATCTCACGCTTTGCATTCTTTTTCTTTTTCTCCTGCTCCTCCTCTCCCTCTCTCTCCCTCATTTTCATTCTTATTCTTATTCTTTTTCTTTTTCTTTTTCTCCTCATCCTCCACCCCTCTCTCGCTCTTTTCTCTTTTTTTCTCTCCTTATTCATTTTATTCTTTCATTTAATCGGCACATGATAAAAGAAAAAGAAAAAGAAAAAAAATAAAAAGAAAAAAGAAAAAGAAGAAATAAAGAAAAAAAAGAGATGTGCTAAGTTCATTGGCCACAAAACAACGTCAAATCTAGCTTAGCTCAGAAAAATTAAAATAAAAATAAAAATTTTATCATGTGCAAAACTTTGAAGTCCAAGTTTAAAATGGCCCAAATTATTAATTAATGGTCAAATAAAATACCAAGTATTGCACTTTCATATTTAATACAAGATGGTGAATTTTTATTTTTTTCTCATGGGCCGTATCCTAGAATTTTTCATTTTTTTCTTTTCTGTTTTCCATGAAACTGCTCTCCGTCCCTCTCTTTCTCTAAAAGAAACATTTTCTCATTTTAAAGGTAAAACACTTTATTTCTGTCATATTAATGTATACTTTTACATTAATAATAAAAATTATAAATGCCGTTTATTACGATTTTATATACATTTTTATTTTGTATCATTTAATATATGAATAATTATTATCCCAAGTGATTATTAATTAGCAATTGATTAGTTTTTTTTTTTTGGTAACGTACGTAGTACAACTCATAATTTTTCTTATTTCTAAGTTCTTATTTTACCCTTTTAATCTCTCTCAGCTCTCACTGCTACCCTCTCTATCTCTCTCTAGGTCTTTCTTGAAAAACACCTCGCACACTCTCTCGCTCTGCCTCTTATTTATATTTGAGCTCTCTCCATCTCTCATATATTTAATGTGTGCAATCATCTTACCAATAAAATCATAAATATCTGAAGTCTTTAATACTCATTCATTTGTGTTATAGTTGTAATTTTACATGGATCAAAAACCGCATAACCTTTCATTGCTAAATAATTACAAATTAAGACTCTGCGGTTTATCCTAATGGTCAAGAAAGGCTCCTTCTGAACCGTAAACGCGGGCAGTGGGAGTTTGAATCGCGCTCTCTTCCCGGTTTGACAAGTCGGGGTAGGTCTACAATGGCCCTACCCGACCCAGGTTCTGAGTCATCAAAAAAAAATTACAAATTAATATAATATCTTATGCTATAAGAAAATACATGCTTAGTTATATTGATAATGACATTTGGATGTAGTTCGCTTGTTAAATTTTTATTTTATCATAAAAAAATCATATTATTTTTCGTTAAAGATTATAATTATTTTATATATTTTTTAAATTTATACAATTTTAATGGAGTTATTTTAGTCAATTTTTTATCATTTTATCTATGTAATTATGCCTACAAATTATAAAAATTTTGTGCCCTATACTTTAATACCTTGATTTTAGGGTTCATCTACTTAATTGCCTCAGAGACAAATATTTTCACTATAAGATTTATAAATTTCAAAAAAATAAAAATCCTTTATTTTTTACTTAATATATAATAACATGTCATTTATTGAAACTATTAGCCTAAATTTGTTCCACTTAACTTAAAGTTACTTTATTGTATTTGTATATTATTTAAATCACACTAGTCATTTATCTCATTGTTGATATATTTGGAAAAAAAAAAAGAAAAAGAAAAATCTTCAAATTTTATTCAAAATTTTTTTATATGTTTTAGATGTTATTTAATTATAATAATGTGTTTTTGCAATGTATGCAAAAGTGTGCTTGCCATTATAGGATAGAATGCCTAAAAAAAAAACTCATTTACAAATGATAACTTAATTTCTTATGTAACAATATAAAATTGAATACTTACCATCGGATTCAAGCATTTTCGAAGAAATCCTTATTGTTGAATGCAACTACCTTAGCAAATTTCATTAGTTAATAGTATTGTTAATTTTTCCTAAAAAAAAAAAATACTATCATTATTATTCTTTTGATATATTCATTTTTTTTCTTTGCTTATTAACAATATGAGTTTGATAATAATTTTTCATATGTATTATATTTTCTCTTAATTAACAAATATAATTTAATTTAAAAAAATATAATTATACACGCCTATGCATTGCATGGGAGTCTTGCTAGTAAATAAATAAAGGCCAAGTTTCTCTTTGCCTCCTGAATTTTTTCTAAAATTTCATTTCATGACTTATTTTTTTTTTTAATAACAATCAAGAGTTGTGTTCTCTTTTGTAACATTTTTGCCCTTGAATTTGCTAATCAATTGTCTAGCTGTTATAAGTTTCAAGAGCAAAAAAATCACAAAAAAAGGATATTTTAACTAATAAAAACTTCAAACTCTTAATTGTTATAAAAAGAAATTAAAAAAAATATTAAAGTTCGGGTAGAGTTATATTTTCTATTTAACAGCCAGCTTATATTGAAAATGGCTCTGCCAAAGATAGAGTCCAGTAACTAGAAGAGTATCGCATATCGTGTGGTGTCCGGTGTGTTTTTGGCGGTCCTTGAAAATCTGGAGGACCGAATGCCTTCCATGCCTAATCATGCTCATTACCGCATCAGGTTTTTAAGATGAACAGAGAGTCGATGAGTGTCATACTAAAATTTATTCAAAAATAAACAAAAACTCTATATTTAATTGAAGAAAATTTGTGGGGAAGAATTGATCATAATGGTGCAGTTGAAGCATGAGTTCACCACCTTTAAACATTGCTTTTATTTTAAATTTTACATAAAAGTTCAATCGGATAATTTATGATCTTCCAACTTAATGTACGGCGATCTTTTGTTGTAGAATTACGACTACTTGCCACAAATGATGACTACTTGCCACGAATGACTAAGGTTGATGCATGATAATTTCGCTTCAACTTTAGCTAATTTTCCTAGTTCACAATAGTGTTGTAAATTTATTAAAATACTAGTAACTGATGTGTGTGAAAAAAGTTTTTCATCTGGGTATAAACTTTTCTCTGCTTTAGCTTTAGCATCAACAGAAAAAGGAAGGGAAGGGGGTTGATTTGTACAGTTGATTCCTTTAAACTCTTCCCCAAAGATCTAATTACTAAATTAATTTGGACACATAATCAAGTTGGGATGTTATTGCATTTAGAAGTCCTTGAGTTATGCCCAAATTCCAATAACATTTGAAATATATATATATTTACTTAATCATTTGACAAGAAAATAATTAATTTTTTTTTAAATTGTTGAAAGTGTGACAAAACTTCTGGCTCATCATATTCATATTATATATATTATACTAACAATAAATTCGAATCGATAATCAGTTGTGTTTGAAACGAACTCATCAACCAGTATATTAAGATGATAAGAACAATTTAATTTTTATTAAAACATAATAAAATATGCAAAGCTCCTCCATACGATTGGAACTCTGTGGAGAGTGATTATAGTGACTCAAACTATATAGGATTAGACTTAGATGGGTTAAAAAGCAACGCCCACACTACATCAAAGCTTATAAATTTGAGGTGTTCAACTTCTCATTTCTCCAATCCTCTCAAAAAGAAAGGGAAAAAAAATCATTTCTCCAATAAAATAAATTAAAAAATTTATTTTCACTCCACAAAAAAAACCGAGGAATTAGGTAGATTGCAGGGCGATGCATCGCTTATAAGTCTGTCGGCAAACCATATAATCTTTGAGGCATGACATGAGCATTTCATGCCTTTAGGTGGGGGGACCAGAAGGCAATGCACCCAGTGTCTTCCATGTGCTCGATGCTTTCCCCCTCTGCACAATCTTTGCTCGAAACATCTGCTAAAATCCCTACAAAAAAGCAACATCGTCCATTTGGCAACGTTTCTTTAGTGCTACATAAAATGAGGATGACAAGTGAGAGAGGCTTTTTTGTCCCAAATTTCACCAAGTGAAGTACTATGCAAGATTTAAATCGTGGTATAAATATTTGCTACGGTCCAACAAATCAAGGATGTCCACCCTATACACTAGTTTTATCAGTTTCGAACTCATGACCTCTTATAAATAGTTACAAACTTTAGACAGCTCGACTAATTCATCTAATTTTGATCCTAATACTATATATTACTAGAATAATTTGTCAAAAAATACTAACAGAATCATATGAAAATTTATGAAATCAATTATTTTTAACTAAAAACATTAACAAAATACAATTTAAATATGAAATTATTATTGACTGTATCATTTTTAACAACCATTAACACCTCCCCTCACCTCCCAAAGTAGACAAGTATATATGGGAAAGGAGCATTTTTTATGTATAATTATTGCCTGTTGGGATCCCGGATATAAAGGAAAGTTTATCTTGTGCTTGCTCTCCTTGAGACAGCCCATGCAAGCAGGGGAGGATATAAATGGATGGGTGGGGCTCCAATCTTGATTAATGTACTGGCTGCTTAAATCTGATCAAACAATCACCCAACCCCACATGTCCTGGCTATAGCTCTCCCCCAATTGATTTGGGACAGAGGGAGGTCCCCAAGTCCTTCCTTCAAATGAACCACAAGTGGGTAGGTGCAGCCCGGAATGAAAGCTTTAAATTTTACCTTGATGTGATGAGTTTTACCCTCCTGAAGGACAAAAGTCAATTGGTAAACTTTTTGGTTAATTTGGATACTTCTATTTCCATTTTGAACCATATATGGGAAGTTGTGAGCTCGCTTGTCAGACTGTTAAATTCACTTAAATAGTTAGGAGCTAACTCAGGAATCGTGCAGCCCTGGTTGATTAGGCATGATGAGGTTGAGATGTGTAAAGTGCAAGGGTATGGTTAAGTTGCATTAATAAGGTTAAGAGGAGTTCTTTTAAGAATATATGTTAACTAGCATGAAAATACATCTTTAATATATGTTAATAGTATGAAAATACAATTTTACTCATCTAACTGTATATATGACTAAAATCTAGACAAGACAAGTGTGCATAATTACCACCCAAGTAGAGCGTGCATAGTCTATTTAATTTTGTTTTCGAGTAACTCAAATCAATTTTGCATAGGAGCATGCCACTTGATATTATATATATTTTCTTATCAATCTAAATTATAATTACTTACCAAAAAAAAAAAACTCAAACATAACTAAGATATTCTGATTTACAAAAAGTAAATTTGAATAAGAAGTTGAGTTATTCAAGTTCAATTTTCAACTAGGTAAATTCGATTTTCAACCGATTCGATTTTAATGTATTTACATTACACTAAATACATATTAATGTATAGGTATATATGTAATTATTTATATTATTATATAAAAGAAATATTAGGAATATTTGGTAAAGTCTCAATTTTGGTGAAACTTTTTACATTTTTCTATTAATATCTTCTAACTTTCCACAACTATTAATAATTTCATAGAAATAAAAAGAATTCTTTCAGTAATTACCACTTAATTAAGTAAATTTAATTTTGTATTTTTTATATTTCTTAAATGTCTTTTTTGACCACCTACTACCTTTACATTTTTTTTATCATTTTTAAATGTTACTTAATTATAAATTATTTACTTAAACACTATTTAAAAATAACTATCTAATATTTTACAAGTGTTTCAATATTTTTTATTTTAAATTTATTTAAAATTTAATAATATATATTTATTTGAAAAGAAAAAATTTACACACAAAGTGTTTACATGTACATTTAGTATAAGCATGCATTAATACATAGTTCTATGAGTGCGTTTGGAGTGACAAAAAAGAGATAAAAAAATAAGATAAAGTGATATAAGTTGTAGATTCGTAATTCGTACAGTAAGATAAAAAGTGAATAACTTTTAAAAATTTTTAATATTTTTCACCATTTTTCAGAGTTTTGTTGTCACCCTAATCGGGGCCAAAATTTGGTCTTGTCGATTCCATTTTAGTTTTTTTCACACTGAATCGAGAATAAAAAATGAATAATTTTAAAATCGAACTAATTGAATTAACTAAATTAACCAAACTAGTTTAAATGATGTGATTAATAAATTTAGTTTTAACAGTATTGTGCTTACCCTGCGCCTCATTTTTCTATAGTTTTTTTTTTTTTTTTAATTCTCTTGAATCTCTTGATTATTTAGGGAGTGTTTGGCAACTTAAAAATTAGTAAAAAAATACCAAAAGTTAATTTTTGTGTGTTTGGTAAAACCACAAATTTTTTCACTTTTTTGATTTGTTACAGTAAAAAGTACCACTCCATAATTACAATTTTTTTGATTTGCTATTGTAAAAAACATACCAAACACCCAAAAGTTACAACTTTTTTTCTTTGCTACAGTAAAAAATTTACCAAACACCCAAAAATTACTAAAAAATACTAAAAATTCCACTTGGTTCAACCAAACACACAAAAAAGTGCAAAAAAAAAAAAAAAAAAAACAACCAAAAAACTACCAAAACTTAAGTTTTTTTTTAACTTCCAAACACCCTCTTAATCTATAATAGAGTAAAATAAGAAACAACACCCCCTTGTTATATCTTTATCTTCAGCTTCTACTACTATCGTTGATCTATCTTTCCGGTGGAGCATCTCTTTCATGGTCTTCTACTCCACGCATTACTGAGGAAGCAATTGTCGGCCCATTTGCATGGATTTGAGCCCTTCCCTAGGTCCAGTATTGCCCATATATATTTGGGCTACGCCCGCCTTTGCTTCCGGTTTGTACTATGAATTTATGAGTTTCCATATTATTCCAATTCATAAAAATTATTACAAAATAATATTAATAATAATATTTCTAAATAGGGGCATAACTTCTCTATGTTGTCTAGTTCATCGGTTTCTTATTTAGAAATTTTTTTTTTGTTTCAATTTTTTTTTAAATGTGAATAACACGCTAAAAGTCGAAAAAATAATAATAATAATCATTAATAAATAAGTAAATCAATCAAATTTTAAAAAATAAGTCATTTAAGAAAATTTGCATTAGTTGCCATAAAAGGCATCTTCTTTATTCTAGAGTATTAAAAGATAAAAATTTAAAGTATCGGATATATAACTGGTACTCTGTTCTGCCCCAGCAATGGCCACTTTTGTTCGTTGATGCTAATTTTGTTGGGATTCTGTGTTTGCTTCGCCTGATAAGCGATCGATTTTGTAAACTAAAGAGAATCTAAACTCTGCCCACTTCCTTAAGACAAGTTGTTTGAGCAACTTCTATGGCCGCATCACACAACGCATCAAACTGAAGCCTATTAGTATAGGGAACTGAAATGCTACGCTTACTCCATTCAATTTACACTTTTGGTTACACCTTAATCAAAACAGTATCCTTTCAGCCCTTTAGCATTTCTGTACAAGTAAAAAGTAAAAAGACTATGCATGCACATTTAAAAATATAATTTTTTTGGTAAGTTAAAAAAAATCACCTAATTAAATCAAATTATTTGTGTTTTATCAATCTAAAAATATTAACAATACTTACATCTTACTATTAAATACACTTATTTTAAAAAAAAAAATTAAGTAATTGTAATATTAAATCTTTAACGCCATGTTTGGAAGATTAGATTTGACGAGAATTCATTTTATTCAGTAAAAAGTCTCATCAATTCTTATGTTTGGATTCGAAATAAAATTTTATAAGTTTGATTTTGATTTCATTCCACAACTTAAAATTTGAAATTTTTATATCATTTGAAATCTAATTCAAAATAATAGAATTTGATTATATTTTGCTATTTTCTTAAGTTATTTGAATAAGTAAATAAAATTATTATTATATGTCATATTTATCATATTTTCTCTTTTTTAATAATAGGGTCAAATTTAATTTTACTCTGAAACCAATTCAATTTAATTATTAGAAGTCCAAAACAATGTTGTTTTAGTCAGAAACAACTAAGGATAATTAAAAGTTTAAAACAAGTCATTTTAGTCAAAACAATGAAAGGATGTAATTGAAATGAGAAGGCGTAGCATTTGCGGTGCAGAGAAGATCTGAATATTTGGGATTTCTGGGACACTCATCAAAATCGGTGAACGCTCTCTTATCAAACAGGAGCGTAAGACTCAATGTAATGATAAACATGAAACAAGGAGTATCTCAAACCATTCTCGTCGGTACTGGTACCCTCCAAATCAAGTATGGTGTCGAAGGTCTGATCAAAAATATTGTACCTAACGACTTTCCCAGGCATATTCACCACCAAAAACGACGTCTCATCATCCTCTTCCCGGACAAGGGAAAGAACAGCGTATGCCTCTTGCACTCGGCCACTTCCTTGGATGATCTCCATCATCCGAGGAAACGAAGCTCCAATCGTCGTACCTAGATCAACACGGTACTTGACGTACCACCCAGAATAGTCTCTTTCCATCTCAAAAACATTGAATTGAGCAGAATCGTAGATGTCGATAATGTGCAAATGTTCACGAGACACCAGTTGGTGCCTACGAGACCTGTCGTACCATTCCTTGCCCTCAGGAGCCGGCGGCATTGGCATGGCTGCGAGGCGGTCTTGTTCCACGTTTAAGTACAATCCGTCCCCAAATTCGCTCCACCAGTGAACGGCACCGTTCCAGTACACGCCCTCAAGGGACATCACATAGTAAGTTCTGAAACTGATGGTCTCAGCAGAAGCCCTCCAGGAGCGGGTGTCCGATGAATAAATCTCGAAGTGGTAATGGGTCTCGGACTGCTGAGGTTTGATGGAGTAAAGCTTGCTGTAGTTCCAGACACAAACAACTTTGTAGTGATCAGGAGATCTTGATGGGTCGAAAGCTAAACTTAGGCCTTGAACTCCAGCGTGGGGTTCAGGGAAAGCGGAGAATTGCTTGGTTGTGGGGTTGAGGACGTGATAGCCGCTTTTGCGCTTGACATGGTTGTACCCTAAACAACATAACAATCCATGGCATGAACTTAGAATTTTTATGCCTGATAGATTTGGAATGTTCTCAATTGGGTTTTCGGCTTTGAGGAGGGGGATGAATTCGAGACCCGGGATATTGCCCAAAGGGTCCAAGAAGAGGCCCGAAACAGAGCTGGGATCAGGATTATTCTGGCAGTGACCAAAATTAATGGCGGCGACATTTTCTGCTGATAACCTGTTGTTTTCGGCCGTGGCAGTCCGGTTTGTTTCCATGGGAACCACCCTCTTGTATCAAATCTCAAGGGTATATGTGATGCACTGGTGTTGTACATATATATGAATCAGTTATATACACAGCAATGACTTTTCATTCTATTGCAGCCATACAAAGTTGAATGTTTATTGTGGAAGTGGAATTTTAACCAAAAAAAAAACCGAGGAAGTGGAATTCACTGATTGCTTGTAAAGCCCTGCAATTGACTGGCTCAATGGCCTTAAATTTTCCACATTGTGGAATTTTACGTGGGAATACTTTTCTCATCCTTTCTTCTAAGAGATCTTAATTCAAATTCAATAAACAACTTCCATCTAGTTAAGCTAGGTGCCGTAACAGATCCAGAAACTTAGAGGTTAGCGTAGGTTAAACCATAAGTAAAATTTTAAATTTTAAATAAATGTATAAAATATGATAAAATATAAAATATTATACATTAATATCAATTTTTTTTTTACACAAAATAACTTTCAAATTAACAGATAAAGTACAACAATTCTTTTCATTCTTTTATATTCTAAAAATGTTGCAAATTTTTTTATTAAAATGGAATGATTATTTTATTCCTTTATTTAATTATCAATTTAAATAATCTTAGAATAAAATAACATTAATTTAAACTTACTTAAAATAAAATCAAATGAAAAAAATTTTGAAAGTTATGTGTAATATAAATAGAAATAATAATATTTAACACAACTCGAACATGACATAACTTATATAATAAGTTACAAAGAGAAAATTTAAATATAATACAATATAAATACATAAATCCAAAATTGATCCGATTTAATACAATTTGACTTGATTATAAAATAAATTAATTAATACTCATCAAATTTTAAAATATTTGAGTATTTACACACAAACATAAATCACCACCATTAGGGTATATGTACATGTTCAAGTCATGATAATGGTGATATAATGTTTGAAATTGTAAAAATTTATAGAAATTTATAAAGTTTTTATCTCGTAATTTGTGCAATGAAAGAAAAAATTTAAATTTTACGAAAATTTGTAAAATTTTATTAAGTTTTTATTTGTAGTGTAGGCAGTGGCCCACGTTGGACATAGTGTAGGTCCACCACTGGCTCAATGTTTGGTTGATATTTTTTCCCTTCACACTCCATTAGGATGGAAAAAAATGAAAAAAAAAAAAGTAAATGGGAAGTGAAAGATAATTGTGCTGAGTTTGATCCACCCACGTAGTTGAGAAGATGAAGAGGTAAGTAATGACGGATCATCCATGGCTTAATAGTGGGATGGCTGTTAAGAAAAGCTAAGAAATTTCGGTTACAACCTTTAATTGACTGCTAATTGATCCTTTTTAATTATATACTCTTCGTGTATAAATAGAGAGTAAGGGAGAGAACTCAGTATGGTGTGATGAACCACCATCCATAGCCAGGTTGTTTGTATGAGAGAAAATAAAGATAATACTAGAGAAGTTCTTTTATAATTTCTCTTGTTTGATTCATTTATACTCTATTTTGAAACATTTCTCTTTTTTAATTGATTTGATTTTAAAATAAAGAATTGATTTGATTTGATTTAATTTGACAAATAAAAATTTGTATTTGAAAGACATATTAAATTTAAGAATTGAATTGATTTGGTTTAAAAGAAATACCAAGTTTGATCATATTAGTAAAAAGTAGAAAATAGAATAAATATAATGTATGAAAATAAATTTGTTCACTTACCTAGATAACTTAAGAAAATAATAAATTTTCATCAAATTCTATTATTTTGGATTGGATTTCAAATAATATAGAAATCTCAAAATTTAAGTTATAAAATTAAATCAAATTCAATTCATAAAATTTTATTTTAATTCCAAACACAAAAATTAATGAAAATTCTTATCAAATGAAATCAAATCCTATTAAATTTATCGTTTCAAACGGAATGTTAGTAAATACACTCTCTTACGTGAACATGAGCAATTGTTGAGCCACATAAAAATATTGTGTTAATTATGGTATTAATTGTGTAATTTGATTTTCGAACCCAACAAATAGAGGATGTGAAGGAAAAAAAGAGAAGGGGAGATGATGCATCCATTATTTGTTTTTGTTAGATGAGGCATAATTATAGGGAAGGGAACGCGACTTCCCTTCACCTTCTTTGGTTGGTAAATAATTATAAAGAATATATTGGGTAGTGATGACTTTCTAAAAACTAATATTTGTAATTATTGTCTTTCATATTTTTTATTTAAAAAATTTTATTAAATATTCCGTTTACTTTCCCTTAGTTTCTTTTCCATTTTAGGGGAGAATGAAAGTGTTTAAACTGTGCCCATCAAAAAAGTGTTTAAATTGTGGACCTCTTTGCCTTTTTAATTCCTCCATTCATTTTTCTTCAACTTCAGAAAAAGAATCCATACATTAAATGGAGTAATAATTATGCATCCTTTAAATTAGCAATGCAAGTTAGGCTGGCTTAACTCCACTCGTGCCAACTGAGTATAGGATCCAATTGAGTTTAGGCAAAAACTTTCAAACTCGGATTAATTTGAATTGGGCTTAGACATTCTGTAAAATTCAATCTCCGAGCATATGTACATATAATAATATATGTGTGTAATTAGCTATATAATATAATAAAAAATTATAACTGTCTAAATTATTGGACCAAAATGCGTGAGTCATTAAATTCAAAGCATATATAAACCAAAAACTCCAATTGCATACTATGCCTTTTCACTTGAAATTAACAGTGGAAGTAAACTAAAGACCAATGGGGAAACTGTCAAACACTAGAGTAAGACTCAATGAAATGGTAAACATTAAACGGCTTGGAGCTGACCAATTGATTCAAATCAGTACTATTGCCCTCCTCGTCAAGTATGGTCTCGAGGGTTTGATCAAAAAGATTGTACCTAATGACCTTCCCGGGTACAAGCACCACCAGAAACGATCTCTCCTCATCTTCTTCCCGGACAAGAGAAAGAACACTACATGCATTGTGTACTTGGCCACTTCTTTCCACCTCCGCCATAGTAGGAAACGAAGCTCCAATCTTCGTACCTAGATCAACACGATACTTGACGTACCAGCCAGAATAGTCTCTCTCCATCTCGAAAACATTGAACTCAGCATAATCGTAGATGTCAATCATATGCAAATGATCACGAGACTCCGATGGATACCTGTAACACCTGTCGTACCATTCTTTGCCCTCTGGAACTGGAGGCATCGGCATGGTCGATAGGCGTTCTTGTTCGATATTGAAGTACAACGAGTCCCCCCAGTCGCACCACCAGTGAATAGCTCCTTTCCAATACACGCCGTCGCTGAATATCATATGATGAGCATCGACGGTGAAGGCTTCGCCGGAGACCCTCCAGAATTGGGCGTCGGATGAATATATCTCAACATGGTAATAAGTCTCGTACCTATGGGGTTTGATGCCCAGAAGCTTTGTATAACTCCAGACACAAACAACCTTGTAGTGATCAGGAGATCTTGATGGGTCAAATGCTAAACTTAGTCCTTCCAGGCCAGCCAGATGGGGTTCAGGGAGGGTAGCGAATTGCTTGGTTGTGGGGTTGAGGACATGGTAGCAGCTTTTATGCTTAATATGGTTGTACCCTAAACAACATAACAATCCGTGGCAAGAACTTATGATTTTTATTCCTGATAGGTTTGGAATATTGTTGTTGTCGATTGGGTTTCTGGCATTGAGAAGAGGGATGAATTCGAGACCCGGGATATCGCCGGCGGGGTCCAAGAATAGGCCGGAAACGGAGCTGGGATCGGGATTCCGGCAGCTTTTGCTTTGGTCAACCGTGGCCGTCCGGTTTGCTTCCATGGAACCCCCCTTTTTTTATAATCAAATAAGTAAGTGATGATGCAGTGGGGTTGTACACCTGTATGCATGAGTTACGATTTATATATATTTCGCTTTGTTCTCTCTTTGTGCATATGACTTTTCTTCTATATTGCCGACATTGCCCAGGACGTCGTTGTTGAATGTTAAAATTTGGAATTGACCAGTCACTTGTTTAGAAACTGCAGGTGACAAAGTCAATGGCATTCATTGGAATTTTGTTTACATTAGCATGCTAATCTACTATCTTATCTTATCCTTTCTCGTAAGAGGCACCGATTCAAATTCTAACATCTTCTCTGGTTAATCTGGAAGTTTAGTTGGCTCTTTTTTTTCTTTTTCTTAAATGAAATATTACTTTCAGTAACTTTTTAGTATATTGTTCATATTTATTAAAATGTTTTAATAAAAATGCTTCAGAATAGGAGAACTCATATACGATTAACGAAAAAACTTTTATCTTTTTGCTCCACACTAGGATATCTCTCATTTGAAAGTATTTTTTTTTTTTTGTAATTCTTTTTTTTTTCTATAAATATAACTTGCTTAGAAGTTACTAAAAAATTAAATTTCTATTAAATTCGTCATAAAAAAATAAAGAAAAAAACCTAAAACAAAGTTGACTCCTCCAACTGTTGCCAAATACATGATCAAAAAAAAAAAAAAAAAACTAGATGCAAACAGAAATTATTTCTTGTTTGGAAATTGTGAGAAAAGTAAAATAAGAAGTAAAACAATCAAACCTAGAGGCGTTTATAGATAAGGGGTTGACATTGTTATTTGACATCAAAGGTGAACAGTCAATTAAAGTTGAACGGTTTACAAAAGAATAAGCTTAAATTCTTGTCGTTGAAAATTTTCTATTGATATTCACATTAAATAATTAAGTTTCGACCCGAGAAGGAAGGCTGACATTATTTTCTAATATCAAGAATTTACAGTTATTTTTACTCTGGATGAAATGATGTCACCTCTTTCCTTGCAGGTTCCTTTGATGAAAGTAACATGACATGAAATATAATTCCCTAATATGAAAATTCAATTCCTCGACTTAGTAAAACCCTAAAAATATATATAGATATGTAGTTATGTAGTACCTATGTCAGAGATTTTATGTGTGTAAACAAAGGAGTAAATAGATGCTTTGTTTTTCATTGATTTACGATGTACAAGCGTATGTCTTTATATAAAGGAAACCATCGAACTAATTATACTTAATTCACAGTAACAGTTACAATAGAATTTGAATTATTCCATAATACTAATTGGATTTGAGAGATTTTAGGAATTGAGTTTCTATCTTTAAAAGACCTATTATCTACTTTAATTGCTTCAGAAAATTTGAATGACAGGTTGTTGTCATGCTTAATATCCAGTAAAATCTATTCCTCAATATGCCCCTGCAAACTCAACGGGAGTGGGCGAACATTGAGTTTGTCACGAAGCATAGCAAAATGACTATCGGAGATTGGTTTCGCAAGAACATCAGCAAACTAGTTCTTTCTAGAAACAAAGCAAACCATTTAGGACTTCTATGCAACTCGCTCACGCACAAAATGAAAATTAAGCTCAATATGTTTAGTGCAAAGTGTGAAAAATCGGATTTAAAAAGAGGTAACTTGCACCAATATTGTCACTCCATAATGTTAGGGGAAAAAAGGTGGAAAAGCTGAGCTCAAATAAGAGAGAACAAAGCCATTGCAGTTTGGCTATGGCATTGGCAAAGGCTTTATAGTCAGCCTCAATTAAACTCCCAGCAACAGTTAGTTGTTTCTTGCAACCCCAAGAGATCAAATTATATCCCAAGTGAACGCAATAATCCCCAATTGAGCATCAGTCACTCTTATCCTCAGTTCGATCCGCATCGGTAAAGGCTTGTAACTCAAAATTGCAGGAGCAAGAAAAATGGAGACCATATGAAATTGAATGCTTCATGTAAAGACCTAAATTTTTGGTGTTATTTTACTTTGAATTTATTATATTTAAATTCAGATTATTTCATTTTTCATTATACAGTATTTAAAAATGTGGAATTTTTTAATTAAAAATTATTTAATTGTGACATGTATGATTAACATGTCTGCACTAGCATGTGTAAGTACATACTTATACAGTATGATATGGTCGTATTTATTTTCCATTGGTAGAGAGAAAGGTAAGAGTTATTGGTTAAGGTGTGTGGCAAGTCACAATTGCAGCGGAGGCCAAGGGGTGACAGATTTTGAATTGTACATGGGAGTTGGGAGTGTATTCATGGAAGAGTAAATTAGAGATGTTGATATCGAGAGAGTAAAGGGGAAGAACTCCTTGGGCTATTTTATCTCTTCTCAAAAAAAATAAAAATAAAAAACACCATTATAATTTTTCTCCACACAAAAGATTTTCCACCAGAAAAGAAAGGGAAAATCAGCATTTTCTCCCTTAAGATTTTAAGAATTGAGAAAAAGAAAGAATTCAATTTTTCCTCGTGGATGTTCTTGCATGATCATGTGAGAAGAAAAAGTGTAAGAGCCTTGACGCAGGAAGAGACCATTAGAGACTTTCGAGGTGGAATATTTGTCTGGAAGAAGGTTTGCCGGATTTGTTGAAGAACTAACTTAAGTTGGTGGCATTGTAGTGTTAGCACGTACTTTCATCGTATATATCCCAGGGATGGATATTTTATGCATTTATAAGATCACTTTCATCGTATATATCCCAGGAATGGATATTTTATGCATTTATAAGATCATTTTCTTCACAAATCTATATTTTAAGTTAAAAATCTTTTGGACATGCTATACAAATTATTTTATGTTTAGTGGTTACATGCATAAAAATTTATTAAAGTTAACTTTATTAGAAACTACATCTCCTAAGCTTTAATTTGATGGTTCATAAGCTAAAAATGATTAAGAAATGAAGGATTTATGATTTTTCAAAATTGACTATTCGGTTTAGGTTCTCGTACTAGAGCCAGTCTGATCTTTGATATAAAAAGCATATATAGAAATTGAGTTAATTTCTAATTTTTTTATATAAGGCTATACATCAAGAAGAGTCTCTAGTAAAAATTTCATAGTTTTATTAGTTAAAAAGAATTTTACAAAAATTAGTTAAAATTGACAATCTAATTTTATAAAAATAGTTAAAATTGACTGTTTAGTTTGAATTGTTGTACTAGCACCAGTCCGATTTTTTATATAAAAATTATACTTATATTTTTTATTAATTTATGAAACTTTTACACATTCAACTAGGCATATGAAAAAATCTCTAGTAAAATTTTCATAATTTTTGAAGTTAAAATGAATTTTATAACAATTATAAAAGTTAGCTATTCTATAATGGTCCTTGACAGAAACACATCTGGTTTCTTAAAATCTATATTAATTGGGTATATGAATAACTTCTAAATTTTGTTTTTGTAAAACTAAGGTTAATTCTAAGGATTTTAGGTTTTAATTAACTAAAAATGTTTTATTTTCTATTATATATAAATTATCAAAATTTATGTCCTAAATCTATCTTTGTCAAGATAGTTTTGATATTAAATTTCGTTTATCTATCCAGTTGTATATATTCTTGAATGTGGTTGTGTGAGTTCAATTTGATTGATCTTGTAACAAGAATAACATTTATGAAGGAGGCAACATGAAACTTAAGCCTGGAAAATATGTTATTCAATAAAATTTATAAATTAAAGGGATGAGCATAAAAACTTAAAAAACTTAATTTAGAGTGAATTCTTGTGTATGATGGGCTATTGATTATGGAATTAAAATTTGATTTAAATTTTGTTATTAGGGTCATAGAGGGTACTAAAAGAGTGAGTATTAGAGCCCAATGGTCGAAAACCCTAAAACCTGCGCATGGTAGTTAACGTTCCCATTAAGCTAGTAACCTATAAAGCACATAATATGCATTAGTTAGCATATTATTGATTGCCAGGACTGCAAAACCAGATGCCTATTAAGGCAAGATGTGATGTACTGGGACTTTGAGACTAGGGTCATAAGTGGTATAATAAGTATATTCTAGGACTGCGGAACCAGATTGCACCCCGTGGCTTAGGTCTAAGATTTATTTTTTGTTTAATTCTACAGCACAAACTAAACTTACAAAATACCTAATCTATAGTATGTGATATTGTATGATGATTAGTGCTGAGATACTATTAAGCATGAGTGTGAAATCATGGTTTAGAGAATGATAAAAGTTCATATCATATGGATTAAATGTGAAAATGTGGATCTTTTATGAAATTTATAAATATTACACATGGAATTGTTTTAAGTGTAATTTTTTTATACTAAATAAGAAAATGATTTTATAAATGCATGTTTGAGTACACGTGGAATTTAGTGCTTACCTTACTACAGTTGATGTTGCAGGGGCAAGTGTATGTGATGGACTTACGAGTTAGCTAGTCTGTCTTGAATTGTCTTGATGATTATATTCATTTTACTTTCATATTTGAATTGTAAAATTTGAGATATTTTGAATTTTGGGCCCATATTTGAGGTATTTGGTTTTATAGCCCTTTTGTGGCATCATTGAGACTTTTAGATATTATATTTTAGAATATCAATTATTTATTCACTTCGGCTCTGATATAGTTATGTTTATGTGATTTATTGATTATTTTTGAGTTTTGTCCCCACATTCCCAGGTTATAAATTCAGAGCTTGGCACTTTGAGTAGCGCAATATCCTTTTAACAGCCTGCAAGTAAGGCAATAAAGGATTTTACATAAATTGACAGATAGCATTAATTGGATAAGCGATATCTAGACGTGTGAATGGAAATATTGAAGGCCATCAACAATGCTACAAATACAGTGTAGGATCATCAAATGGATCACCATCATGAGCTGCTAAAGAATAGTGTGATGTTGTAGGGGTACCACAAGAAGTAAGCCATCAAACATCAGTAATGTACTTCTGCTGAGAAATAAATAAGCTATTTGAAGATTGCAGGACCTCAAAACCAAGAAAGAAGTTGAGATCCCCTAAATATTTAACATTTTAAAGATTGAAAAAATTAAAAAAAAAACTAGACTTTGTTGGCAAACTCCAAACAGAATGACCCTTATTTCTTTGTAATTTTTAACACTTAACAAAAAGGTATAGATGTTCAATTATGTGTGGTTTCTTACAAAAATGGGTTCTAAGCCCCTGAGAGGGTTTGAATCTCGACTAAACTAAGAGGATGAAGATTAGGCCCCAGTCCATGCAAAATGAACCATATAAGTGTGTGCCCTAAAGCAAATTTTGGGTGAATAGTTTCTACTTCCATTCTAATTTGTTCAATCATATCTATACAAGATTTGCAGCTGCAGATGACACAAACTAGGGACCAAATCTAGTAATTAGCAGCCTCCACTTCAATCCAATATGCTTCTTCTAACTCCTTTTCATTTTTCAGGTTTTATTTGGTTGTTGAGAAAGTGGCAAAAAATAGAAGAGTAAGAGAGGGAGAAAGAGAGAGAGAGAAAGAGAATAAATCCTGCGCTCTAGGTTACTGTGCTAACTCATGTTGGATGTGACTGTTTCACGAGTTTGTTTGAATTATATATGCTAGATTGGGTTTATTTTTGGTGCATTTTCTTAGTTTGGTTTTGTTTGGTTGTCGAGAAAATGTCAAAAAAAATAGAAGAATGAGAAAGAAAAAAGATCTTGTGCTCTTGTTGAATCATGTCGAAAGCCACTGTTGTCCCAAGTAGCAACACTAGAGGAGGGTGAATAGGGTTGCTTAAAAAAATTTTTGCAAATAAAAACTTCAACTCCCAAAACAAACATGTTTAAATAAAAAGGATAATCAAATATGGAATATTCTTAATAATGTAAATAATTAAAAACTATTCAATATCTATAGATGAATAGTGAGTGCTAGTGTTTATAATAAATATAAAGAGAAATGATGAGAAGTAAACACAATCTATTTATAATGGTTTGGCTTCAACGATAAGAACTTTAATTTTATCAATTAAGAAAAATAAAAGAAGAATGAGAAGAAGATTGACCACTCCGAAGAAATCAAAACCTCAAAAGCAAATTGGCAAAATTGTTATTTTTAAAAACGTGAATTGCCCTACGACATCTACATGTATATATAACTAACTCATACAAAATTAATGGTAAATATATCTTCCTAATTAATTATAAAAAATCAAACCTTCCTAAAATAGCTAACTTCCTAGTATTAAGGCTCAAAATCATGTCATTCCTACACCCTTAAGAAAAATCTTGTCCTCAAGTTGTGAAGAGATGAACTCTGGAAACTTCTCTTAAGCTATATTGTAAAGCTCCCAAGTAGCATCATCACACTGTTATATCGGCCCACAGAGAAGGTCAAATCTATAAGCCACAAGACCTATGCATTCAACCACTTTATATAGATCATAAAAATGAGAAGAAAGTTTCTTTGATGCCCAAAATTGATTATAGGTTTGCTTGTAAGGTTGGAGTTAAAGGTGTTCACCCTCCTCAAATTGGCGTTCGTTGTGATACATATCAGCTTGTTGCTTTATTCTGGATTAAGCCTCACAAAATTTATTCTTAAGAAGTTCTAGCATGCGGTCTTTGTTACGCAAGTCACGATCTACTTAATGAACATTTTAGCTACCATAAGCATAACAAGTGATGTGAGGACGAGAGCGACCATAGAGTGCCTCAAAAGGTGTTTACTTGATGGATGAGTCATAGGTTGTGTTATACCACCATTCTGCCTATAGTAACCATCACACCCCATCCTTTGGCTGATCACTAGTAAAGCACTACAAACAGTTCTCAAGACATCTGTTAACAACTTCTATTTGACCATCTATTTGCAGATGATAAGCTGTGCTCATATTTATAACAATTCTCTACTTAAACTCGTGCTCGCATTATATAACTTTGTACTCAGCTTTCCACCACTAAAAAAGGTAGCCAAGCTATTGCTGAACATTTTCAATTAATTAAATGAATTTGTGATGAACTTGTAGCTGCTAGACAATCCTTAAACAATGATGATATTCAGGCTTATTTGCTTGCTGAACTAGGATCTGGTTATGATCCATTTGTTACTTCTGTCATCACATGGGTTAATCCTCTCTCTAATAAGGAATTATATAGCCATCTTCTTACTTATGAGGCCTGTCTTAATGCTAATAATCAACCACTTTAGATTGTAGGATCTTCTATTAATGTTGTCACTCGCACTAAACCCAACAACCATGTTTGCCACAACAGTTATTATGGAGATTCTGGTCACAATTCCAACTATCAGTCTGTTAACCAGAGCTATAGACCATGGGGTGTGATGAAAACTATGATGGTGGTCATGGTTCTAACCATAATTAAGGTGATTCTTGTATGGTGTGCCAAATTTGTCGTCGACTTGGTCATCATGCTTTTTAATGCTATAAATGCTTTGATCTCCCCTACCAAGATAATAATAACCAACACCACCAACCATGCTCCAATCCTCAAGCTATGGTAGCTTCTTCTTAACAAAGTACTAATCAAGAATAGCACTCCAATAGAGAGGCAACTCACATCTTACTACAGATATAAGTAATCTTACTCTGAAGAATGATGAGTATATTAGCAATGATCAAATCCAAATTGGCAATGGCAGAGGTTTGTCTATTTCTCAAATTGGTTCCACTTCTATTGATACAACTAATCATTCATTTCTTCTTATTCAAGTATTAATTATTCTTGATATTTGTAAGAATCTTTTATCGATCTAAAAATTTGCGCAAGATAATAATATATATTTTGAGTTTCATACTTCCTATTTTGTGATTAAGGTTTACTCTGGGAACTCTCTACATCGTAATGCTCAACATGTTAGTCTAAACTTATTACCTCTTCCACCTCGAACGTTAGATGCATAGGCTTTTGTTGATGTTCGTGTTTCCCTTGGTGACTAGCATTGAAGACTCAGCCATGTTACTTATTCATTAGTCAGTCATCTTATTTCTTAATTTGCTCTTCCAATTAATTCAAATAAAAAGTCACTTGTATGTCATGAGTGTCAAGTAGCCAAGAGTCAATGTCTTTCTTTCCAAAGTTCTAATCCTAGGGCTCAGCACCTTTAGAGTTGATTTACAGTGACCTTTGGGACTTTATTCCTTATTTATCAACAAATGATTCTCGTTATTATGTAAGTTTTGCTGATGATTACACTAAATTTGTCTAGTTATTTCCCCTTGAATTAAAATTTGATACAAAATCTACTTTTTATAAATTTCAAGCATTTGTTGAAAGACAATTCTCAACCAAAATAAAAGGTTTTCAATCTAACTAGGGTGGTAAATTCTGTAAACTTAATTCATATCTTCAACACATTGGTATTAATCATCTAGTGGCTTATCCATATACCCATCAACAAATGGGTTCTGTTGAGAGAAGACACTATCATGCTGTTGAGATAACTTTGTCACTTAGTTTTGTTGCCTCTTAAATTTTGGGAGGATGCATTTCGGACTACTGCCTATATTATTAATAGGTTACCAACACCAACTCTTCAAAATCAGTCACCTTATCAAATGATTTTTGGTAAAAGTCCAGACTACCAATTTTAAAGGCCTTTAGGCGTGCCTATTAGCCATACCTTCAACCATATAATAAAAATAAAATAGAATTTTGCTCCAAAACATGTTTATTTTTGGGTTATAGTATTTCTCACCATATTTACAAATGCTTTGATTTGAATACTGGTAGGACTTACATCTTTAGACATGTTATATTTAATGAATCCTTATTCCCATATGCATTTTTCTTTGATTCAAATTCCACTGCCTCTTCTGTTATCCAACAGCCTTTTACTCAATAACCCCCTTGCCTACTTATCTTTCTTTATTATCCTCTCCTTCTTCTTTACCTTTATGCTCCAATTTTGGAGGTACTAATTTGCCTCTTGGTGATCACAACTTGCCTCAGCATACTCATCATTTTGATTTATCTGCACAAGGTTTTGATTCAGCATCTTCTTCTGCTGTGCCAACTACTATCACTCGACCTATAGACCAAGCTCCACCATCTTCACTTGAAGTAGTGCCTTTTATGCCTCCTATTTCACGCATCACTACATGCTCACAAAATTAAATCTTTAAGCCTAAGATTCCTACTGATGGTACAATATGATATCCTATTCTAAGAGCCTTACTGTATCGTATTTGGATTCTATGAACCCACTTGCTATACTTAGGCTATAAAGCATCCATATTGGTGCAAAGCAATGATTTCTAAATTTGACACCCTCTTGCGTAATAAGACTTGGACTCTCATTCCACCCAAAATTCATACGAATTTGGTGGGTTGCAAATGGGTTTTTTTAATTGGAAATGAAAGCTAATGGCACCATTGGTCATTATAAAGCAAGGTTGATTGCTAAAGGATTCCACTAAGGGGATGGCATTAATTTTTTAGAGATGTTTAGCCCGAATATTAAACCAATCACTATCAAAACTGTTCTTTCCATTGCCATTTCCTTTTTATGTGCTGTATTCATCAAATTGATATACAAAATGCCTTTTTCCATGGGTTCGTACGAGAAGAGGTTCTCATAGTACAACCTCTTGGCTTTCAACATCCACAATTTCATGGTAGGGTTTGCCATTTATATAAGTCCTTACAATGTCTTAAACAGGCTTCCAGGGCTTGGTTTTCTAGACTCATTAATTTATTACATGCTATTGGTTTCATTGCATCCACAGCTGACTCTTCTTTACTCATACTTTGTAAGAAATAAGGGTTCTTTATTTTCTAATCTATGTAGACAACATTATCATCATTCAAACCATAGTTCAACTGCTGTCAATGACATCTTTCAAGCTCTTTGTTACGCTCAAGGGCCTATTAGACCTCGCCAAAGTAGAATAGCCAATAACTTGGGCAAGAACGCACTCCGAGAGAAAGGAAACCAGTATGCTCAGTATGAGTTAGGCCTGTTTCAACCAAGTGAGATAGGCAGGATTGGAAAAGAGAAAACCTCACTATCCTCTGTCCGAGTAGTAAATATGGTTACTAGCAGTGACTAAATGGAGCCATAAACGTACCCAAAACATCTTATCCACAAAGATAAGGAGCAATTTGCGCCTTCCACAGTAGATAGTTTTCACGATTCAACTTGAACGTCACCGTATTAGCCATTCCAGACAGAATGGGAAATGTAGCCATGCTATTGTTGAGAGTGGAAGAATTTGATTATGTTTGCCCAAAGATTGACAAAAGGATGTTGGTCGATTAAAGTTCTGATACCATATAGAGAAACCGAATAACACATAAAAGCAGATGCCTCAATCTTAAAACCTAGGTGTTAAGGTGAGGGAAGTCCATCTCTTATATGAGAGAAATAATTTTTCTCATGGCTCGATGCGAAATAATTTCTAACAGCCTCCCTCACACTGACTCGTATGTACATAAGCACAACATAGACTACTGTGAAACTTAATTGAAAACTCGCTCTGATACCATATAAACGAATGCTTTGTTTTACATTGATTTATAGTAACAACAGTATGTCTTTATATAAGATAAACCATCTAACTGATTATACTTAATTCACACTTATAGTTACAATAGAATTTGAATTATTCTATAATACTGATTGTATTTTGGAGATTTTAGGAATTGAGTTTCTACCTTTAGAAGATCCATTATCTCCTTTAATTGCTCTAGAGGATTAGGGTGGTAGCTTACTCATGCTTAATATCCAGTACAATCTATTCCTCAATAATGTGTATGTAAATTTACAGACATGAAGATTAGGTTTGATGATTGCTTGGATGGTATCCTATTTAGAATTATTTTATTAATATTTAAATGAGAAGAATGTTTAATCAATATAGCTCTATTATTACTATATTGTATGATTTTGACGTGTGAAGTGTGACATGAGGTGACACTCTTTGATTTTAATTAGTCTTGAAGTAGATTATTTGAATTAACTTACCGTATATTTTCATATCGTCAGCTTCAAACCATTCAAATTAGGAGCGTAACAAGAACTATTGGATTAACTAACAATAACCTGTATTTACGGTAGTCTGAGTAAAATTAGCATTATGTTTCTTATATAGTTGAAACTTTAGATAAAAAGTTCAAATTAAAAAAAAATAAAACTATGATAATCTATGGGTTTTAATTTTTTTCTGACCCTACCAATTACTACATGTGTTTTGGTTTCTCTCTTTAATTAATTTTTGATAAGCACTATAAAAAAAAAAAAAAACACACAAATTATGGTGCTTTAATTTGAAAGGATCAACTTTCTAGAAATCATAATTGGGCAGAATTTAAGTTGGTACGTTTGATTTGCATATGATTTCTACCCTTAAAATATAGTGAAATTTAAAATACGCAACTTATTTTCTGAGATAGATCATAGTGGGGTCTACTAAAATAAAAATTGAGCAAAAAGTTAAAATATAAAAATGATCTTAATTATTCAATGAAAGAAAAAAAATAATTCTTAACTGCTGAACCTTAGTTTATGAGAGGGATATTTTCAAAAATTGTCATATTTTATTATATAGATTGTACTTGTGTCTTGCTTTCTTGACCTAGTAATAATAGATAAACTAATCAGTTATATATTTAATTTGATTTAATGCCATGACCCCAACATGTATATTCAGGACCAATAGTTGGAAAAAATTAAACTTAAGAATGATGATAACAAATATTGAATTAAATTTTCACAATTAATTTTTAAATAGACATTGTATGAAATGTTACAATTCATTTGATAGATTCAAGAAAATAGAGTTGGAAGAGATTGATATTATTTTTTAGATATTTTCACATAATTTGGATGAAGGAATAAAGGAATTTCAAAGTTTGGAGTAATAGAAATCAAAGTAAGATGAATATTTGAACTAGAGGTTAACTCGGATAAACAGAGAAATCAGACACGTGTTAGTATATAGATGATATCTTAAGATCCAACGGTTCAATTTTCGTGAAATTTTAATATAGTAAACTATACTTCCATATTTACAACTTTAGCGAAGGGAGATTTGTGTTGATCTGAATTTAAGGTGTCAAAACATGAGTTAGAATATTGGTCATTACAGAAAAGATTTTAATTCTGAATTCTGGAGCTAGTCTTATTTTTTGAGACATAACTCATACTATACAGCTTTAAAAATTCTGATTTTTGGTGTGTCAAAAGAAGACTTAAAAAGCTACAACTTTTGTAGTTTAAGTTTCTTCTAATTCTAAAAGTATCATGGTGAAACAGAAGCTTAAACCGGAAACACAGATTCAGAATGTCAGAAAAGGCTATCAGAAACTGGTCTCGGTTCAGAAGCCATATCTGACTATCTAACCGTTGGATGAAGCTCAAAATTTGACATGTGATAGCTGACTTATATATCTACAAAGTATTTGCTCTAAGGCAATGTCAGATTTGAACGTTATGAGGGTGAAAAATGGTCACAAATATATCTCAGAAAATCTGAATCTGAAAGACAGCATTGGAAGCAAGGAAATTCAATTTTTTTCAAGGGCAAAAGTGTCTTTTCACTTAGTAACGGCCATTTGGAGATTTTCATCTATAAATAGAGCCTCAAACTCAGATTCAAGAAGAAGAAGAAGGCAAGAAAGAAGTGCTTACAAAGAGATACAAGAAATTTCATAACTTAGCAAACATAAAGTGATTTCTTCTCACACTTGTGCTTCATCTTTCATATTCATATTCAACTTGTGAGAGTTTCTTTTTGATTTGATTGAGTTTTAAACTCATCATTGTTGTTGTAAGAAAAGGAAATTTTAAAGCCCTTTTAATTTGTGAGAGTTGGGTGAGCTCTTGTTGGTTTTGGTTCAAGTGTTAGAACCAAAACAAGAGACTTTCTTTGAGAGAGACTTGTGTGAGTGATTTGGGGGTAAAATCACTTGGGAAAGGTTTCTAGCACCTTGGGAAGCTAGTGTGTAATAAGCTCTTCAAAGAATAGTGGAGAAATCTCAAGGAAGGCCTTGGGGGAGTGGACGTAGGCAACATTGAAGCCGAACCACTATAAATCGATTGTGTTTGCTTCTTTTCCTTTCTCTTTATATTTATTGCAAACACTAGCACTCACTATTCATTCACAAATATTGAATAATTTTTTTTGGTGCATTTCATATTCATCTTGACATATTTGTTTTACGGTTGAAATTTTTATTTACAAAATTTTTAAGCAACCCTATTCACCCCCCTCTAGTGTTGCTATTTGGGACAACAAGGTCTTATTTGATAAGCGGTGTGCACATGACAGTCTTCCTCATGGGCCCAATGTCTCTTAGAACTTAGAGTACGCATTCCAAAGACTTTGTCATGTTTAGCAGCTTTGTCAGCCCTTTTTTTTGGTTTTTATGGCTATCAGTCTTTTCTCTCACTAGCTATGCCTAGGCTATAATCACCCTTTCTTCACCAATCATTCCACCTCCTTCTCTCTCTCTCTTTCTTTTTCCCATTTTAAATTTCTCAGTTGTGTATTTGAATGAATCTGTAGGTATATTAGTGTGTTAGAGAGAGAAGAGAAGGGTGTGCTAGTTGGAGTTGGAGCACTGGTTACTTGACAAAAAAAGTATGTGTTTGTGGATGGTTTTGGTGAGTTGAGACTTGGTGGTGAAATTATTTTTTTCAAACTTATTTAAGAAAATATTCTAATAACCAAATTACTATAAATAAAAATTACATTCATTGAAAAATCAAATAGTATTTCATATATAAAATTTAAAAATTTTTTAGATATTACATTATCTAAATGATTAGAAGGATTGTATTGATTAGTGGTTCTACTACTGTAATTATTTGTATTCAACATGCTGCCCAATCCAATTTGTAGTCAATGGCCTCCATTTTTAATTTATAGTCACTAGTTTCCATTTCGTATGACCATTGTGAGGCATAAAAATAGTTTGCCCGACCACAAGAGTGGTCCGCCGACCATAAATTGCACCCCTCAAACATGGGGTATATTCTAGTTAAATTGGGACTAAATAGTTTGCTAGTTACGTTATATAATTACTTTATGTACTACACTACCACATGGCCTACGAAGCTTACATCATCTGGCATTTAATATTAGCCACCTACCTTACTTTAAGTCACATCAAATTAAAGTGATAGTCAAATCAACAGAAAGCAAGACAGACACTATCTATAAATACCAAAAATCAAGACAGCGTAAGGCTTCTTCCTTCGGTTCCTTTTTCTCTAATCTTCTGCTCTCTCTCTCTCTGTTTACATGAGCTTGTTATTTATACGATTTACTGACTTAAGCATCGGAGTGTCCTTGGTCAGGGACCAACTCCGACCGCTTTATTTCACTAATTTCTGGCTTGCAGGCAATCTCCATAGACAAGGGAGAGAATGGGTCAACGGAGAAGAGGGTAAAAATTATTGCCGAACATTTGGCGCCCACCGTGGGGCACATATTTGTGCCCATGTAATTGATCTACCAGGATTGATTCCTCTGTCACCACTGTAAGCATTTATTTAATTGCCGTCAGAAGCATCTTCTCTACGGCTAGCAAAAGCATTTCTTCTATCGCTGCGGGAACATCTGTTTACTATTGTTGGGGGCATGATTCAACTTTTGTGAGTATTCTTACTCGCAATGAAAAAACACGTTCTTCATATTCATATATACCTGGTTTGAGATTACTCATATTTATTTATTTACTGGCTTTTACCTATTTATATAATCGCTTTTTACAAATAAGTTAAGCCTTGTCAAAATCTGTGTTATTACTATTGAAAAAAGGTTATGTTATGTTCAAATTTCTATAAGTCATATCTTGAATTCTTTTTACTGTGGTTGTTATATTGCCTCTTGTACATGGTTTTTGTCAAAGCATCAATCTATATTCATAAGCCCGAACAAACAACGGAAGAAACAAATTCACTGCCAAGCAATAGCTTCATCGCTAGGCAAATTCATTTGAACAACTCTATTGCTAATGCAAAGAAATGAGTACATATGAATAAAGGCTTCTGACACTCATGGTTCTAATCTACAGTTTGTTCTGGTCTCTTTATCCTAAGTGCCGAGCAGTTTGTTAGCCATCTAGAATGGTAAAAGATTGGCTAATCAATGAGAATTGAATTACATGGCCGAGTTATAAACCACTCAAATCACGATGTAGCAGCGTACCACCCAACCATTTAGTCTATTCGGTTGTTAAGAGCTGTATCTGGCCCCCCCGATCTCGTCATTTAATCTCTCCTCGGGTGCATATAAATCTCCGCACGCCAAGCTTCACAAGCAAGAAGCAATTGCCGAACTATGTTCTAAGCTTCCCGAGGTTCTATGATTTCCAAAAAAAACTTAGGCATCTGCAACATGTTCCCGGGCTCTCTAAGCAACCTTCAAACTAATTTTCCGAGCTGCCTGAGTAATATCTCGAGCTTCCAAGTGCCCGTGCTAATCAACCCCATATCAAGCACCCCTGATCAAAGATGAACCGAGCATATCACTTCCAAGTAATGTTATTTCTTTCCCGAGCTGATTCCGAGTTTGCTGAGCTTCTAAGCTTTCCGAAATTGTTTATTTCTTAGTAGATCAAATCTCCGGACAAGTGTATTTCTGAGTACTATTTATCCGAAAGTTGAGCTTTAATTCCAAGAAAATCTTTATGTCTGAACAAGATTATCTGTTTCCCGAGCAACAGCAGTTGCTTTCCAAAGCAACATTATTTTCGAGCAAGGATCAAGCGTGTTTCGAGCACCTTAGCTTATCGATAGGAATTGCCGAGCATTCCGATCAGATCTCTGAGCTGTCGAGCAATGTTTTGTTGCCGAGCAATGTTCTCTATATTTTTTCAGAGCAATGTTCTCTGATGTTAGGTATCAGCTCAGGTAAGAGTGAGGTTTGATTAAGAACAGCCCACGAACATAATAGAATTTTAAATTTCCTTGCCCAGCATAATTTCTATTGAGTTGGAATTATCCGAACATCAACTATACAACACGTTTAGCTTTCAGATTTAGTTATAAATTTAATTCTATTTCAAATACTGTTGTCAATATTTTAGTTGACTAAGAATCATACACTTTCATCTGAGCATTGTTGGCTTGCTTGTATGCATATAGAAACTGTTTATATACAGTATAAGTATTGCAGAGCATAATTTTTATGCTAACTGGAACCTGTATCTAAGGCACAACTATAATATATATGAGTATTTAATTGAGTCAAGGAGCTTCTAAGGCACAAGCGGAGTATTTTTATTGTTGGTCAAACAAATTATATGAAGTTGAGCAGTCCTCACATAGCAGCCGAACAACTCCGCCAAAAACACTTGATAATGCCGGACCTAGGTTCTGCTCACCAAGCTTATTATATATGTTTAAGTAAGACTTTGCGTATCAAAGGCAAAGTTTATTCTCAAACAAAGCTTAGCTGGATTTTGCTCTCAAAAGTATGGGTTTCCCGAGCAAGATTATTTGCTCCCCGGACAATATCATTTACTTCCGAGCAAGAGTATTTATCTTCCAAGCAATATTATTTTTTAAGCAATACTATTTATCTTCTCAGCAATATTATTTTTTGAGCAAGAGTATTTATTTTCGAGCCAGACTAATTTCCAAGCAAGCAAGGATTATTTCTGAACAAAGTGTATTCCGAGCACCTTTGGCTTACTACTTTCTCCAAAACGCAAGCAAAATATTCAATCATTGGCCGAACGATTTATGCAAGGTTGAGCAATTCTTACGCGGCTGAGCACTCCATACGACGCCGATTATTTTTCTTATCACTTTGCTGGCGAGTAGAAGGAATATATCTAATGTTTACTATAATATATATATATTCTTATCGAGCAAACATATGGGTCTTCAACCCCGAGCAAGAATTGCTAGAATTTCAAAAATTGCTAGAATAATGGGTTTAGCCGTAAGTACAGCCGAACATCAATTCGACCCGGGAGCATACACGAATCCATTAAAATTTTTATAGATTTCTGGTCATTGCTGTTGGAAGAGCAAAAGAGCAAAAAATGATTGATCAAAATTTCCTAAAACTCTTATAATAAATATGTATTTAAACGTTTTATAAATGATTGACGTGTAGTGTAGGTGCTGGGACGCTTTGATCTCACTTCCAAGTTCAAATCAACCTAAACGAAGCCGGACAAGCTTATATTTTTCAAAATATATCAGTAAGCATTATTCGAATATTTGTTATTGCTGAAAGTTTTTGCAGAAAAGCATTACAAATAAGGCATTTCAAGGAAAGAAATTACTCTAGCTTCAGAGACATGCACAAAATTAAAGGATTATCGAAAGGAGCCACGCTCGGCTTGCCAAACGTTGGTACAGAAAGGTGCCACACCCTTGGGTGTTGGTACAACCCTGGTTTATTAATTGACCAGGTGTTCTCTTTAAACTGGGATTCAATTCCCCAATTTTCTGAAAAGGATTATCAGAAAGAAGTCACCCTCGATCCCCCGGGCGTTGGTACAGTCTTGGTTTATTTATCGACCGGGTATTCTCTTTAAACTGAGATTCAATTCCCCAGTTTTCTGAAAAGGATTATCAGAAAGGAGCCACGCTCGGTTTTCCAAACGTTGGTACAGAAAGGAAGCCACACCCCCTTGGGGTGTCGGTTCGGCCCCAGTTTATTGACTGACCGGGTTTCTCTTTAGACTGGGATTCAGTTCCTTGGTTTATTGAAAAGGATTATCAGAAAGGCGCCAAGCTCAGTTTTTCGAACGTTGGTACAGAAAGGGAACCACATCCCCTTGGGGTGTCGGTTCGGCCCCGGTTTATTGACTGACCGAGTTTCTCTCTAAACCAAGTTTCGATTTCTTGGTTTATTGAAAAGGATTATCAGAAAGCTCTCTATGAAAGCACAACTTTGGCACAGAAAGCAAAAGCTCTCAAAAAGCAGAACCTCCCAAAAAGTCAAAGCTCTCAAAAAGCAGAAGCTCCCAAAAAGCCAAAGTTCTCAAGAAGCAAAAGCTATCATTAAGGAAGCTTGCCATTGTACAAATAGCAAAAGCTCCTAATGAAAGCACAACATCGGTTTGGAAAGCCAAAGCTCTCAACAAAAGTATACTCCCAAGCACATTCTGGTCGGGTTATCTACAAAAGCTAACTCCCGAGGTCAATCTGGCTCGGTTCATCTTAGAAGGCTTACTCCTGACCATATTAAGGTCGAGTTATCAACAAAAGCATGTCCCCAAGGTTGTTCTGACAGTTTATTTTAGAAAGCAAAGTCCCAACCAAATTTTGGTTGGGTTATTTACAAAAGCCAGTTCACCAGTCTATTTTGGTTAATTTCACTTCAAAAAGTATATTTTGGTTGATTTATATTTGAAAAGCACATTCTTCTGGCTAGGTTCATTTCAGAAAGCTAATTCCCAAGCATGTTTTGGCTCGAGTCATCTCAAAAAGTATATGCCTGAGGTTACTCTAACTCGGTTAATTTTAGAAAACTATGTCTTAACCTTATTTAGGTATGGTTATCTTCAGAAGCATTTTCCTGAGGTCATTTCTGAAAGCTATTTCTTAAGCATATTCGAAAAGCATATTGTGATGGTTGGATTCAATTTGAAAGCATATTATCAAGCGCTTTATGGTGAGACCCAATTCAAAAGCCTATCCACGAGTAAGTGGTGGTAAGATTCAGTCTATAAGCATATTCCTGAGCATATTTCTGTAGAGTTCATTGCAAAAGGCTAATTCCCAAGCATGAGGAAATCCCATGCCGAGCATATCCACAGTATGCCGAGCATATTAAAAGGTATAAAGCTATCTAGAGCATATTCTTCCTCAAGCATAGTGAACATTTTCCTGGATCAAAGAAGTATTATCAATCCCAAGCAAGTTCTTCCCCCGAGGAAAGTTATCCCGAGTAAATGAACAAGGGTACCAATGAGTAAGGGTATCTCCCAAACAAAGCTAGTCCAGAGCATGCTAAAAATACTCTTGAGCAAGTCATCCCCGAGCATATTATTCCTGAGCACAAGGTGCATTCCCGAACAAGGACTAAAGCATACCCGAGCTCAGCCACTGTCCTCTAGCAAAGTTCAACTCAAAACCCGAGCTCGGCTCTCTCTTTCCAGCAAGGTCTAAAGCGCATCTGAGCTCGGCTCTCCACAGTAAAGTTTAAAGTGCACCCGAGCTTGGCTCACCCCAGCAAAGCATGGTTTTCCCGAGCAAAGTTTAAGGCATATCAGGAGCTCGGCTTCTTTTCCCGAGCATGGTTTAAGGCTCATCTTGAGGTCGGCTGCATCCTCCTTAAGCAGATCATCACTGAGTAAGTTAAAGCACATCTCTAAGCGAAGTTAGCGTCATCAAACATGGTAACAACTATTTAAAACTAGCCCCGAACATGGCTTCTCTCCTTAAGTAACGCTATTAGAAGTAGCCCGAACAAGATAAAAGAGTTCCTATGTTGGGTTATTACTTTGTAAATGAGTTACCGAACAAAATTTTCAAAGTTTAAACACTTATTCATGTTGAAACGAAGCCACGGTTAGTGTGCCCAAGAAAAAAAGTCCAAAAAAGCGATGAAGATCACCCAAATCGGACACCCGAGCAGAAAGTTATGACCGTCTAAAGTTTTCATGAAATAAAGCCCAATTTAGTTTGGTTTTCTTTCTTTTTCTACCCCTGTTAGCACTATTGAAAGGATTTGCAACCCGACAGATCATAGTTCACTGGTTTCTCTCATCTTTTTGATGACCGTCTAAAGGTTTCTCTCATCTTATTTTGGCTCTTTGATCGGGCAAACGATGAATTCAAAGTTACATTCTTATTTATGGATACTCAGGTTCGTTCACATGACTTTTAGCTGGAGCGTTAAAGTATTCTCGATACACTTGTCATCCTCAGCGACAGTCAAAGTTGATGAAGAGCACGCCTCGTCTTACTTGACTTAGGAAAGCCAGGTGCATCAATACATGTGAGGTAGTAAAGGTACTTTCGTTACAATGTTACAAGTTGCTTTTTTGAATTTAAGTAAGCTCTGCCTTTACATAATTACTTGCACAAGCAAATCAATTTAGCCTGATTCTATCTTTGCATCTCATAAAAAGCATAAACCGTTTACACTGTTGTTGAAGTATATCTATGCAATGTTACATACTTCCACTGTTGATGAATTTCAACTTTTGAGCACATATTGTTTATTTTATATACGGAAAGGATAAAAGTTTATAAGTTTTATTCTACTCTGCTCGAGTAATAAATTATCCCGGCCAGAGTGGGGGCATAATGTGATGCATAAAAATAGTTTGCCCGACCACAAGAGAGGTCCACCGACCATAAATTGCACCCCCCGAACAGGAGGTATATTCTAGTTAAATTAGGACTAAATAATTTGCTAGTTACGTTATATAATTACTTTATGTACTGCACTACTACACGGCCTACGAAACTTACATCATCTGCCATTTAATGTTAGCCACCCACCTCCACTTTAAGTCACATCAAATTAAAGTGACAGTCAAATCAACAGAAAGCTAGACAGACACTCCATTTATAAATACCAAAAATCAAGACAGCGTAAGGCTTCTTCTTTCGGTTCCTTTTTCTCTGATCTTCTGCTCTCTCTCTCTCCGTTTACATGAGATTATTATTTATACGATTTACTGACTTAAGCATCGGAGTTGGTGCATCGGAGTGTTCTTGGTCGGGGACCAACTCCGACCGTTTTATTTCACTAATTTCTGGCTTGCAGGCAATCTCCATGGACAAGGGAGAGAAGGGGTCAACAGAGAAGAGTGTAAAAATTATTGCCGAACAACCATAAATTTTTTTTTTTTATAGTTTGATTATTGTTTTTATTAATTTTGAGGTATCATTTATCCTAGGATGATTATTCATCTTTCAGTTCAACTTTTAAGTTTTTTTTATCTGAATTGTCCAAATTATTTCATTTTCTTAACATAAGAAATCAAATTGTTCAAATAAAGTGTAGACAATTGAAATCATATTAACTTACACCCATTCGATAAAACAGTTACGTTTTTAATTTTTGTATTCAGTTTTTATATTCAATTTTTAGTTTTGTACTCAATTTTTAATTTTTAGTTTTCATTTTCATAGTAAAAAAACAAAAAAAAGAAAAATTTGAAAATACATTTAGTTGTTGGTAGTTATAGTTGTTAACCAATTAAATTCAACAAATTTAACTATTTTAATTATATTAATTATTAAAAATAATTTAATCTAATAAAAATAAAATATATTAAACATAATTTATTGCAATTATTTTCTAAGAAATTCAATAAAATATCTTTCATGTAAATTAAATTAATTAATTTAATTAATTAATTATATTATTTCAATTTAATTATTTAATAATATTATTTTTTAAATAATTTAATTCAATAAAAATAAAATATATTCAATATAATTTAATTATATAATTTATTAAAAATAATTTTTTAAAATATTTTTATATTAATTTAATTAATTAAATTTATTTAAATAATAATTTGAATTAAATAAAATAAATGTGCTTATTTAGTTATATTTTTATTAAAAATAATTTAATTCAATAAAATAAAATATATTAAATATAATTTATTACATCATTTATTGAAAATAATTTAATAAAATATTTTTATATTGATTTAACTAATTAAATTCAATTATAATTAATATAATTTAGTTAACTAATATATTTAATATATAATTTAATATACTAAATTAATTATTTATAAAATTAATTATTGATTAAATTATATTTAATATATCTTTATATAAATAAAAGTAATATATTATTAATTTAATATATTAATATATTTTATATATTAATTAAATACTTTTATATTAAATAATAATATATTCAGCGATGATCGGATATAAGTAGGAGGTAATGGCGATGGTGGGAGGTGGTGGTCGGATGTTAGTGACAACCAACGGACGATGGTGCTTGATGATTGTAACTGATAGTGGTTGTGTAAGAAAATAAAAACTTGAGAAAACACATTTTCTATGTTTTCATAATTTTTAAAAATTTTTAAAACAGTTTTCATTTTTTTAAAAAACTAAAAACAAATTTGCCAAATAAATTCTAATGTTTAGTTTTAAAAAAAATGAAAACAAAAATAGGAAATTGAAAATGAAATGGTTGCCAAACAGGTCCTACAATAATTTAATTTAATTCTAATTCTAAATGAATTAGCCGAAATATATTATATTTACATGTAAATATTTAATCCATAATTTTACTTTTTACAAATTTATTATTATTATATTATGCAAAATTATATATATATACACCTAAATCCTAATTTTATTTGCTACAAATTTACTATCATATATATAATACATTTATTTAATTCATTTTCTATCCTACAAATACAAGAATTAAAATCGAACCAAAATATAATTTATGCGTAAAATTAAAATAATCATAATCAAATAAAAGACTGAATTAACCAAATTGAAGAAACGTCACCTCAAATTGCTTAGGACACGTTTAGTAAGACTGTCAATTTTTAGTTTTTGTATTCAGTTTTTATATTCAGTATTTAGTTTTTGTATTTAGTTTTTTATTTTAATTTTTATTTTCATAGTAAAAAAATAAAAACTTGAAAACACATTTAGTAACAATAATTGTTAGTTGGTAGTTATAGTTGTTAATTAATTAAATTCAATAAATTCAGTTATTTAAATTATCTTAACTATTAAAAAATAATTTAATCCAATAAAAATAAATTATATTAAACATAATTTATTATAATTATTTTTTAAAAACAATTTAGTAAAATATAATTTAGGTTAATTAAATTAATTAAGTTGATTAATTAAATTTAATTATTTTAATTATATAATTTATTAAAAATAATTTATATTAAATTATTTGTTATTTTAATTTAATTAATTAATTTTAAATTAAATTAATTAAATATACTTATTTTAATTATATTTTTTATTAAAAATAATTTAATTCAATAAAAATAAAATATATTAAATATAATTTAAGAAAATATTTTTATATTAATTTAACTGATTAAATTCAATTATAATTAATATAATTTAGTTAATTAATATATTTAATATGTAATTTAATATATTAAATATTAATTATTGATAAAATTAATTATTAATTTAATATATTAAAATATTTTAGATGTTCATTAAATATTTTTATAGTAAATAATAATATATTTGACGATAACTGGAGATAGATTGGTGTAATGGCGACGATAGGAGGTGGTGGCCAGATGTTAATGGCGAGCTAACGAATGATAGTGGTTAACGATTGTAACTGATAATGGTTATATAAGAAAATAAAAAATGAAAATGAAAATTTGAAAAAACACATTTTGTATATTTTCATAATTTTTAAAAATTTTAAAAATAGTTTTTATTTTTTTAAAAATTAAAAATTAAAAGTAAATTTGTCGAATTAGTTTTTATGTTCAGTTTTCAAAAAGAAAATGAAAACAAAAATTAAAAACTAAAAACAGAATGACTGTCAACCGGGCCTTAGCAAACCATTATTTTAAATAATATTTTTTTTATTACTATCATTTTACCAAATACTTTAAACTCAATGATGGCATACGTCTAATTTTTAGCCATTCGGTTTTTTAGGGGCCCAGGGGGGGGGGAAGTCTCGATCTACAACTATGGTCTTAGCAGGAAAAGACATTGATGACGCAAGCAGACGAAATTGGAACAAAAGCCAGCAACAAGCACGGTGCTTCCAGCGCTAACCCATTTGCTTTTTCATGAGCCGTACATTATAAGCAACATACGTTACATAATCGAATCATCAATTCAATCTTCCTTTCTCCTTCCCTTTAATATACCTGTCAATTCCATCTCATTCCCACCATTGCGTTTGTAGAGAGAGAGAGAGAGAGAGATGGCAAGACCTCCATATCACACTCTCTCACTGCTAGTCTCCCTGCTTCTCTTGATTTTATTTCCAATATGGTTGAGGTAATTAAAAAGACTCAATTTCTTTCCATATATCTGACAAACATAAATAAATAATAAGTACATTCCTTTTGTATATAAAAAGAGTTGTACTTAATTGTAATTAATTATGCTGGTAAAACAATACATTTTGTATACCCTCCGTGATCTTCTTTTCATGTGCTGTTAATCCTTGGAGCAGGGCTTAAACAGGCATCGTCCTGCAGGTATTTATTTATTTATTTATATCTTAATCCTTTTAAAATTTAAAAATTTTATCCTAATGTCTTTTTTAAGAAAACTTTTTGAATATGCGCCATTTTGATGATATCGAGGTTGAAACTGTTAATTTAAAATTCAATGATTCTGATATATTATTTTAAAAAAATATAAATGTATTTAAATTGTTAAATTTTAATTAATAATCCGACCTCAATGTCACCGAGCTCAAATCCATCGCTGATTGTGATGCTTATAACAAACTGTTGATGTTACAACACTAAAAATCCACAGATTGCAAGCCAAGGTGCACGTATAGATGCTCTGCAACGTCACACAAGAAGCCATGCATGTTCTTCTGCCTCGAGTGCTGCGCCAAATGCCTCTACGTGCCTCCAGGGACTTACTGCAACAAACAAACATGCCCTTGCTACAACAATTGGAAGACCAAGAAGGCGGTCCCAAGTGCCCTTGAAACATATATATAATATGCGTATATATATATATATATATATTTAAGCTACTTTTAGATCATTATTGGTCTCTTATATTTTAATTGTTAACATAGATAAAAAATTTTGCATGCCAACTGTGGGCATACCTGAGTTCAAGCCCATTGAGTCCCAACCCAATTCACTTTTGCTTTCATTAAAAAATAATGAAGTTTGGGTCAAAATTTTGTATTGAGCTTTTATTATTGTTATATATTTATGATGTGTGGTTTCTTATAATTGCAATGGTTTCTATTCCTTTCATAATTTTTTTTTCCTTTTTAGATTACTGATTTATTGAAAGAAAATAAAAAGAGTGGGAAAGAAATTAAAAAGAATTCAAAATAGGTGATATAAGAAAGTACTCTTAACAAATTTAGTAATAATTTCTTATATAGTTGAAATTTTGGATAAAAAGTTCAAATCAAAAAATTATACTAATCTATGAGTTCTAATTTTTTTTCCTAAAACTTTAATCTCTAACAATTATTACATATAGTTTGGTCTCTCTCAAAGAAAAACTTTAATTAACTCTTGATAAGCACCAAAAAAAAAAAAACACAAATTATAATGCTTTAATTTAGAAAGTTTGATTTCTTAGAAATCATAATTAGGCGAATTTAAGTTATCAATTTTAATTTACACCTGATCTCTACACTTAAAATATGATAAAATTTAAAATGTTCAAATTATTTTGTGAGATAGATGGCAGTAAAACCTACTAAAATAAGAAATGAGCAAAAAAGTTAAAATATAAAAATGATGTTGTTGAATAAAAGAAAAAAATATTTCTTATCTGTTAGATCTTAACTGTGAACAGGACATTTCAAAAACATACTGTTTTATTATTTAGATATTATCAACGTAGGTTTATTTTTAGCTAATTTATTATTTCTTAAATTTTGCACTCTTTTAATTCATTTTTATCTGAAATAAATTAAAATTAATAATTTAAAAATATTTTCACCTTTATACTAACAGAAAATTTAAACTTCAAAAACTTTATCCGAACACATTTCAAGAAAACAAGACTTTATTACAGTCCACAGTCGATTTTGGGCACATATGAGAAAATACTAATCAACATTAACTCTATTATTTATTTATTTCTCATAAGGAAAACCGTTATAATAAAAATAAATTATCAAAATAATATGGCGGTAGCAATTTTGTAGATAAATTATATACATGTTTATGGACTTCTTGATTATAAATAACAAGTTCACACTGCTCACGTTACTCTGATAAAACTTTTTCAAAAATTTGTTAGACAACAATAATCATAATAGTGTTGGGCAAAATAATACTTAGATGTACGGATGCCGAACAAGTGTAGTCAAGGCCCCACGGGCCCAGTGCCGAGCATATTTGTGTAAGCCACGTAGTCATTCGCCGAGCACGTTGCATCGTGACACGTGGCGTTCCGCCGAACAGCTGATTGATGGCACGAGAGTTCCACGTGAGTGTTATACACGAACATACGTCTTAGGGTTATATTCCAAAGGATACCCTAAACCTCAGCACCTATGAATAGTATGTTGCTACGTGGCCTATAGCCGAGGACCTCAATAGTTAGTTTGTTCGGCCCATCGATTGGCGGCTGGTACATGTTAAGCCTGGGACCCACAGCCTTAAAGAGGGCTCATAACCATAAATGCCACCGTAGTTATGACTGAACTGGGTATTTATCTCTGAGGAAATAACTAAGTCAGTTCATTTCATTATGAGTAGTTGACGGATGTGACAGGAAGACGGTTTGACTCTGAAATCCTGGTTGTATTGCCGTGTTAAAACCACCAGAAGTATTAAATGAAAAGCATGGTGTATTAAATGAAATGTATGATGCATTAAATGGACAAGAAAGGCATTTAAACAGGAAGGAAAAAAGGAACACGGAAGCATGGATGATGTCAAATCGCAGGTATACTTTATTTATTACCAACTTAAGCTTTTACTTATTCTTTTCTGAAAAACTTCCTACTTTGAGTGATTTGTTGAGTTAAGCATCGGAGGGTTTTCCGGTCAGAGTCTTCCACTCCGGCCGTAACCTTTCTTTCTATATTTGTTCGGCAGGTCGTCGATTGCATTTCCGGTTGGCGTGGTCAGCAGTTCTGGCGGTAGCAATTTTGTAGATAAATTATATACATGTTTATGGACTTCTTGATTATAAATAACAAGTTCACACTTGCTCATGTTACTCTGATAAAACTTTTTCAAAAAGTTTGTTGGACAACAATAATCATAATATACATTTATTGAGTTGAGAGTACAATTCCCGTTTGGTACTACAATATTCAATCAATTATAAAGACACCAACATACAATATTCAATCAATTACAAAACACTAATATTCAATCACGGAGCTAAAGGTGTTAGGGGTGACCACGGGTCCTAATTATGATATTTTACTTATATACATGTACTATATTTAACAAAAAATAATATTACATTATAGTGGTTCCCTTGGTCCCCTTTATAAATGAAAAGATATTGGTTAAGTTTGAAGATTGTCAAAACCTAACAAGAGATTCTTTTTTGGCAAGTGAGAGCCATGGGCCTTTCTCTTGACCACTACGTTATGAAATAGCTTAATAGAATAGGCTTGCTAAATAAGGTGATAGTGAACTTCTCTCCATTGGCAGCTTCGAAGTTGTTTCTCTAAGTCTTGCTTTTTTCTGTTCTCTAATTGTCAGTAATTGAAAGGATTGTCTGGAATTCATTCAGAAGTTGCCAAAGATAGTAGCGGTTGGTGGAGATTGTTAGCCTCCAGGTTTGCAATTTAATGGGCTTAGAAAAAGCCATACAAGGAATAAAAATGGGGATATCTGAAGGAGGAACTATTTCTACATTAGGGTGGTAGATACTTCATACAGAAACTCTCTACTAGATCTACTAGAATCATCACTCAGATGGAAGAAGAAGAAGCAGACGAAGACTTCCACATTACCAATCTCGACCAATAGCTATTATCTTTGGCGACTTCTGGAATGGATTTCAGACACACTTCTCAATTATTGGCTACTTGAGAAGAGCAAAAATGAGACTTAGAGAGACACTCTGAGTTTTTGAGCAATAGTTTGCAAGAAAAGCAAAAAGCTATTACCCCACTTGTTTAGCTTGTATAAACTCAAGGGTTCGAATCCTAGTTTTCTAATCTGCCAGATCACGCAAAGTGCAAGCATAGCGTATACTAATCCAAGGATTGAATAAAAGTATGGCTTTGATACCAATGTATGCATAGATCAAAAGCAGGATCAAAGAAAATAATAAGAGATTGAGGGAAATGAGAAGACCTAGTACGACTTATGATATGATCTTGGACATTTGAGGGAAGGTTGTATACAGGGAAAATAGGCCCTGCTGGTCGAAGTTTAGGTAAGGTTTGGTGGTGGATTTGGTCACACCCGAACTAAACTATTAAAGCCACTGATCCCAAGTTCACCAAGAACCTAAATGGCTCTGTTCAAATTGAGTTCTTTCGCCAATCCAAAAATGTCCAATGCCTAGTTTTCCTTACCAAAATTAATAACATTGAGAAACTTAGTGGAGATGTTCACAAACTTCAAGTTGAAGGTGGAAGCTTCACTGGGATATTGTCATACCCAGAGAGTCAATGATGGATTTTCACCCCCACATAATGGGCTCTTGGTAAATGAAAAGTCTTAGCTTCATGTTAAAAATTATTAAAGCACAACAAATTAATTTGTGCCTTTTTTATACAAATTTAAAAATATATATCTCTCTCTTCACACCGAGATTTCTTTTTCCCATGTCATCAGTAATTATTTTTTCACATTCTCCCTTCACTTTATCTATTTATCATTTTCACTTTTTATACTTTACATTCCTCTTCTAACTCTACAAAACATTTCTCTTCTACAACCATAATGCTAGAAAAAAATTTTGGTTCCATTTCTCTCCGACAACCATAGTACTAGAAAAAAATTTTGATTCTAGTGAAAGAAAATTTTGGATAAAAGGTTAGTATTTTTTTTTCTTTTCACGTTTTTGTTTTTAGTTGTTTCTCTTCTTAATTAGAAAAGGTTTTATAATTGTAAAGTCGTCAAATATATTAAAAATTTTTTGCTGCCCTATAATGAAATCCTAATTTTTTTCCCTGCTAATGTTTTTTTATATAAAATAATCGATTTTATTTTAGTTAGTATCAAATACCTACACATAAAAATCTATATAAAAAATTAAGTTTTTAATAGATTACTAAACACTCTAGATTACTTGTCAGTCAATTTAAACACTTAATTTATTTTTAGCATGATTTTTTAAATTAAAAATAAAAACCAAATAGGCTCTAATTCTCATTTAGTACAACGTTTTAACGTTTTTTTTTTTTTTTTAAAATAGCGATAGTATTTGATTATCCATTTTTTACTTAAAAAATAAAAATTTAGGCATTTCAATTTTTCATGGCACCAAAATTTTAAGAATTTTATTGATTTTTCAAAATACCCTCTCTCAACCTTAATAATTAATGCTAAAATATACTTGATATAAGAAATCAAATTTACCCTCATTTGTTTAATAAATTATTATTAAAAAAATAAAAAATTATATTTAAACAAATATAATTAATGCACGTATATTTTAATAAGGGTGAGGACATCATTACTGTATAAAAAGTTCCTTCACTCCATAGTAATTAATTTTTCTTTAAGAGCATGTTTGGATCAAAGATTTGCCTAGAGAACCTATAGTTCAACTGATAAGATTTTGAATTTACTCTCTAGTCAGTAGTTTAAGTCTTCTTAGAACTCCAGGATTAATTGAGGCACGTACAAACTGGTCTAAATACCTTGAGTATTCAAAAAAAAAAAAAAAAAAACAATTTGCCTAGAGGGAAAGAAAAAAAAAAGTGAAAATAATTCAAAATTACTACTCTTAATTAATTGGTTTGAAATAAAAAAATGGTAGAAAAAACATATAAGATTTGATAAATTAAAAATAATTAAATCGTAAAACTTTATTAATAAACGCATTTCACTTTTATATTTTTTAATCCATTCAAATGATAATATGCATTTAAAATTTTGTATTTTTTTCTCTTCTCTTCCTACTCTTTCTTTTCTCATTTCCTTTTCTCTTTTCTTTTACTTCATCCAATGTTTAGTCCAAATAAACTCTAAAAGAATTTACCAAAAAACTAGCCTCATGTCACACGGCAACAACTCTATTTTTTTCTAAACACCAAAAGTAGTGGCGGCAGAAGGATCGAGACGAGCAAATTTCAATATAGGTAGTTGGACATTTGCTTTTTAACTTTAAAATGATATAACTTCCCCGCTAAAGCACAAATCTTGCGTCAACCAAATCACCCTTTACATTCTATATAGAGGTTAGTTTGTTGCATCCAACAACCTTCATCATACTTCCCTGCGTTACAAAGAAGTCCAACCGAGCAATTTTCTTCCTTTTCCTATTACGACAAAGTTCAGCCTATTAATTTAAGGGGTAGTTGGTAAAAATTTAGTTAAAAAATATAGTAAAAAGACAAATATTCAATGTAAAAGTGACATACGATAAAATTTAATTAAAAAATATACAAAAAATTGATAAAAATTAGTGAATTTTGATCAATTTTAACCAATCAAACACCTCTCAAATCCTCTAATTGTGGTTATTTTTTCGACACATGATCAATAAAGCGCAATGCTTATAGAAGAATAAAAAGGCAGCCAACAAAGTTAAATATTAATTTGTGTTAGCGGGAGCCAAATTTAATGGCCATTTCATCACATAATTAGATTAAAATAAAAATATATATACATATATACAGTTCACCTATAATAAATAACTATTATATCTCAGCTAATAAATAAATAATAAATAAATAAAAGTTTCCTTGCACTTTAACAATTTAGGTGACTAAGTCACGAGTTTACTAATTTTATGAAACTATAAATTTAGACGTGAAACAAATGATATGTAACAAATTATGTTAATCGCAAAAACTATTATCATGAAATAATGCAACAACTAAAAAAGGTAAGTTATCTTACTAATGGAAGTTATAGGAAAGAAGGGTGGTACTTAAGTAAAATGATATGCTCAAATCCTTAACTTCTTTCATCTTTGTTATGTAATCCAACTGTTTAAAGTTTACGAGGATGAGTGGGGTTATTATACCCACTTCTTTAGCACGCATTACATTTTTTAATTTTCTACACTATTTTAATTAATGAAAGATCAAGTGCTTAAAACAAGTAAAAATTTTGAATCTTAAAACCTTCTGCATCAAATGTAAAAATAAAAAAATAAAAAAAAAATCTCATTGTTATATTTTTCTACATATTGTATTAAATTAAACTTATACTTAAAATACGAAAATAATATTCAAACAATTCTCCTTAGATAAAATGAATCTAAATCAATTAACTTCAAATTTAAAAAATACAAAATAAAATTTTAGATTTTATAAGATTTGGAATATAAGTATTTACATTTTGAATTAAAGATTTGGGAGGTAAAAGAAAATAAAAAAATAAAAAATTAATTTTTAATTTAATTACTTATAATTTATTTTTTTGCCTTCCATCTTCTACTAAAAATCAAACAAATGAGGTACTTTTGAAGACTAACATATTAATAAAAAGATGAAAAAAATACTTACAAATAAGGCCTAGCTTTTCTTAACCATGTAAAACTTTAGCTCAAGTGGATGTTTTGAGAGAAACACAAGAACTACTGTACAAAGAATGTTAAGTTATTAGTTGTTCTAAGAGCTTAAATTATTAAGGAATAAGCCCAACAATAAACATTAACACTCTCCTTCCACATACAAATTGGGTGCACCAATACAAGTAAACAAGATACATAATAATAAGGCTTCGTTTGAGAAAGAAAATAGCTTACTTATTTTTAATTGGCTACTGTAGCAGTTAAAAATAAGCCAGTTATTTTGTGCTTGGGAAGAAAAAAAAAGTAACTTTATTTAAGATAAATTTTTAATTTGACTAATTTGATATTTTTACTTTTGAAAGTTTAAAAGAATGTTAAAATATAATAGGGTAAATTTGATCGATCACTGTAGCAACTAGCCACTTTAGCAGCAATTAGCTCGGCTTCCGAAACGGAGCCTAAATCGGAAATAACAAAATCAAATTTAGGATCTCCTAGAACCAAAATTTTGATACTATGTTAAGTCACCAATTATCCAAAAAATTTAAGGTGACATTTGTTTTTTTTTTTTTTTCGTTTTATATTTTGTTTTCTACTTTTTGTTTTATGTGTTTATGTTTTGAAAATCGCAAAATAAAAAAACAGAAAATACATTTAATTTGATATTTTCTATTTTTCGTGTTTTGAAATTTTCCTTATTTTGGGTTGAAAATACTCAAAACGACCGTTTACAATTTTGCATTTCATGTGTAAACTCATTTTATGTTTTTTAAAACAGATTTTAAAAAATAAGTAACCAAATGCGTTTTAATCTATTTTTCTTATTTTCAAAATTAAAAAATAGAAAATAAATTCAAATAAGTATACTAAATAACACATCAATTATTAAAAAAATAAGTCCAATAATGTATATCAACTTGTAATAACATAACCTTTCAAAAAAAAAAAAAACTTATATTAGCAAAGAATTCCTGCGCAAATCAAAAGTAAAAAAGTTAGCGACAGTGCTATTGCCACTCGATACTTGTGGTATTAGAAATTCAAGGTTTTTAATTCTATATTGATAGTTTTTAGAACTAAATTTTAATTTATTAAATCATCAAATATTTTTTACTAACTTATTTAAGTAATTTTTATTCGTTTTTCTTTTTTTTTTTAAATCAGAATACACTTTGCAGTTTGAACTTGAAACACAAATTAAAAAAGCCCAGAGTCTGATTCATATAAGATGTAACTGAGTTTTGCCCCCATTTGGTTTGAAAAGAAATTCTAAAAATTTTATAAATTTCTATTAACTTTATATCATATCAACTTTTTTCTTTCACTGCACACATTATAAACTATCAATTTATCTCAATTTATCCCATTCCAAACCCACCCTAATTCGGGCCATATCGACTAGGCAGCTCCGAACGTTGACCCGCAGAGGGGAAGTAATAATTCTCTCCCATTTTCTTTCTACTTTTTTTGGGGAAGTAATAATTTTACTGGTTTTTTTTCCCTTTTTTATAATAAATTTATTTATTCATTTATTTATCATATTTTCCCTCGTCTCCAAGCCCAAGTTTTTTTTTTTTTTTTTTTTTAACGCTGTTCCCCGAAAACCCTAGATGTTTCATTTGAAGCTCCTTTCTCTGTACTAATGAATCCACTGTAACTTTGACGTCTCTCTCTCTCTCTCTCTCGATTTCTCCGCATCCTCCATAAAAATTTTCCATCAAATTTCTCGTTTTCTTGCCGAAGAGCGATTTGTGTGGGCGTATTGACTCACAAGCTGATTTGCGGTTATTTCAGGGTATCTTCGTGCCTTCTTCATTCTCTTTCCTTTTGCATTTCGACTTGTAAGTTCATATATATGTGTGTGCGTATGCGTTATCTATAGATGTTTATTTGTGCGTGTAATGTGGCCAGTTTACTGATCATGAAATCTGTTGAAAACAGCTTGCTTTTGGGAACTTGATATGCAAAATATGTGTGATTATGTGTATTTATTGATGGAATTGTCCATAATAGTGAGGCTACGAAAGCACCAACCGGGACACACTTATCTTCCTGGTTTAGATATATAATTTTTAATAGTGGGGCTATAAAAGCATCGACCAGGACGCACTTATCTTCCTTGTTTGGATATATAATTTTTTCTTAGAACTTTGTAATTTCTGGTTCATTCATTGAAACAAAATGTTCAATCAGCTTACGTCTTGGATTGTGACCTCCTTTTTGGCATCTTTTCAGGAATGCATTGCACAAGCTATCCTCTTTGTGTATTTGTTTACCATTTGGATTGTAAGCATGCTTAAATTATCATTTCAATTGCGTTGGTTTAGTTTTGTAATGAACCTGTTTTAGTATCGTTATCTCTTCCCTATTACTTTGTGACCTTTAGGATCTTGAGTTGTTTAAACTGGAAAATGTTCCAGTGGCAAGGTAGTACCCTTTCTTTTAGTTGCTACAGCTGTTATGAATTTTCCCCTCCTTGATTAGTTGTATTCATGGTGTAAGACAAAATTCTAAATCGAAATATTTCAGTGTTTATCTACACAATCCAATAAGTTGTGTTTAAACACTATTATCCCAAATTCATAAGGGATATAGGCATTTTCTGGTTTCTAGGTAATAATTCGTGGTTGGTTGGGTTTACAATGGTTTTATGGTGATGGTAGATTAGCTATTAAATTGATTATTTTTAATTGACGCATGTGAAATTCATGGATGTGATATATTCAACTTAATTTAGCATTTTTTTCCAGCTAAGCAAGGTCAAATACATGGTTTTTTTTATTTCATCCATTCCGATCGGTTAAGAGTCATATCCTCTGTCAACCCACATCAAGCCATATTTTTCTTTATTATTCTTGATGTTAGTTTTGGTTTACCCCAAGCCCATGTGTTAAATATGATTTGAATGCTGTTACTCCTAATTACTGCATTTACCAATTTCCATTGTGTTTGACTAAACCACTTATGACCATTTTTCATGGATGTGATATTATTGGCTTAAATAAAGTTCTTTCCATCAATATGCCCTCCGTAACAAAGTATTTATTAAGTTTTGCTTTCTGTTTTTTAGGAAGTGTTTGTTATTATTTCTAACACAATAATCATTACTTGTGCTCAAGTTCTGGCCTTATGTTGAATTATTTTTGTTAGTTGTGATGGTATTGATATAATTTAATGGGAGAATAATGTAATGATTCTAGCCCATAGAAAAACGTGATTATCATTTGCGTGAAGTCGGGTTTAAGGTATTCGTCGATGTTTATATATTTCGTTGGGCACTTGGAAGACATAAGTGTTCATTATTTAGATGCCATGTTTAAGGTATGCCTTGATGTTTACGTATTTTGTTGGACACTTGGAAGGCACATGTGTTCTTTACTTAAGACATGGAAGACGCTATAAATAAATAAAACTTAAATTTAAATAAGAAGATGAAAATGACATGAATTTACATTTATTAATCCTTTCTAAAATAGATATTAATATAAATTAAATGTATTTGTTATACAAAAACAAATTAATAGTTATTTTTTCATTTTTTTTTATATAGCACGTCCTTGCCATGTTTTGTCTTGATATTTTTTGAAATGAGTGTGTAGGTATGTCTATGTTGTATCCATGATAATTTTTGAAAGGAGTCTGTTAGTGTGTTTGTATTGTATCCATGTCTTGTATTCGTAGTTCTTAAGTTCTTCCTTTTGTTTTATTTCTTCGGTATATATATATTAGATATATCCTATATCAGTGAAATTAATTGTCTCGAACTAGTGTAAGATCTTAATGTGCCTTTACACTCCTTCTCGTTAAGTTTTGAGTTGGTTGTTTTAGTATGGTATCAGAACTAGGTTTGGGGAGGACTCGTCCGCTTTTTACTCAATTTCTTAGTTTTGCACTGCTAGTGCTTGGTACACGTTCTGCCTCTCCACATGCAAGCAGGAGGTTGCATGTGGGAGAGCATATTGGAATTTATTCCCATCAGTAAATCAACTCTCTTAAATCGCTATAAAATTCTAATGAGACACTCCACTCCTTGCCAATTGATTTTGAGTTGGATGCTTTAATAAAAAAATATATATACATATATATGGAGGGAGCTAGCATTGATGGAGTTGGAGTTTCCTACATTTTGATGCTACCAGTGGCAATCACTAGTAATGGTTTTAACTTGAATGCTTGAATTAAATTTGTGTGCTTCACTACTTCAATATATCGCTTCTTCATAACATAAGGATGTACAACTTGCATGATCCATATACCATGTGCTAGGGTAATCCGAGTTCTTATACTTTTGTTTAATTATCTTTTCTATCTTTTATGACCAATTAAAGTTCATTAACATGTCGTGACGCAGAACGGAATGTGGACGTGGGCTTGATATGTCTGAAGCTTGACCAAAGATGGTAATTTTTGTATTAGCCAAATGAAAAACTCTAATCTTACGGGTTTTTGAAATTCACTAGAGAGAGAATATTATTAAAAATATAATTTTTAAATTAGAAGTAATTTTCCCATAGAGCTACAACTGTTTAAATAATAAAACCCCAATGTTGAAATGGGACATGATAGTATGTTCAAAATTTACCAAATTTGACAAATACGGAATGATTATAGAATCCACAAGTAACATAAAAAGAAATCACTACAGAATTGATGGTTTCTAATCTATTGGCAATTGCTAAAACAAAAATTATCAAAAATAGCAAACTGATGATTTAAAGCCCTAAACAATGGAATTGAGGTTCAGAGAGCTTGACATGACAGCTGTAGGTGGTGAAAATGGCTCTAGATGGCCTGAGAAACGTAGAAAACATATATTATTGGTCTCCATTGGACTCCTGTATCAGAATTTCCATTACACCATTGGGTGTCCAACTCCTATCCACTCGGTTCATGTAATCTAGCACGACCCATTCTACATTTGCCCCATCCACTTTATGAGAACTCGATGTCAAGTGCCTTGGCTGAAGTGGTAAAGCCCTCAACGGCCTCCTCACCCACCCAGGTTCAACACCCGGGTACTCACCCCCCTCCCCCACTTACCTATCAAAAAAAAAGAACTCGATGTCAAGTTCAAGTTTGGATAGAGCCCCCTTTTGGAAGGATAGTACTCAAACAAGTCAATAACATTAAAGGTTGTGGATGGAAATGCCCATACTTTCAGGGAGATCATTGACATAGGCATTATTATTAATCTTCCTCAAAATTCTGTAAGGACCATACTTCTTGGGCTTCAATTTGTTGTACGTGCCCATGGGAAATCTCTCTTTGCACAAGAGCACCATAACCATGTCATCAACTCAAAAAAATTTATGCCGTTGGTGCACATCTGCAGCAATTTTGTACTTAGCTTTGCACTCTTCCAATTTCTGCTTCACCCCTGCTTGAACTATTTGAATTTGATCAACCATGTTATTTGCTGCAATACTTATCCCTAGTATCCTTGGCAACTTGATCAAGTCAACAACTTGTTTTGGCACCTTCCTGTAGACTACGGAAAATAGAGACCTCCTTATGGAACCGTGGGACTATTATAAGCAAACTCAGCCTGGGGCAATGTGTTATCCCACTACTTGGGCTTGTCTCCGCATATAATACTGAATAAAATTTTCCAAGCTGTGGTTCACCCCTTTAGTTTGCTCATCTGTCAAGGGGTGGACAATGTTGATGTAATTCATTTTGGTGTCAAACCTCTTCCACAACGTCATCTGGAAGTGGCTCATGAACTCCGTATCTCAGTCTGAAGTTATAGAAGTTGGAACACCATAATGGCGCAGGACTTCCTGAAAAAGCAGCCTTGCTACATGCACTACATCAGAGGTCTTCTTGCAGGAAATGAATTACACTATATATTAGAAGAAATCCACCACCACAAAGACAAAGTCAACTCCACTCTGCATTCTTAGCAGCCCCAAGACAAAATCCATGGTAAGATCTTTTCAAATGCCTATAAAGGTAGGCAAAGGCATGTACATACCTGTGTTTTGGGACTGCCCTTTTGACGCTTGACATGCAGGGCACTTCTCGACCAAATTACTTGCATCTCTCTTCAGTTGGGGCCAAAATTCTCTCTCTTCACTATAGTTATGGCAAGGCTAAATCTCTTGATAATACACTGCCATGTAATTCTCTGATGAGTTTCCTTCAAAGTGAAACACATGGAATGCATAGTCTGTTTCCTTTGACCAAGTACCCCCACCACCATAAGGAAATCCAGTCAGTTGCTTTTGGGAAACTCTTCCCCATAATTCCTTTCAGTTGTCATCTTCCTTATACAACTTTAACGAGCATTCGAATACCACAACCTCACTACTTAATGTAACCCACAAAGTAGCCCAACAAATCAACGTGCTTGCCACTTAATTTGTTGCACGAAATTTATGCCGGGTCACTTAACATAATTGCTCAAGGAAAGATGCCCACCCACCTAGCATGCATTTTATTAAGGTGTCTCTGCTTTCAGAAGTATTTAAGGGTTTCATGACCTGAATAAATTACGAACTCCTTACCTGAATAAATTACGAACTCCTTGGCCAATACGTGGGCCACTTCTTTCTTACCTATTTCAACTTTTTGTCACTGGTATGCCTTATTGTGACAATGCAACCTCAGTTTCTGCGCCACTGTGTCACACTCCAACTTGAACATCTTGTCAACATCAGGCAGAAGTAGCACTGGTGTGTGCTAAGTTTCTCCTTAATAATTGCAAAACTTTGATAAGCTTTCTCGCTCCATTGGAATTTTCTCTTCTTCAAACAATCATTAATGGGAGCCTCAATACTATTGAAATTTTGGATAAATATTCGATAGAAAGTAGACAACCCATGAAAACTACATACCTCTGTACCATCGCTGATGGTGCGTACAGTTTCTTCATCTACATGAATACCATTTGCACTAACTATGAATCTCAGGAAGATCAAGCTATCTGTAAGGAAGCTACGCTTTTTCGTGTTGATATACTTGTTTTCTCCACAAGGCCATCAGCACCTACCGCAAGTGCCAAAAGTGTTCTGATTCACTGAGAATCAGTTAGGTTACAGACACAGTGATGCAAGACGGGAAGCGAGAAATAGATGCAGCATGGGTAGAAAAGCAAAAAAGGGAAGGAGAAGAGAGGGAAGAAAAGAAAAGAAAATGGAGAGACAAGGGAAAACTTTATTTCAATTCATTCCAAGTTGTCCAAAACAAATTATTAATATACCTTTTTATAGGTTCAGTTGACTAGGGACTCAAAAGATGAACATTAAGGACACAAAGACCTAAAAAACATATTAATGACTCATAAAACCCAAAAGACATGCATTAAAACCCTTATTAAAATCTTAATCAAGGGAGTTGAATTTCATCAACCGATACTAAATCCCAAATGACATCAATTGAACTTGATCCAATACCTCAGCATGTTCATATCCCCAGTCACCTAACTTGTATCAGATGGCATGTTTCAAGTCATTCGCGGTTGTTTGTTGCGCATGCCTTTGTTAGGTTGCACAGGGAGAACAGCTGTTAAAATTCTTCTATTTAAGCAACGATCGTTCTAGACCCTTGAACACAAGTATAATGTTGTTGAGACCGAATTTGCTCGTAGTCAAGGGGCATAAATTGGGCTTCCAATATTCTTCGCATCTTCTGCCTAATCTGAACTGGTTTTTTTTTCTTATCTCCTACAATTGGTCTGGAGTGGATCCTACCAGGAGGAAGCACTACCGTTCAATCGATATGCTAGTAGTCAAACTAGTCTCTCTTCTGTTACTCCCTTTAAATCAAAGAACTTCTTAACTTCTTACAGCCAATAAAGGAGTGATTCAATATTGAAATTCCCACAAAAAGGTAGGCCACATTCTTCTCACACTGATCACATCCCCGACTTCTAGACCCACTACCCTTACTGAAACCGCCATCAATTGCTTGATTTTGGTTGCGTAAAATAGAACCAACAAGCATAGTTTTGATCTTCTCTCTGAATTTAGCCATCTCATCTCAAATCTTCCTTCTGGTATACTCTTAGAGTTGTGCAATTTTGCCAGTCCCAGTAACATTTTGATTGTCGTTGGCCATATTGAGAGAGAATTTTTTTTTTTGGTTGGGGGGGGGGGGAGTATTCTCAAAAATATAATGTTTATTTAATCAAATGTAATTTGATCATAAAGTTACAATGCTTTAAATAATAACACCCTAATGCTAAAATAAGAAATGGCAATAGCCCCGAAAGGGGTAGTTGAATTGGTTCGGATGGCGGGTTGAAGGGCCTGAGACCAATAGGTCCCGGGTTCAACTCCTCTCTGGGGGCAGTCCTTCCTCTAATTGTGAAGGGCCATCTAACAGCCTTCTCGGCTGAGCCGGTCAGCCAGGGCTTGCCTAGGTTGGTTTACTCTCTGTGATTCTTTGCCAGCTAGGGTCACAGAACGAGCTTTACCCAGTGCGCACTATTACGGTAGCAGCTGCGGACTTCCTCGTACCAGAAGAAATGGCAATATACCCGAAATTTACCAACTTTGGCAAACATCAAATGATTACAAAATCCACAAGGAAAAAAAAAATTAACTACAAAAACCAAAACAAAAATTACAAAAGGTAGCAAAACTAATGATTTAAAGCCCTAAACAATGAAATACAAGTTCAGGGAATTTGACATCATGATCCTAGGTGATGAAAACAACTCTAGATGGCCCAATAAACGAGAAGAACATGTATTATGGGCCTTCATTAGACTTTTGTGCCAGAATCACCATTACGCCCTTGAGTGTCCAAATTATTTCAGCTCGATCCATGTGTTCCAGTGCAACCTGTTCTACCATCTCGCATTCCAATAATTTGCCTAAGGAATGGAAGAAAAGTATCTTAGTGTTTATCTATAAAAATGAAGGAGATATCTAAGAGTGTAACCACTATTGACCTATTAAGCTTATGAGTCACACTGTGAAATTTTGGGAGAGAGTGATTGAGGTCAGGCTAAAATGTGTAACAAAAATATCAGAAAACCATTTTGATTTTATGCATGATAGATCAATTGTAGAAGCTATTTTCCTAATAAGAATATTGATGGGGGAAAAAAGGATTTCAACATGATTTTTTATTGACTTGGAGAAGGCATGTGTAAACATTAGGGATCAAGAAGTGCCAAAAGTAGTTAATTATGATGTTTTGGATCTATTATTCATGTAACTAGAAGGATTAAATAATATGTTATTTATATGATTCAAGTTGGGTGGTTAAAATGGAGAAGTGACTCATATTTATATGATCAAAAAAAACCTATTAAAAGTTAAAAGAAAAATTTTATATGATAGTTATAAGATAACTATGCTTTATGGTACAGAATATTGAGCCCTTAAAAGACAACACTCCTAAAAGATGAGTGTAGCAAAAATAAAGATATTAAGATGGATGTATGGTAATACAAGAAAATATAAGATAAAAATGAATATAATTGAAAAAAGTTAGGATAGGCTACAAGAAATGGTTACTTTCTTCGATTAATTACCATCATCAATTTAGATGCCATCCGCATTCCTAGTGTCATTAAATGGATTATCTAAACCTATTGAGCCTAAGGATGCCAAATGCTTTCTCGCTTCATTTTTTTTTGGGGGGGGGGGGGGGAGGTGTGTAAAATGAATTTATTTTTTTTTTTTTTTGGGTCCTTGAGATTTCCATTATTGCTTTTATTTATTTATTTTTTAATCTACTATGGATTGTTTAAGAGATTTCTTCTTTGGTTGATGCGGATTTCCTCTCTTCTTCTTGACTCGTTCTCTGTCGCTCTTTGTAAAAGAATAAAATAACTTGATGATGATATTTCATAAATTTGCTTGCTTCCTCTTTTTTCCATTTTGCTTTCTTTCATCACTTTCCATACAAGTTGGATCTTGGTGAATTAGGAGAACAGGATTTTTTTCCCATCATAATTTTTGTTAATATTATGCGTTCTATTTCAATAAGATCTTTGCTTGACTTTTTGTTGTGTTTTCTCTAATCTTGCTTTATTCTCATCTTTTCCCAAGGTAGGTGAAGTCTGACGATTTCCTGCTTGTATATTGAACCAGGGAAGAATGGGTCGGAAAGCTGGTGGGATATATATAAATCCAAAGAAATTTGGGTCTCTCCAGAAACCTTGCTTGAAGGAAACACTAGCTTTCCTCAATTGTTTGGCTCTTAACCAGAACAACGATGAAAAGTGCGTTCGCCAGAAGGAACTTCTGAATGCTTGCATGGATGCTCAGGTGATGCAAATATCCCTTGTGTCCTTTTTTTTCCCTTTGAAGAAGATAAGGCAAAAAATTAAAATTAATAACGAAATGCTGATAATTTTTGTTTGGCCTCTCGGATGGCTTATTTACACCACTGTGATGAACTTTGTTTCAGGCTAGAAAAGGCAGGAAACCATGGGGAAGCATTAATTATCATCTCCAGAGGCTTAACAAAGGAAGGAAATAGTCATGGCTTGTTATTTTGCGAATCAACGATTTTGGCCATTGGCGCTGACTTGTGTCCTCGTAAGATTTTTTTGCTGCCGTCATTGTGTGGTGACTCACGGTGGTGATGCTTTTGCTCTTTTTGCTATCAATTAGGTAAAAGAGAGCACAGACGATGATGACATTAACGCTTATTGTAAGTTATACATGAATAATGGAATTATGTAGTCGGGATGGTTGCTTTCTATTTATGTGATGGGAATATATTTTTTTTTTACACCATAATTTTTGTTTAAAAAAGTGTTAGAATGATATATTAGCAATATTTTTGTAATAAAAGTGTATTTTAAGAAATTATTTTATTAAGTCAAATAGTGTTTTCAGGATTTACTAAGGTTTTTTAGAGTTTTGAAAATTGTTGAAAAATATTAAAAATTTTTAAAAGATATTTATTTTTTTATCTTACTGTTCGAATTACAAATTTACAATATCAAATTTTATAATTTTTTGTTCCTCCAAACATCCCCTAAGTTGTTTGCTGTTGTTCCATAATTGTTGTACTAGGAAAATAGATAGAAAATTGAGTGGGGAAGCGCATGAGAACGTCAAACATGTATTGGATAATAGTTGACTTTATATGATTAATAAATATTTGTTTGTTTGTAGATAAAAAAAAAAAAAAATCTTTACCTTTTCGTATTAGTTTGCAGTTTTTTTTTTTTTTAATCGTTCGGTAAGTAATTGATTTGCAGTTAACTCTTCCGCTCTACCAGTTAAAATTGGGGAGGGTGTATTAATTGATCCCAATTGATCGGTGGGTAATTTTGAGCACGACTAGCCTATCAAATAAATAAGTAAATATTCAACATGACTCAAAAACTATTATGGAAAAACATATGCTCAAAACCATACAAACGCCACATAGGCTGCGTTTGGTATAAAAAAAAAATACTGAAAATCTCTATAAATCTCTAACAACTCTTTTATTTTTAATTTTTCTGTCATCACTAATTTCAAAAAATTTCAATATTTTACTAAAAAAATAAAAAATCTGGAAGTAGGTTATCCGAATATATAAATTTTTTATACAATCATATTCTTCGTGTCGAGAGCTTTCAAACGAGTACTATTGTCGTTATTTTTTGTGAATTTTTTAAATCTGTGGGAACGGAGTTGACAAACCGTTCCCACGGTTTGCGAATTTTTAAAAAAAATAGTGTTAAAATCAATTCCAAATTATATTTTATCTCAATATCTTATTTTTTCTTACGCTAAACGAGGTCATAATACTTATTTAATATAATTACTAAATTTTAAAATATTTAAACATAAATATATCCACTTATAAATTCGAACTCTACATAAAATTTACTTTTGAATGATACAACCTAGGCACTAAAAATTGTGAGAAGTTACGGTAATATTCATTATTGGACGGTGGTTTATCCCAAATTTTGGAAGAAGTCATGGGGCTACTGAATGTCACAATAACCTAGGCATCAAAATTTGTAATTAATACGACTCGATTGGTGTATATTTAGGCCCTGTTTGCTATCACTAAAAATTATCAAAATTTATTAATTTTAAGTACTTTTTATACTTTTCACCAATCAAAATTTTTCATACCTTTATGTCACATCTTTTTACTTTTATTATACTTTTTACCTCATTTTTTACCAACCAAAAATTTCCTTAATTAATAAAAATTAAATATATCATATAAATGTAAATTATATTCAATATATTTAGCTTTTATTGACTGGATATAAATAGAGCAAATTTGTCATATAATTTCTCTCGAGTGATGTTTAATAAACAACCTTAGGTCCTTTTTTCTAGAAAGGGGGAAAAATAATTCATATATTCGACCTCAAAATTTTAGATCTAGTTTAGTTATAATAATAATCCCTTGTAAGCGAATTTTAATTTGATTCTTTCATAATCAATTATTAAATAATTTTTTTCAAAAAATGACACATTTATCATGCATGAAAGATATATGGAATTTTTTGTTAATAAGTTTAATGTAAAGATTTAATTGAAATGTGATAGCATGTGTAAGGAGTTGATTGTTTAAATTGAAAATATAGGAACTAGTTCCATGTGAAATGTAACGATGCAAAATATAATTTACCTAAAAAGTCGTACTTTATGAACAAATTTTCACTTCATTTTTAGATTTCACATAGCTCAAAAATGTGCTTACATTTATCGTGAGAGTTATTACTTGAGCTGCCCCACTAGCTAACCTTAAGGATTTTCATTCTTTTTTAAGAGTTTACAAAATAGATTAGTATAAAACGTATTAAAAAAATTACAAACTCCTAAATAATTTTTAAGTGGGCCAAATTACTCTTTCCACAACCATGAGGGCTAACTCAAGTATTAAACAACATTCCATCCTAACAAACCTCAAGAATTTGAGTTACCATACCCTCTGTCCTTGATAAACAATAACAAAAATGGATGTTCTTCTTCATGCTAAGACAAAATTACACTTTATGTGAAATTTCAATTCAAAATCATTTAGTTATATTAGTTGAATCTCCATTGTTCCAAAATTTTCAACTAGCCTGATGTTGTGACATCATCTGATTTCGTATGGTTGCCATTTGGGCCTCAATATGATCAGATGGTGAATACTGTGATGACTGCGACTAGTTGGCCTACTCCATCCACCTAATGATTGACCAAGATATGCCCAATCCATACATAGCGTATAGCCATGGCCATATCGACTTACCACCTTCTGATAGATGACATCACATCTCTCTACTGGATTATGCTTGTCCTTTAGCAACTCACTCAGTCGGGTGTTGAGGTGGTCCTGCAAAATTATGTGAATTTAAATGTCGTTTGTATTTGAATATATAAAACTTAACAAATAACAGCTTCAACTTTCGAGTTGGCCGGATTGTGTATTCGAAGGAAGATAGTGATCCGATCAGTTGGGACATTTTCACGAGACAACTGAGATATATGTTTAAGTTAATTATTACACTTCTTAATGATTTCCTAGCAAAATATCATAACATAGAAGACTAATTAAAAAAAAAATTACCTCATAATGTATATTTGAGAAATGTAGAGTCCCTATTGTGTGCCCCAGATCCTTCAACTCCCAATTTTTCGCATTCCAAGCAAGCGTTATTATCAAATTTATAGGTGACTTTATGTGACATCTTAAATTTTTATTTTTATTTTTAAATACATTACTAATTTAATTATATTTTATACTTAGAAATTTTAATTGTGTTAATTTGATATTTTAAATTTTATTTTATTTTAATCTAATTAATTAGTGATTAATGAAATTATTAGTATTTAATTAAATTAAGTTAATTATTGGATTTAAAAGGACACGTGGCTAACCTATTAAGGCTACAAAGTCATATGGTTTACATGTGTGACGTGGCTACAATATAATGTTAGATGGGTGTAGATTAGGTGTAGCTTGGCTACGTGCCAAGCATAGGAAGAGGGAAAAAAATAGAAAAGATGATTAAGGCAGTTGGAGTTACCTAATAAGCTATAAACTCACATAAGTAATAGTAAGAAAAGAGAGAAAAAGAATAGTAAGGAAAATAGATGGAAAAGATAGCGACAAAAGAGAACGGACAGCGAGAAAAATTGTGAGAAAGAAGAAAAATTAGGGATTTTATCTCGTCTGTTGAAATAAATTATTTTATTTTATTAATTTAAAAATAATTTTATGAAAAGTTAAATAAATTAAGTATGTTAATTGATTTGCTTTATTAAGTTTTTTTTTTATAGATTTATATTATTAATTGATTTGCTTTATATTTTAACTGTTCAATATCTTTTATATAATTTGTTTGGGTTAGGATCCGTGGATAGTCAGGAGCAACCACCTTACTAATTTGATTTTTTTAAAACATTTGTTGTTCAAGTGAGTGTATTAAATTTAAAGGTAAAAAGTATTGAATATAAATTGATAAATTTATTATTATTAAATATTTATGTCTATAGGGAATGCTGGTTATTTATGAATTATTTGTGGTAGCAAAGAATTGTGATTATTTATGAAACGATAAATTTGAGAAGTAATATTTTTATTTGAGAAAAAAATATTATTGCACATCAGCATGAATTATGTGTATTATACTTGCATTATGGCCAGATGAGGCAAGATGGGACCAGAAAAAAAAATAAAATCGGATGAGGCTAATGAGACATGTTAATTAAAACCACTATTTATAGTTGAGCGCTTAATTCATAAGCCAGATGAGGCCAACATGTATTGCATTATTATTTAAATTGATTATCATGCAAATGTGTTATGAGATGGCCAGTTGTGGCCCAATGATAATGATGATGATGGTTGATAAATGAAAAGTGGCAATAAATTGTGTGCTAAGATATTTTTATCACTGCTAGTTATAATACATTTAAATTAATTTTTGTTTATTTGTGGAAATTTGATAATATAATTACTGTGGATTATTTTTTATGTATATTTCTTGTCTTTTATTTAAGTATAATACTCCACTGAGTGTATGACACTTACACTTAAATTTAAATATTTTAGTTTAAATTTAGAAATGGCTACAAGTGCTTGGAGGAGAACTTGAGTCATTTATTTCCTTATTTTAATCCTATGTTAGGATTTAGAATTTGTGTAAATAGACCTAAAGTTTTAATAGTATAGATTGGCGTACTGTTTGATAGATTTTATAAGTTTGTATATATTTAAGTACTCATGGGACTTTTTGTTTATTTTACCCATGAAAATAATATAAACCTAACAACTCGTGGTTTCTTTAATGTGAGTATTTATATAAATTGTGATTTGGGCAGAGGATTTAGAAATATCCACTCTATTTAAGGGATTAAATATATATCCTAAAATAGGGGTGTAACACTTTAACAATTAAATACCTATAATAAATATCTATTGTCGAAACTCCACATCTTCTGTCGACTAGTAGGCCACTAGATTTGGCCATTGATTGGGGACAACACTCGATGGAGACCTCTCTATTATATGGATATTAGGGTAAGATCTAAGTGGCTTCCAATACGCTTCTTCATTTATTTTTTGTGACTCTTCCATATCTTCTTACACTTAACATGCAGACTGCCTGAAAGTTACGAGGAACATCAAGCATATTATCCTAACAATTAGAAAATTTTGTCATTAAAATGAACACAAGTTATAATGAACTATAGTAAAAGATGTACAAATAGATTGTATGAAGTACTTGTCATTAGCTCCTTCCAAATCCTATCTAATGCCTTCATAAGCACTAACCTCCAATCTATGATATTAAAGATACCACCTGGCAATTATGACCCAATTGCCTAATTAGATGATGACCAGAGTCATCAACAGGATGGTAGAATATGTTGAACTCAACTTACATGGGATCCCCTTTTTCCCAACAAGGGTAAAACCTTGGTAAGCCCTATCTTCTTAGTAAAGGATGTCATGATACTACTAGAACCTTTTGAGTAAATTTAAATAATTAAAGCATTAATTAATTAAGTGAAGTAAAAACACATTTATATGACATTATACGAATAAAATGAAATTTAAACTTGAAGTCTAAGATGATGAAGATCCTACAATATGTTATCCCACATCAAAGCGACCTAGGACGCCCTATAAGCTAAGGTGATGTTAATGAGGCCTGGGATTATATTGGTGGGCTATGAGATGAGGTAGGTGTGAAAACTAGTTACACCTAGGATGAGGTAGAGATGGGTAATGGGATTCATGAGACACGGGATGATGTAAGCGAGGCCAAGGATGAGGTGGGATGGGTAATGGGGGGTAGTGGGTCAAGTGTTAAGGCTAGTGAGGCCTGGGATGAGACTGGGACAGGTAATGGGGCCAGTAGGACAAGTGTTGAGGGCTTTTAAGGCCTGCGATAAGATTGGGACAAGTAATGGAGCCAGCGGGACAAGTGTTGAGGTTAATGAGGCCTAGGATGAGGGGGGATGGATAATGGGGCTAGTGGGACAAATGCTAAGGACGATGAGGCTTGGATGAGACTGGGAATGGTAATGGGGCCAGTGGGACAAGTGTTGCGGCCAATAAGGCCTAGGATGACGCGAGAACAGATATGGGGCTAGTGAGACAAGTACTGAGACTGACGAGACCTGGGATAAGGCGAAATAGGGTAATAAGGCGAAACAGGGTAATAAGGGGCAATTGGATGAGTGCTAAGGCCTTAGATGAAGGTGAGAAAGGTAACGAGGTCAGTGGAGCAGGTAGTGACGCTAATAAGGCAAGTGATAATGTGGGTGGTGTAAGTAATCGGGAAGGCCACATATGGTATGCTATTGTTCGCAACAAAAATTGTATGGTCACAAATCATACGAACATAAAATTGTACTTTTATTAATGAATTTTTTTTTATAATTTTTTAAATTAATTGACTCATGAATAATAAATTTAATTAAATTAAATAAATTTTATTAATTTTATATTTTAATCGAAATAACGAGGAATTTACGTGTTAAATTTTCAAGTAAAGGAGAGTAATGTATCTTTTGATCAAATCTTACGGGGACAAATGTTATTATTAATTTTATTTTTAATATATGGTATTCGCATATTATAGAATAATTTTGAAAAATTAAAAAATTATTGGGGTGTTTAATTTCGGGACAGATGTCAGTTATGTCCACGTCATCGATCTGTGTGACCCCCTCATTACCCGACAACAACCGTCCGATCATTGGCTATTGGTACGAAAAAAAATGAAATAACTCTCGTTTCATGATGATGTCAGATTATGTCCACGTCATCGATCTGCGTGACACCTCATTATCCGACATCAACCGTCCGATCATTGGCCATTGTTACA